>CM023484.1:134070004-134563129 GCA_013339685.2 Hyalomma asiaticum | reverse complement strand
ATTGCTTGCAAGATTCAGTTGTGAAAATTAAACCTCTCCCTGCATTTTTAGAAGCGATTAATTCCATTGTGTACTCTGATATTCTGTGCTGATAGTGTGATGCAGTGACATGCACTGTAAATTATGCTATGCGAGTTTTATGTGTTGGCATGTGCTACAATTTGCTATGTGTTTTAGCAGTGCAGGTTCCTTGCTTTATGGTTCATTATTGTACCTTTCTGATTTCATGCTGTGAATCCACTCCTGTAATTGCCAGCAAGGGAGTATAAATAAACAAACAAACAAATAACTAAATATATAAATAAAATGAACACACTGGGGAGATGAGTAGTGAGATGGCAACAGCAAATAGCAGGAGGTTCTCGTCCATAGGAAAGCATTTCATTGCAATAGTGTTTTTCAAAGATCTGCTAGCTGCAACTATGCGACAGATTGACCTTGCATATATGGGCACTTGCAATGAGGCATGCGCTTCGCCGAATGTCATGAGTGTACTGTGGCGATGTTTACTTTAGAACGGCATCTAGGTCTCTGACGGTTTATGCTAGACATTTGCTCCCAGTAATAAGCTTCAGGTTTATTTTCTCTCTTTATTTGTACACCCATAGCTAAACAGACCACTTATTACAATAAAACACCGATCTTTGTCTTCGGTCGCAGAATTAGCTCAATACTCGGGCAATTATAACGTCGGGTCAACAAGCGTGTTGGTGCAAATAATTCGCCCAGATGACGGTCCTGTTAACGATCGATCCTCATGCATAACAAACTTACCACACATCCACGCCACAATACCAGACATTCACAAATTATACATACAACACACAGCTTTAATTCGTGATCGGACAGTTCGTTATTACTGCGACCCACGCTTCGGCAGATTGACGATACCTGCCAAGACCCGCAGGAGTTCCTTCCGCTCATATAAGCGCCCACCGTACACGGCGACTTCGGAACAAAAGCGGCAACGACTACGGACTACGGCCACTACGGCAGCGACCACGGACTAGGCGACCCGGCGACTCTCGATAACGCACAGCTCACGGGTCAAACATAGACAAATATTCCCGCGTTCAGTCAATTTAAAAACTTCCAGCGACTCTATCGCCATCTACGTATTCCCTTCAAGCCAAGTCAAGCCGTTATTAAGCGGCTATATGGGTGAACCGAACGCTTTCGCTACCGGCACCCGGTCGTAGCAACGCCGGCCAATAATTTACGTACTTGCAGCCGTTTTTAAATTACAATACATGCATGTTCTTCAATCCTGTTAAACAAAAGTTAATAATATTGTAACGCACGGTTATTTAAACACATTTGAAGATAGCCGGTCGCTACTGTCGCGGGAAAAACAGTCGCTGCAATCGCAAGTCATCTGAAACGAAACCGCCATTAAGCGACGGGAGCGAACAGAGCGATTGGAACGATTTTCGTCGCTGCAATCGCAGCATGTGAAACAGCTTATAAGCGTATCAAATGTCGTCTGCTTGACGCGCGGCGCAATGCATTCCGCGCGCCATATCGCGAGCAGACGACGCTCGGCTCAACCAGCGCCTCGGAGGCGCTAGCTCTACAAGCGGCGCCTCTGATGCAACCGCATCTCGGAGGCACTGCTGTTTGGAGCGGCCACCGCGAGGGAGCGCTCGCAAGCGGGAGCGAAGGGGGAGAGAGAACAGGAGAGGGCTAGGGCAACGCAGGTATAAGTGTTCTGTGGGCAACGCCTTGGCTAGGGACAAGCTTTTCGGCTCACGCACAGAACGCTCATGTCGCAGGCATTGTTCAAAGGAGGCGTTGATAGAGTTAATATACTATGATTTGTATGGTGCATGTGGTGGTTTGTATGGAGAGTTAGCAAAGTGAGTTAATCGAAAACGCAACTATTTGAGGGTGCTGGACGGTGTGGTAACTCGAGTACACGATATCAGACGCTGTCGTCGCGGAGGCGAGCTGCCCAGGGGTCCGTTTTTGACACCTTCGGTACGTATGTTGCAGTGCGGCGGCCGACGTGACAGCCGTCTGTTCCCGCGACTCTTTTCATTTGAGTCGGCGTTTGGCGCTGCCGCTAACCTGTGTTTTGCCACTGCTGTTGTTGTGGGCAGCCCGATGTGTATGGTGCCTTGTACAGACCGCATGTGCGGGCGTACCGTCGCGGAATTAGTTGGCGTTTGAGCTCGTTTCTTAGCGTCTGCTGGCTTCAGCAAGCCGCACGTGTCTTGCATTTCCCCTGTGCCTCTGCAATTTCCACTCTATACTGGAGGTTCTGTTTTTTTCCTGTTTAATCATACCGAAGTGAAGTTGGGAAATGTCGGGGACACTGTCGTAATGTAGTTTCAAAAGCTTGAAGGAAAGACATCCGTTCTCCTGGATGCCATTAAATTTAAAGGAACAAACGTAGCTATACAAAATGACCTTTGTAAGTGCCCCTTACAAAAAACGAATACTTCTCTGACGAACTGCTGAAACTGACCAGTGAAAGGCAAATTGCTAACGCTTACACATAAGGTTGACGGCGACAGTATGACAGATTACTTGAAAAATGGATGCAATACTTTTTCTTTCAGCCCATAAATGGCGCGCTTCCAAATCTGTTACTAGATGTCTCTGGCTCAAAACATCTGCGTATAGTTAATCTAAACAGCCGAGTGGAATATGGACTCTTTAGGCATGTTGCTGCATGGTGGAGTTGGTTATGGAGGGCCTCCTTCCCATCAACATTATTGTTGTGATCATGGATCCCGAGGAGAGGAGCCGCTGTAGTACCGAAAAAAGCTCCTCTCAGTAGTCCATCATGTCATCAGCGATTGTGGCAGCTTAATTTAAAAGCTAAGATGGCCCTTTGCCATCTGTCTGGCGTTATCGCAAAAATGAAAGGCGGTCTTGTTCTTGCCCTTGACCCACTGCTACATGATGGTGATTACAAAGGCCAGTGTGTGACAAAGTGTACGAAAGGTTTGGCTCAGTGTTTCGGGTCCAGTCGCTGTTGCTGTGGCTGTACTTCCATAGTGTGAAACGAAAAAGAAGAAAGGATTGCGTGGTGATGGATCAGGTATAGTCAGTACATAATGATGAAGGGCAGAGTATAGCAACACCTCCATTTTATTATTGTTTTATTTGCTCAGACTGTTGGCCTGTCGGCTGTTACAGGGTGGGTCAGAAGCAGCACTTCTGCAAGTCATACATTACAGGAAGAGAAAAAGAAACACTTGAAAGAGAACAAAATACTACATAAGCAAATATAAGAATTTAAGAAAAAATAACAAGAAACAAGCATATATAAGCGAAGTAGTTTTTCCATATATCAATCACATTATACAGCACCATTAATGCAAAGTTAATCTGCAGTATTACAAAACATAGCCGAGCGTTACCATACAAAACAGAAAGCCGTATACCCATAAGCTAAATATTCCGTACATATACAGATCAACTAATACAGAACTACCAACGCAATGCAAATGAATGTCAAAGACACCTACAAAATAGAAAACAAGCTTTGACATTTTGCTAGGTTTTTTTCAAATTGATCTGCGTTGCTGCTTTCTCTGTTTAGTAGTGGTAATTCATTCCATTCTTTAATGGTTCTTGGGATGAAAGAAAACGCATAACTGTTAATATGCATCTGAGGTACTTTGAAAGTGCCATATTTGCTTCTTCGTAATATTCTGCCTTGCCGTGCCATCAAATACTGATGGCGATTGATGTTAAATTTGTTTTTAGTGAGAAGGTAAAAGAACTTTAACCTTGCGATGTGCCTGCGTTCAGCGAGCGTGGGCAAGTTCAGTAAACTGAGCATTTCGGAGAAAGAATCTGTACGAGAGTATTGTGATAACATAAATCTTACTGCTCGATGTTGAACTCTTTCCAGTCTCGGGATTAACCCTGACTGATAAAGGTTCCAGATTATGCAGGCATACTCTAGTGTGTGATGAACGTAGGTTAAATAGGCTGTTAGTTTTACCGGACGCTAAGGCTAAATGCAATTTCCATCACAAGAACCAAAGCTTCTTTTCTGCTGTTTCGCAGACTTTTGTGACATGGTGGCAAGACCAGCATAAATTCGTGGATATATTTACGCTCAAGTATTTCAGCATGTCAACCATAGAAAGTACCGAAGAACTTACTGTATAATTAAAGTCAAATATATGATTTAATATGTTTGTTACACGTAATGAAACAGATTTATTCTAATTTATTTTCATTTGTCACACCATTTTTCTACTATCCTAACAGCTTCACTGAGCAGCTGCTGATGTTCCGGGCTATTAATTTCTTTGTACAACACTCAGTCATCCGCGGAAAGTCATACCGTGATTTTTTCATCAATTTCAGAGGCAATGTCATTAATATAGACTAGGAATAGCACCAGGCCTAACACAGACCCCTGTGGAACACCTGATGTCACGTTCAGTGACTTTGACTTAACACCTTCGACTTCTACGTATTGCATTCTGCCCTGAAGGTACGCGGTTATCCATTTTGCTATTTCTGTATTTATTCCCATAAGTTTCAGCTTCACAAGCAATTCTTCAGCACCAGCACATAGAAAAAGTGAAACAGCATGAAATCCAACCTCTGGCAGCAGCAGTTCACGGCTATCGATTACAGAGCACAGGAATTTTATGGATTAAGTCACCAACCTGTAAAAGTTAGGTGAGCTTGATTAGTACGTGACCGCTTGCCGCTGCTACCGCTGCCACAGTGAACAAAATCCAATGCCCACAAGATGAACCCAATAACCATGTTAGGCCAAACCGCTCACAGGTGGCTCTGGTGACAATGACACAGTAAAGCCCCTACAAGTAAAGTAGCGCCAAGTGCACCCCTCCGCTTCTCCCTCCTCTCCTAGCAGCTACAGCAGCGCCTCTGGAGTGTCCACAAGTAACTATCGAGGCGAAAGCGAAAGCACGTGGCGGCCGTCGCGGCCAGGCCAGCGAGGCTGCCGCGCGCGCGTTGGGCAGCCGCGTCGTTGAAAGCACGTTTCTTGCAGGAGCGGTCGTCGTGCCGGACTTCGCCCTCGTTGCCGCTATGTCGCGTGCGGTAGACATGCTTTGTATTTGACAGATCGCTGATAAATGCAGTGTGCAATTATTGGTAGCTGTAAAGTGCGATGAGATTTGTATGCATTTGTATGCAAACACGCGGCCGCACCCCTGCACGGGGCACTGTGACAGCCCTGCGTAAGCTGCGTGTTTGGCGGCTAGCAGGGCCGTAGGATGGGCTATGAGGGCCAGCTTCGCCCTGAGAGCACGCGCTCGATGCCGCGGGAACCGTCTTCGGCTACCATCGTCCCCGCATTTGGTCTCCGGCTTCTCCGCCGTTGCCTCGGCGTGTGTGCGAATAGCTGTCCGATACGCTGGAGCCACACATCTCGACGTTTGGCATTTAGCTTCCCTCACGGAAGTGAAAACTCCTTCCTTCCGTTGTTGTACGTGCTTTTGTGGCATCCCAAAACATACAGCGCTGTCGGAAGATTCAAGCATGGTCGCGCAAGGTCGAGCAGACGCCGCGCGTGTTGCACGCCCTGGTCACGTGGGGTGGACAACCAAGATGGCGTTCGCCCGACCTTCAAAAAGCTAGTGGTGCGTCATGCTTTGCGATCGCTTAGCACGGCCGGCTATTTGCATGGCGCGCGGCAGCGCTGCCGTCGACAGCGTAAACCCCAAGCACATCGGCAAGAGAATGCTGGGCTCTCGCGTCGTGTGCTACTCGCTTGCGGGGATGGGTTTTGGCGGTACAAGCGCTTCGCTTACTTCATTCTTCTACAGACTTGTTTTATGACGCAGTATATTTAACATATTGCACAAAAACTCATAACTGCGCCGTAACCGTGAACCTCTCCCATGCCATGTTGCCGACACCACGCACATAGACACACGTCGAGCACATGCATGTACTCACTGATAACGTACCGCATATTTTTACACTAAAAAAACACTCCACTTGCTCCTAATTACCTTCTATTGTCGTATTTACCGGCACTTTTATAATTATTTCTCAAACTTCCCCCAAAGGGTCGCTTACAGCCGCAACGCCCTCTTGCGTTTAGCTGAACGTACAACGGCGGCCAAGTGCCTTCTCAACTAGCTTCATCTACACATCTACGAAGCAAACGAGAGAGGAGGCGTCTCCACACTGACACGAATGACGCTACTTTAGTTATTTCAGGGACTTTATGACACAGGCCGAAGAAAGCTCGCCCAGAGGACACTTTCCATTCAAGAGCCATTTCGTTCCTGCAGTAAACACTGCTCGGTATATCCACAGGTCACAGGCTAAGGTGCGCAGCGATGGTCAATAAAAATCCTGGCCCGCTGCCTGATATCCACTGGGCTTACTCTGCACCGAGGTCACACCGGGGGCCAACTGTAAGAGTTAGATGAGCTTGATTAGTATGTGACCGCTTGCCACCGTTGCCGCTGCCAATTCTGTTGGTAATCCTGTAAGCTTCTCGAATTCATGCAAACTAGCTAGTCTGCCCTGAGCATTTAAACTCCCTGCACAGATATAAATACCATCCCTTTACTCAAGCGAGTGAAGAGGAACCAAAATATGTTAGCCGAAATAAAATACATGACCTTCAGCTGTGAAGCTCGCAGTGATTGTGAAATACATACTTGACAGTAACAGCCATGCCACACGACTACACAAGATTGCATGCATGAACTTCCCAATGTCTTAGATTTACTTTCATGGTGCCATATGGGCAAACCAAACTTCATTCATCTTAATGCCACTTACTACATTTGCCAGAACTGATTTGACTGGGAAATGTGTATCTCATCGCCGTAGCTTACGCAGTACACTACACTTGAATCACTTGAAACAGTATGTCATGTAAAAAAGTATTTTACACTCGAATTCTTTAACTGCAGAACTCATGTTGGGAGTTTCACATGGTGAAATTGACTGACTGCAATGGCTTTGACATGACAGGCACCGTGTTGCCTCCGCAACTCAGCATGCAGTGGCAAAGCTGTCATTTCTGTTTGTAAAATTTCAAGAGACAGCAACAAACTGAGCTAAAAACACCATAAATATGCTTATTTCTGCATTTCACTCGTCCTGAAGCAGCACAGAATTGAAAAAAAAAAAATGCATGCTTATTTTTATATTTAACCTAGAATGGACTTGCCTCAGTATTCACTGTTATCGACATCACCAAGTCAATTTTCATTGAATCATTGAATCTGGACTTGTGCTAGCTCTGAGAAAGAAAGAAAAAAAAAAACCCAAACTCCTAAGCCTGCATTGAGGAATTTATTTATTTTATTTATTTATTTATTTATTACATACTGCTGACCTGCTTACCAGGTCTTAAGCAGGAATGGGCATACAGAACTCTTCGCTGCAAGAGTAACATAATAGATGCACACAGACATAGTGACATCAGTAATAATTGCAAAAAGCCATATGGAAAACATGATACACAGTGCAAACAGCATACATTAGAACATTTTATAACAATTTAGGAAAACCAAAACAAAAGCACAACAAATAGCATAATTTCACCCACTGGAACGGACTGAATACAAAGGAAAGCAATACGTATCTCTGGCAAATGCATGGTTATACAATAAGTAATAGTAAAATTTGTTAATGGTTATTGAGTGCATTTAGGAATAAATCAACTCTTGTACGTTCCACAATATCGGCTGTTAGGCTATTCCACTCACTGGTAGTTCGGGGAAAAAAGGAATACTTGAACGGGGTGTCTGTGCAGTCTACTTAATCTACAACTTTCTTCGAATGACATGAGCGCACAGCACATTCACTTGTTTGTTTAATGTGCACTGTTTTGCTAATTCCAGTCTTACCCCGAAAAGTGAGGTAAAAAAGCTTCAGCCTCTCCGTTCTCCTTCTTTCTTGTAGTTTTCCGAGCTCCGCTTTAAATAAAAGAAGTGGAGGTGATGTGCGCCAACCGTAACAGTTAAACACAAAACGCACAGATTTTCTTTGGACCATTTCTATTTTTTTAATGTTCGACATAGTAAAAGGATCCCACACAGCAGCTGTGTATTCTAATATTGGTCTAATAAAAGTTTTGTATGCTAGAAGTTTGATGTGCGGTGTAGCATTTGCGAGTGTCCTTCTCAAGTAACCGAGCTTTTTCATTGCCCTTCTTTCAATATATTCAACATGTTCATTCCATTTTAAGTCTGATGTGAGTATTAGTCCTAAGTATTTGTGTTTAGTGACCTCCGATAAAGCATGACCAGCGATGCGATAGGTAAACAAAAGCGGCTGTTTCTTATGCGTAACTCTCATTGCCACTGTTTTATTGTAATTAATTGTCATCTGCCATTTTTACACCACGCTTGAAACGTTGCTAATGCAGTGTTTAAAGATTCTTGATCATTATAACTATGAATTTCTTGATATAATATGCAATCATCCGCAAAAAGCCTTATTTTTACTGGTAAGTCTAGTACAATATCATTTATAAATAACAGGAAGAACAATGGTCCCAAAATTGATCCTTGAGGCACACCTGATTTCACGGGGGTGGAAGTCGAGCTTACGCCATCAATGGTAACACACTGGCTTCTCATTGAAAGATAAGATGCTATCCACGCAAGTAATTTGTCATTTTTAAGTAGTGGTTTCAGTTTGAGTAGTAATTTCTGGTGACTCACACGATCGAAAGCTTTTTCAAAATCCAATAATATAACATCGACTTGACCATTCACATCGATCGCTGATGCCAGGTCATGAAACGTCTCAATAAGCTGGGTTACCGTTGAATATCCCTTGCGGAAGCCATGCTGAAGGGGGTAATTAGGTTATTACTTTCGACAAAGGTAATCAGATGTTTGAATATTATATGTTCTAGAACTTTGACACTAGAGCATAGCAAGGAGATAGGCCTAAACGAGGATACAAGCGAGTGGTCATCAGTTTTCGGTACCGGCGTGATCTTGGCATGCTTCCAATCCCTGGGAAGCTCAGCGCGCGAAAGAGAGGATTTAAAGATCAAGCATAGGTATTTGGCGCACCATTCAGCATACCTTATAAGAAAGGCGTTGGGTATAGAGTCGATTCCTGGTGACTTTTTCGAATCGAGATTAAGCAGAAGCGATAACACACCTTCTTCAGTGATACAGACGTCATCAATAGGAGGTATGACGTCATAGGTAGCGAGCTCAGGGGCAACGTCGTTATCACACGTGTATACTGAACAAAAATAATCATTCATTGCTTCTGCTATTTCCCTTTTGTGAGTTATAACATCGCCGTTAAGGTATGTCACTACCTTTGAAAGGGCGCTTTTTTTGTAAAAATGACATTTTTTTCTTTTTTAAATTTCGAGAATCCACGAATATTCAGAAATGTTTTGCAGCAAGAATCATGTTCTTACCTTACTTAGTTTAAAAGTTATTGCCGACTTTCTAACAGCTCTTGAACAGTTCTGAAACCAAAACTGATGTGGTTTGGTAACAGAAACTGATAACGCAGCGAGAATCAATGCGATATATTGAAATTTTCCTGTTGTGTTTTAGTTGGATATGTAAAGGATTATTGAAATAATCTGTAAGGCTTTCTTCTTTTTAAACATTGCTTTAAATTTCCGCAAGGAGGATGCCACTACAAGCGTCTCAGTTGTTTACTTGGCGCGCTCTTTATGCTGCCGCTTTGAGTGCTACCGGGTTTGTCCTTTTTATAAGTATTACTTTTAGAACAACAGTAATAACATAGCCTGAAAGCTTTTGTAAGAATGCATGGCCAACTTAAGGTAAAAAGGCGATTGAAACGGATGTTTCTTGGCAGTCTCCACACGATGAATGCCCCGACAGAAGACAATACGGACGGGCATGTATCAGCGAGTGCTGTAAAGCTTGGGAACTTGGAGAACAATTGTGAAGTACCGCTAAAAGAACCTCTACTGTTAGGATTATAGTTGGGGAGATCCTATCATCCCTGCGCGGAAAAACCTAAAATTGCCAATGAGATTTCCAACGGTATGATTTGGCAATGGGTTCCCAAAGATATCCACGTGAGCCTGGCCATCCTACTTTTTGGTTTATATGATGGTGTGTGCCACTTAAATCACGGCAACAGAAGTACAGTAGATATTATGAGGTAAGCAGGCATCCAACCTGGCCACCACACTCTTGTAGCGTGTTGCACCAGTGACCAGTACCGTGTGAAGGAGGCCCAGAGTCAATCAACTGGTGAGGCAAAACATCTCAGCAAGAAAAGATGGGCAGCAACAAAAGCCAAAAGAGAGGTCAGGTCGTGGCAGCTAAGGAGGGCCCTAGCTATGAACTTGATGGATTTTAACTTCCTTGGGCTTGATGATTTTGTTTCTACGAGGATTAAAAAACTGTAATCTTGTTTTTCTCAAAACTTGATTTCTGGCACTTTCGTGTTGCGGGGGGGCAAACAGTTACAACTTCGAAATGGCTGAATATTTTTCAATGAAACTTTGCACGCTCATTCCTTTATTACTAGCCTGTGCAATGAACTAGGATTAATGAAAAAGAATGGTAAGTTTTGATGTAATCATGTTTTATGTAAAGGAATGAAGGAAAAAATGACACAATTATTTGTTTTCTTTGGTATTTCTGATATAACTTGGTTTCCCATCATCGGATGACAAAGATCCTAGTTGGTTGCACAGACTGGTTAGTTGGCTACCTTTGTTTCAAAAAGTTTAAAATTCCTGCACTCCATTCGCTAGTTAGGAATGTTGGCGTAAAAGCCAAATTTGGGCAATTTTTAAACATAACAAATGCAGCATAACATTTTTCAGTATTTTTTGCTTTTGAGTGTCATATAAAATGGTGCTTTATGAGGTCACTATGAAATAAAAATTTAAGGGTCAAAATTTTAAAAATTTTTGAAAAAGGTGGTGACCCACCTTAACGGATAAGCTTGATACGGGGCTTTTTTTGGGTGAAAGGTACTGCCAAAACTTGTTTGGTGACGTCAAGAGAAAGTTTGTTATAACCTCACTTTGACATTTTTCTTTTGCATTCTTCAAATTGTCTTTCAGTGTACGACGCATCTCTGATATATTATCTAATCCAGACAATGATGGTCATTTTTTTTTTGTTGCTTTCTTGCCTTCTTAAGCTTGCGCCCCAGGCGTACGATTTCTTTCGTCATCCAGGGGCTAGACTGGTGTAATACCTTGCGTTTGTGAGGAACAAAGTTTTGAATACATTTTATTACTAGGTCCTTGAAAAAGCACCACAACCGATCGACAGAGCATTCATTTTCTTCGGAAAGCGTTAGGAAATGGGAATAGAAATGATCAAAAGTGTCTATAATGTCGACGTCACTAGCACGCGAAAACACGGGTACAACGGTGGTCTTTTTATCAGGCTTTTTAGCAAAGTATAGTTGAAAGCGTAAGGACACAATTTTATGGTCTGAAATGCCGTTGTAAATTTCTACTACCGGACTGCGGCGATATATACCTCTACTAACCAGAAAAAGATCTAAAACCGTGCTGGAGTCGTTTTGAATGCGAGTGGGCGTTTTTACAAGCTGCGTCAAATCGTGAAACAGCAGAACATCAAGGAAAGGTACAGATCCAGCGGAGAGGGCATGTGGAAATTCATCTGACCAATTTATCATGGGAAAATTAAAATCACCACCAATTAAGACAATGCAAGCGTTAGTTTTATACTGACACAGAAATTCGTTTAATTGTTCCACAAACTCATCACCACAATTGGGCGGACGGTAAAAGCCCCCAACGACGATATGTAACTCGTCTAAAAACACTTTGGCAATAACACATTCGATTCCTTTAATATTGGGTAATCGCATCACACATAGTGTTTCTCAATACAAAATGGCAACACCGCCACCACGGGAATCTCTATCGTTACGGTATATTCTGTAGCCTGGTGGTGTTACTTCATAATCTCCAATGTCTCGGTGTAGCCACGATTCTGTAATTATTAACATATGTGGCTTGTGTGCCAATACTACGCTTTCTAAATAAACGACCTTGTTAACCAAGCTACGGGCATTTATATTAAGACAGCAAAACTGCTTAGTTTCTTTGCTTTTATGTCACGGCTTATCACGCAGCCTACTACTGCGTCGACTGGTGGGAACCATCTTCATGTGACGACTGTCCCATTCATACAGTTCGCTCTCAATTCGGATTTTGTCGTGTGATAGTTTCACCCTTGCTCCCGCTTTCCTGTTATCAGAGGCACTATCCCATAGGTTCTTTCGGATTTGCCTCGTAGCTGCCGAGAAATCCTCAGACACAGAAATGCCCGTTCCTTTCAGTTTAGAACAGTTCTTAAGCACGTTTCTCTTTTCCCTCTCATCTATAAACTTTAAGATCACAGGTCTAGATTTCTCAGGTTGCATGCGTCCCACCCTATGTAGTCTTTCGACAGAATTTACTTCGACACCAAACCTAATTTTAAACAAGTCATCAACTACTGACACTTGCAGTGATTGTTGTGTTTCGTCCGATTCCTCGGGAATACCAAAAACCAAAAGATTTTTTCTTCTGCTTCTGTCTTCCAAATTCGCCATCCTTTTCTCTAGTGCTTGCACAGTTTTTTCAAGACTGGCCACTTTGGTACTCAGTTCCTTGAGGGATGACACTGATGTTTCTACCTTTTTAAGCTTCGACTCTATAGCATCATCAAAGACAATGCATTTATGCATGGTCTTTTGGCCTTCAAGAAGTTCTTTTAACAATTGTTCGGTAGAAGGACCAGGGTTGGATTCAATGTCACCACAAAGTTTCAGCAGCAACAACACTGTATTCTGAACGTACAGGTAACACATGCATAAGCTGGTGGGGCACATCAGCTGGATAAAGCAGGGATCACTAGTTTTGACAGAGGAATGCTTATTACTAACCTGCATAAAGTAAAGCAACGGGTTGGTCATGGCTGTGACAGGCGGCCAGCCGACGTGCCCACTGAAGGAGTGCCGTGATGCCGGGCTGCTTATAAAGACGTCAGTCGATGACGGTGGTAGCGTCCAAAAGTTGAGAACCAGTGATGCCTCTTCTGTGCAGTCGCCGAGATAGATGGGTGCAGAGTCGGTGAAATCCACTGGCTTGCTTGATGCATCGGCCGTCGATGTCGCCCGTACCAAAAGCAGCTGCATAAAGTAAAGCAACGGGTTGGTCATGGCTGTGACAGGCGGCCAGCCGACGTGCCCACTGAAGGAGTGCCGCGATGCCGAGCTGCTTATAAAGGCGTCAGTCGATGACGGCGGCAGCGTCCAAAAGTTGAGAACCAGCGATGCCTCTTCTGCGCAGTCGCCGAGATAGATGGGTGCAGAGTCGGTGAAATCCACTGGCTTGCTTGATGCATCGGCCGTCGATGTCGCCCGTACCAAAAGCAGCTGCATAAAGTAAAGCAACGGGTTGGTCATGGCTGTGACAGGCGGCCAGCCGACGTGCCCACTGAAGGAGTGCCCGCGATGCCGAGCTGCTTATAAAGGCGTCAGTCGATGACGGCGGCAGCGTCCAAAAGTTGAGAACCAGCGATGCCTCTTCTGCGCAGTCGCCGAGATAGATGGGGTGCAGAGTCGGTGAAATCCACTGGCTTGCTTGATGCATCGGCCGTCGATGTCGCCCGTACCAAAAGCAGCTGCATAAGTAAAGCAACGGGTTGGTCATGGCTGTGACAGGCGGCCAGCCGACGTGCCCACTGAAGGAGTGCCGCGATGCCGGGCTGCTTATAAAGACGTCAGTCGATGACGGTGGTAGCGTCCAAAAGTTGAGAACCAGTGATGCCTCTTCTGTGCAGGTCGCCGAGATAGATGGGTGCAGAGTCGGTGAAATCCACTGGCTTGCTTGATGCATCGGCCGTCGATGTCGCCCGTACCAAAAGCAGCTGCATAAAGTAAAGCAACGGGTTGGTCATGGCTGTGACAGGCGGCCAGCCGACGTGCCCACTGAAGGAGTGCCGCGATGCCGAGCTGCTTATAAAGGCGTCAGTCGATGACGGCGGTAGCGTCCAAAAGTTGAGAACCAGCGATGCCTCTTCTGCGCAGTCGCCGAGATAGATGGGTGCAGAGTCGGTGAAATCCACTGGCTTGCTTGATGCATCGGCCGTCGATGTCGCCCGTACCAAAAGCAGCTGCATAAAGTAAAGCAACGGGTTGGTCATGGCTGTGACAGGCGGCCAGCCGACGTGCCCACTGAAGGAGTGCCGCGATGCCGAGCTGCTTATAAAGGCGTCAGTCGATGACGGCGGCAGCGTCCAAAAGTTGAGAACCAGCGATGCCTCTTCTGCGCAGTCGCCGAGATAGATGGGTGCAGAGTCGGTGAAATCCACTGGCTTGCTTGATGCATCGGCCGTCGATGTCGCCCGTACCAAAAGCAGCTGCATAAAGTAAAGCAACGGGTTGGTCATGGCTGTGACAGACGGCCAGCCGACGTGCCCACTCGTAATTAACGCAGTGCGTAAGCTACGTTTTGCTGCATGCTCTCTCATTCTTCTCTTTCGGTCTTATTCTGTTGCTGCTTCTCTCCCTCTTCCACTGTCTGCCTTTTTATACTGCCTCTCCTTCATTGTCGCATTCTTCACTGCCTAATTAGTCAAGTTCTTCTGTGTTGTCTTCAAACTCGTTGTCCTCTATTCGACCTCTTCGCCATCTTGCTCTCCTCCTTCATGGTCATCACTTTTTTCCTCTTTTGTTGATCTTCTTTCTTTTCTCCTTTTAACAGCGAAGCTGTTCTTGCTCACAGTAAAGTGCACTACGTAGTGTAAAACTATCATCATCATTAGTTCTGGTCCCCAAGAGTGCATGTGCACTTGTTCTAGGCAATGCCCAATGCGTGGCATTCGCATGCACGCTTCTTTGTTTTCTTGCGCTCATGCCTTCACCCCGCTACTACACTGACAATAAATACTGCAGCTGTTGGGAACACGTATTGCATGTGCAAGCAGAAGAAAATAATGTACCAAAGGCAGTGGCAGCGCGCTCTAATATGGCAAGTCATAATTTTGACAAAGTCAAAGTTTATATAATTCAGAAAAATTTCTATTCTGCTGGAGACAAAAAATACAGGGAATTGTATCTCATCTACAAGTTCAATACACTACAGCTAGTAGGCATAAACGATTCAAAGGGAGCCTTTGAGTCCATTATATACAATAGAGTGTTAATTGCCGCAACAAAGTAACCATGTTTTTTGATGAAGCTCTCTTTTCGGGTTTTCACTAATCATCCAGTTTTACAAAGGCTACAATGTGCCATGGTTCTTTTTTTTTTTCTTTCTTTCCTAGCACACACCTTTGACAGCCCATAGTCATGCTTGCCCCACCCACCACCCATCTCTTTTTTTTTCCTTTTCGTTTCACACTTGCCTCTTTTCTGCTCCTCTTCTGCTGAGGGAGAAGGTGCAAAGTGTAAAGCAATGAGCGCTTGAGTTGGCACCCGGTGCCCTGACAAAGACAACTCCATTTGTTGAAACATTGGCTACAGCGACATCGCAGTGCCAGTTCGTCATCGTCTTCAACCTGTCCTGTGTGCCTTCTTTTTCTGTGTCCATGTGTTAGCTGGTTTTTTCTCCTTCAGTCTCTTCACCAGTGCAGGAGTCTCTCTTAAGAAGTCCAGTTACTGATTGATAATGATGCTAATGCTGATATACACAGTGCAAATTATCAGTTTAACAGTACAAATTACATGACAATACATCACAGCGCAGCTTCCATTAAAACTATGGCAGTGTGAACAAAACCACGACATTCAGGACAAATGTGCATGGCATGGTGAGTGCATTCTGTAGCCTTATAGTTCATTGAAAAAGGAGGTGCTCGTGATTTCTTTATTACTAAAGGAAGCGAAGTGTCCTATGCCCTCTTATCTGTGTTTGGCGCATTCACATATAGAGGCAGGGTTGCCACATACCCGGTTTCTGACCGGCCCAGTTGGTTTTTTAGATATCAGGCCAATTGCTGGTCCGGCCTTCACTGGCCCATTTATCAGCCATGGTATCACAACATGTACTGTGCTCACAGAATGAAACAGGACATTTGAAGGGCCCCTAAACCACCCCAACATTTTTTGAAACCATTTCAAGTTAAAACGCACGTGAAGTTGAGAATGCTGTCATGATTAATGTTGCCAAATGTGGCAGCGCAGTGTGCCGTGCCCGTGCGACAAATTCAGAAAACAATCCCATGCACCTCTGCAGGCTTTTCCGGCATATTGGAGTTAGCCTTCGTCGGAAGGCACAGAGCTCTGTCGATTGTTCAAAGGAGAACCTGCGACTTCCGGTTAGACGCGTGCTTCCTGCCTGTCTGTTCTTTTCCTCCAATCTGCTCTTCCTCATCATGAGTGGTGTGCTGTTTGTGTGTGTGCGGGCTTGTCACGTGACATTCGGAGGAGCACTCGGCAAGGAGGTGGCACTGGCAAGTGCATGGCACAGGAGAGAGTGAAACAAGCAAGCGCTGCGTTTTAGTAATCAAAGCCATGCAACTCCGCTATTACGGCACCGTTTTGAAAATTCTTACGGCTAAATGTTCGTTGCGGACACTGGCACAAAAGCAACACATAGCTAAATTTTGACCTCTGGGTGGTGCCTTTAAGCATTGAAATATACCAACTGAAATGGGAAATTACTCAATACAACAACATTGTTTAGCTATGAATCCAGGCCTTGACGGTGATGTTGGTTCTGGTGCAAGTTTGTGAGCCAATATTACTCTGATGGGACGAGAGTTTGTAAATGGTAAAAACAAAAGCACGTGTACAGGGGCTGTTAGAAAAGTATCCGACCTTTGGCCGAAGAAAAAAAACTGGCATAACTGGAGCGTTGGAAACTTAATCACCCTCAAAGTAGTCTCCTTGGGAAGCCACACACTTCTCCCAGAGGTGCTGCCATTGCTGGAGGCATTCCCAGAAGGCCTCTTTCGGAATGGAGTTTAGCACAGCTGTCGTTGCAGCCATAATGCCCTCTCGTCTGAAATCGCGCTACTTTCAAAGGCCTCTTGATTTTGGGAAACAGCCAGAAGTCGCAGGAGGCTGTTGAATTACAGAGGTCTGGTTTTTCGCCAAAAAAGTCTGAATCAAATGCGAGGAATGTGCAGGAGCATTGTCGTGATGAATGCACCAATTTCCTGTTGAGCACAAAAAAAACCGACGAGAGCACTACGCACTACCTCACTCAAACACTGCGTACCAGCGACTGACACCATTGGCAGGCAGGAAAAAAATTCGCGCATGCGCACGAGGGTTCAAGGTCGGCTGATGCAAGCGCACTTGCTTCATATCCGCCAGGTGTTCGCAAAAAAAAAAAAAAGGTCGGATACTTTTCTAACAGACCCCTGTACTGAGCCCTAAAAATTTGGTTTTCAGTCCATGAGTGGTGAACATTTTTAACGTTCATTTGTGTATATTATGTGACCCCTTTATGACAGTCTAGTGGCCATGGCACTCAGCTGCTGATCAGAAGGTCACTGGATCGACTCCTGGCCACGGCAGCTGCATTTTGATGGAGGCGAAATGTTGAGGCTCATGTACTCTGCGATGTCAGTGCACGTTAAAGAACCCCAGGTGGTCGAAATTCCCCGAGCCCTCCACTGCAGCATCTCTCATAGTCATAGCTTGGTTTTGGGACATAAAACCTGAGAAATCAATGTGTATAGTATGTGACATGGTCTAGTAGGTTCAAGTGCAAAAATGACCTCTTCAACCACGAAGTGCGTGGGCTTGTTTCAGTGCAGCATATTCAGAGCGCTAAGAAAATGTCAGTCAGTCTGCACAAACATTATTTGTTTCCCCTGTACTTTTATGCCAACCAGGAGAGGAGTTGATTAACTCCAGGTTGTGTGCTTGCAAGCATGCACTGTCAGTCAAAAACGTGAACAGACCATGGCTTAGGCATCTGCAGTGGCTCCAGGGCCCACAAATCTGTGCTTGATTTGTGTGCTCAGAGTGACGTTAAACTTGGCTCTCATTTTACACTTTGTGTGTCTCACAGCCATTCTTGTCACCTAAGGCATGGTCCATTTACTCTTTTGGCCTATAGTGCATTATATTGTTTTATCGCTTAGAGAACAACGTTATGTTTTAGCAACATAACTGCAACCTCTGGGAGTACAGGACCCCTCGAGAGGCCGGCTTTGTTATTGACGAAGGGTTGCAAGCCCACTAAAATCGAGGAAAGTTTGCTCGACCACTTCACATAGATCCCACAACATGCATTGGTCCTGCTTTTTTTTAAATTTTTTATTTACCTTAAAGTTTGCCCATTACATAGGCGGGGGGAGTGGAGTGGAGTGGAAAAACTTTATGTATTTATGTCCTGCAGGACGCGCTTAGCGCATAGCGGGCATCTCCCACGTAGGGACTGACAGGGCATATCTGACGGCCGCTTCTTAGGCCTGCTAGACGGCCCCTTGCTGGTCGGTGAGGAGCGAGCTTTTGTGGGACCTCTCCCACTTGTCTGAAGTAGAGTCGGAAGTTTCACATCAACATACACAGACAGTGGATGAACACAATCGTTGGTCCAACAATTTATGTGAGCCCCGCCACAGTGGTCTAGTGGTCATGGCACTCGGCTGCTGATCCGAAGGTGTGGGATTGAATCCCAGTCGCAGCGGCTGCATTTCAATGGAAGCGAAATGTTGAGGCCCGCATGCTGTGCGATCTCGGTGCACATTAAAGAACCCCAGGTGGTCGAAATTTCCGGAGAACTCCACTAAGGCATCTCTCATAATCAGAGCTGGTTTTGGGACGTTAGGCCCCACAAGTCAATCAAATCAAATTAATCAACAATTTGTATGAGGTTATGCAATCCATATACTTCTCAAACGACATTCAATAATTCATATGTTCTAAAAAGTAATCTTACATAATCTAACCTAACTTACAGCCTTCAGCCATCCTAACAGTAATTTCAATAAAGAGTGCAACAAAGAGTGTGAAAGAGAAAAAAAATGAAGTTGGTATAATTTTAAAAGTGTAAAATTAAATAACATTGGTTCAAGTTTCTACTTTCCCAAATATTTCATTATTTTCCGGCACTTCTCACAGGTTAAACCCATGCTGCCCCATCCCAGGGGTATACTGCTTCCCTGGGAGCTGCCAATGGCACCTCCAGGGGCGCCGTTTCCAAACCCCATGGTGCAGACTCACAGGCTACCGGGTGGCAGGGTGCCACCTCTAGGGTTTCCAGGGAGGCAATGCAAGTGAGTACCTTGCTTAGTTATTTGGTACATCTAGTAGTTAAACGGATTGTGAAATGATTTTGTGTGATGTGTGTGGAATCTCGGCCTTCCATTGTGTAATACAGTCGATCCCAGATATATCCAACTCAAAGGGGATCACGAAATAGTTTGATATGTAGATAATTCTAAATGTCAAATATGCCTATTTGAAGCTCCTCGTAAAACAGCGCACATCGAAAATTTGTTTCCCGAGATACAGTTAAACCTGGATATAACGAAATTGACAAAATCCCGAAAAACTTCGTTATAAAGAGGATTTCATTATATGCAGGTTCAGCATGAAAATTTGAAAAAGAAACTCTTAAGTTAGCAAAAAGGTAACAGACAGCAGAGCTCACCAAAAACATTTACTTTGGGTGAGAAAACACAGCTGAGACCACTTAGAATGTAACCGCTTATAGTGAAGGGCCGGCTATCACACGGGTTTTTCTGACCCCCGCTACCCTCCCATAGAACTTTTTGTGTACGCATACCGCTTAATGTGCATCCCACCACCCCCGAGATGAAGGACCGCTTATATGCGGCTGTGGGGAAATCCCGTGGACAATCGGGGTAGGGAGCAGGCTTCACAAAGGAAGTGCACCGCCCGAAAAGAGCTCAGCGAATTGCCTTGGAGGAGGAAATAGCACGGAACGAATGAGCAATGAGCGGAGGGAAGAAAAAAAAGAAAAGGCCGCCGGCAGCGTGCATGTCGCGTGCGCCCTCTAATGATAGGATTTTCAAAGCGATGGAGAATGCTGCTACGGCCGTCTGTCAGCTGTAAACGCTTCGTACGGAACGCGCACCCGCGCTCACTTTACCGCTGTTTATCTCCAGTTGGGTTTTTTTTTTTTTTCGTCATTTCATGCGCGCTGCCCTTGAATCACCCGGTGAGTGCAATTTCCTGTGCCCCGATCCCTGTGTAAGCTTCCCGTGAGGCGCGCCGCCCGCTGACCCTGTGAGCTAGGCCTAACAAGTGCTGTCACCTAGTGTCAGGCTAGCGAAGTGAAGTGCAGAGACTTGCGCAGTAACCAAAGAGTGGCGCTGCCAGCACGTTGAAAAAAAAACAAACAAAAACTCGCTTTCTCTATCTCTCTCTCTTTCTAAACCGGCGTGGCTTGGCGGGCTAGGCCTGCTGCAGCAAGTGGCGGGATTAGGTTTGAAGTGAGGGGGAAAGGATGCGCCCGCAGCGGCAAGATCGGTGAGTTGAGGGATGCAGGCCTGTCTCGCGCACACTCACATGCATGCACACATGCGCTCGCTCTCACCTCGCAGTCACCGTGCCTTCGAGCGCGCCAAGCGTGACGCAGCCTCTTCGCATTCCGTCGTGGCGGAGAAGGTGCTTCCGGATGCTGCTCGCACAAAAGTGACAAAATTTGGGGCATCATCTCTAGGTTGTCGGCAGCGAAAATTCGTTACTTCGAGGGGGCCTCCTGCTGCCACTTGGTTACCTAGAGGTCTCAAATACATGTAATTCTATGGAGTAACGGCGGGGAATAGAAAAACTTCGTTATTTCCAGCAGTTTGTTATATGGAGGTTCGTTATAAGCAGGTTTAACTGTAGTAACAAGCGGTAGATTACCGATTAGCCCACAATATGCAACAGATCAGCGTGAAAACAGACGCACTTTATTTCGTACGAAACAAATATCTAAGCTTCCTCTAGGCCATCAAGTTCCTCGAGCCATCCTGGGGTCTTACAAATCAACAAATGCAGCACCTTCTATTGTGCCACAATAGCGGCAAGTGACTGCGAACGACGACGCAAGCTCTCACAACACGGTACAAAGTTGTTTATTAGCGGCGTAGACTGTCATCACTGGTTGGGTCCGATCCCTCGGCACCGCCAACGTCAGCTACGATCTCGAGATCGGTGCGCAATCACATGGATAGCAATTACGTGGACACGGACAGAGGGTTTTTGCAGTGGCCGCACTGTGCAAAGACCAAATTGATAACGTCGCTTACGCATCGTATGTCTCATGCACGAGTAAAAGCGCACTAGCGCTGGGGGCGAACGCAGCTGAAGCAAAGGAGAAATGACCCAGCCGTCTTCGTCGCACAAACTGTGATAACATTGCTCTGCGTGCGAGGCCTGTTGTCATGTGCTTCTCAAGCAGAGAGGAAATGGAGTAAACACTCGGATCGTCTTTCGCCAGGCAAAAGGCGCCGGTGGGAGATGGGCGGTTGCGCGCGCTATCTCGGCAGACGCTCTCCACTTAAGCACTGTTATATTTTTTAAGCAAATAGAAAAGGGAACAACTGAATTTCCGGGAGGTTTTCCTGTTACCCATATGTAGTGAGTGAAAGGACCGTCACGTTTGCTCACGTGCAGTGCGGTGAATAATGGATGCGGTACACGGTAAGCAGGCAAGCACACATATATTCAATGGGCACTCTCAAAATGGGCACTCTCAAATAAACAAAACAAACAACCAACAAACAATAAAGCTCGCGAGCTACAGTCCTAAGCGAACCATGTAAGTCCTAAGCGCGCACGGTTCTCAAAAAGCAGTCACATGCATGTGTGAACGCTCACGTCTCCGTGGACGCCGGTAGCGGGAGTCGTCGGTGGGGCGACTTGAGGGATGCGGCGGGCAGGCGAGGTTGTGGAGCTCGAACGCTGGTGGCGGTTCTGGCTCTCGGACGCAGCACGGAGTGGCGTCAGCCCAGTGCAGGTAAAGGCCGCAACCCGAAAGCAGTTGGTAGCGGCCACACTGGTCACCCGGCGAGGTAAGGCAGCAGTCACCGGCTACCGACGTTCGCAGGACCGGTCAGGAGGCTGCCCAGCGCTTCAGCCCGGGTAGCCCTCTTCAGACCTCGGCTCCTCGAACGCCCGCTCCTTCTGCCTTCGTGGCGGCCGTCCTGCTCCTCGTGTACGCAGATTCCTGTTTACCTTTCGCCAGACTGGTTAAACCTTGAGCTTCAAGGTAGTGATCGGCTGTTTCGGCCAAACTATTTAAATCTTTGCAGCCTCGCTCCTTCAAAAATATAGCCAGTCTCTCGTCGCATTGAAGCAAGAACTGTTCAGAGACAACCCGGTCTCTCAGGGCGTCATAGGTCCTTTCGGTTTTGACCATTTCTTGCCAATGGTCCAAGTAACCAAGCAATCTGCCTACAAACTGACGTCCTGTTTCGCCGTTTTCGGGTTTGGCCTCTCGGAACTTGACCTGGTACCCTTCTTCTGTGTACCGGTATCTCTGAAGCAACGTTGATTTTAGCTTCGCAAAGTCAGTCGCATCTTCAGCGGACATACGACCGACTACAGTGAGAGCCTCCCCCGTCAGGCACAAACTTAGAGACAGGCCCCATCTGTCACGAGGCCATCCTTGGTCAGTGGCCACTCGCTCGAACCTTTCGATATATGCGTCAAGCTCATCGCGTGCTTCATTGAAAGCCGGAATTAGCTTGTGCGGGCTTCGGAACCCTTGCCTGCTCGCATCGCGATCGTTTGGTTCGGCGGGGACTACTTGACTAGTTTGTTGTAGTTCCTGCATGCGCAGCCGAAGCTCTAGCAACTGGCGTTCCCCAGCTTGCCGCTCTAACTCCTGTTCATGATCTTCCTTCGCCGCCTCACGCCTTAGCGCATACTCTTCGCTCTCTCGTTCTCGCTCTTTGTCTACCCATTGCAGAAGAGCCTTGCCTGAGAGTCCCAATCCCAACTCTTTACCCAGACCTATCAACTTTTCGGCATCCATCATTCACCGCACCGCACGTGAGCGAACGTGACGGTCCTTTCACTCACTACACCATACAATTGGGAGAAATGGTCAAAATCCGGATGTCTCCTGCTTAACCCGAGAGATTTGGCAGGTATGCAAACCGCAGCCAAAACATGGCTTTCGAGATCGGTACCATAGATATGACATACAGGCTCTTCGATTTTCGCACTCTTGGCAGTCCGCTGACAGCCAGAGGGCAGCTAGCTGGTTCCAGTTCTTACAGGAAATCACGTGTGCTGGTAACCCAAGGCAACTTACCCATAGCTGCCCGAAGATTGTAAAATTGAACGCCAGGCCAGCTTGCACAAATGTAAACAAACATGAACTGCGCCATGCAATCGAGTCAGTCCCTTCTGTGTTGCTCGCTTGAAAATACGTGGCTAGGTTTGCTGAACAGACGACGTGATATTTATTATCAAGCGACCGTATTTTGCTGTACAATCACGCATGTTCGCAAGATCTCGCACGAATCGGCACGGAACCCGTGTTGCATTAATTGTTGCCTTTGGCAGACAAAACTGCTGGCGCAAAGTAAGCTGCAGCGTCGCTAACGTGGATAGGGCTTAACAAGCTCACTTTTACAGAGTGCAGAAATCGCTACTGTGCGACATGTCCGGCGCCTTGACGTGAGGTTTCGCTAACGTGATCGTGTTTCCGAAAGCGACAGTTTGAGAGATCACATCGCCCGCGGGCATTAATTAGTTAGCTTAATTTCTTCCTTCACTTGATGATCGAAACGGAAATGGCATACTACGTGTGCTTGTGTAGGAAATAAAGTTCTGTATTGCACATATCTGACTCATTTCAGCTCATGGTGCCTCTTTGCGAGCCGATGAGTTGATACCTTCATTCGAACTAAGGGCCGGGGCACTCAACTGATGTAGCGCTCTTGTACGAGCTAATAGACCAATCTCACCGCGCTGTTTCACCACACCACCGCTGCCGCAGTGCACGCCGGAACTTGTAGTACTCGCGGCGGTCGCGGTGCGCTCAAATGCATGGCTGGTGCATCAGCGAACGGCGTTAACGGGCTTTATTGGCCTTATTTTGAAGAGTTGTGGTGGTTGGATTTACGTCCTATATGCCGGGGTGCTATAAGAACAGCCTGAAACAAAAGCGCTTCGGTTTTTCTCGTGTTCACGAAGGATGTCAAGCTCCGACAGGAACTGGTACGTTGGACAGACTGGATCGTACGGCACATGGCTTGTCAGCAGTGTTTGTGAATTTTGTGTTTTTTATGCATGACACTTTAGCAATGCCCTACAGCACGAATAGCAGCTCAGGCACATCACGGATGGACCGATCAGTGACCGCAATGATTCGTAGAGTGTGCATGATCACCTTGCCGGGCGATCTCCACCAACGGCATCGGAGTGGATACAGCTTATGTTCTGGACAAAATTAGAAAATGCTTAACCTCTTGCGAGCGATAACGACAGTCAAGAGTCAACGTGAACGAAAGATCTGATACAAGCCCAGCTTAGCGCATACTTCACGCTGCGCGGGGCTGTTGCTACGCCATGCCGGCATCAATAGCAACCATCAGTGCCGCCGGTGTTTCGGTTTTCAATGTGTGATTTTATTGCAAGCGCAAGTTAAAGAGTAAACACTAGTGACAAAATGTGTCATCTTATGTGCGCGAGTGGATTGCACAGGGTCATACGCCTACTGAGTTTATGTCGACGCAGTTTTGAAGCGGTAAGGCCTAGCGACGACATCGGCGCCGAGCCTTCGGGTGTGAGGGCGGCGGCCAGAGCGGGCTGCCGCTTTTTCGTCGTTTGGCACCTGTCGTCAAAATTACTCATCCGTACTTCATGCAGCAGGAACTGCTTGTCGCTCGCGATATTAGCAGCGGGCCGTAAGCTTTCGCTAACGGTGTGCGCCAGGTCATCGTTCCACTAAGGTGGACGCGTTCTGCTAAGGTGGACCTCTTCATCGCTATCGTTTTCCACCCATTCACATCTAGCGCATCACTGTGATCGAAGCCCTGTGCTAACAACTGTAACTGTGATCGAAGCCCTGTGCCTGACTGCTGTAACCGAATCCAGCCACCGTGCGCCCACGCGCTACTCCATGTACAAGCGGTAGCCGGTGAAAACGCATAAACAAAACATTGTAAAAGAAAAGCTGAAAAAATACAACTCAAGGAAAAAGTTCATTGTAACTCTGAAGAGTGGTCTTGTTCGGTTAGAAAGTGTGGGAACATGCGCACGCTTTGGAAACAGAGAGGCTGTGGCGTAAATATATGACACCAGTGCTCTCAGACTGGTTCGTGACATCATGTGCTAAATGAAATGATCAACAGAGACTCGAACTTTGTTGGAATCTCTCACAGATTCATTTCCTGTATACACAGCCTGAATTCACATGAATTTGAGCATGCCAGAACTAAGAAAATGACCAAAATTGCAGCTGCCCGTATACCGACCATGCAAGTGCAAGTGTTTGCCCAAGCGAATGGGTTGCCAGATCGGACATGGGGCTGCCCGCTAGGCAACATGGCGGCACCCACAGGAAGAAGGTCTATATGCAATGCTTCAATAATAAACCATTTGATAGTCTGCACTTGTCTTTTACGTAGTCCTTGTTTGCTTCGGCACAGTATACCTAGATCATGTATCCCCAACTCGTTCAATCATCTACTTAAGTGCAGCACTGTTAGCTGCTAACGGCAGGTATTGCATTGTGGAAACAAAGCAAAAGAGTAACCAAGCAACATGAGAAATTTGTGGTGGAGAAAACATAAATTGTGTTCTGTGTGACACAGTCGACCAGGCAAAGCACCTAGCATTCAAGGGCACGAAAGTGAGAAACAATTTTTCTAACACTAGTAGGTTAGCTTTTCACAATACCAAAGGCTCCAACGTTGCGATGAGAGGACCATCGGTAAGCTAGGAAGCTCGGAAAAAGAAAATACCGGTGACGACACTGCTTTGAAGTTCCAGCACCAGTGCATGTGATGTCGCAGATCTGTGACGCGTCCGCTAAGGTGTATGTAACAATTTATCAGTATGAAGGGCATACATTGTGTTCCAAGGAAGCCAGAAACTCAACACGGGGAGTTTCAGGTAATCTGGTGGAGCAGATTTGGCAAGAATACGAAAAAAGGAAGTTGGCCTTCTGACATCGGGAGCCTGAAGTTCCAACACGAATTTCAATACCAAAGCATTCATTTTCTCTTGTAATATTGAACAAAACATTGTAAAATTAACGACAATCGAGTTCTCGAAACATACAGTATCATTCTAAACCACTTCACATTTTCACTCTGGTGTCGCTTCAAGGCAAATGTGGTAGCTTTCTTTTATGGTCACTTTGATTGTAGAGGGAGCGTGGTGAAATAAGGGTTATTCAGAAAATAAAAACATGGCACCCTGCCTCTAAGAGAGACCCTTTACGTAAGGGACAAAGAGAGCCCCCTGGTGCATGTCTCCTCTAAAGGGGTTCAACTGCATTTCTTCCTGCAATCAAAGGTTTCTGCTACTGTTTAGTCAGAATGTTGCTGATCACGAAGTGTCATTTTTATAGCATCTTGATAACAAGTGTAGCTTGATTACTGTTGTTTGACGCTGTCCGACAGGCAATATTTGTTTGGTCCACGTGCATTGGAAAATATCCCATGCCCGCTGTTTGAGCCATGACACATGCGTCTAAGGCACAACAAATTTCGGAGAGTTGCTGCTACTAGAAATGCTGTGGTTTTTTGCATTACAGGCGGAGGTGGGATGACCAGGAGTGTAAAGGTCCTCAAGTGAAACGGCGACTGCCCGCAGCAGACCAGTGGGACAAGGTATTGAGAGCCATTCCCAACGTGTTTCATGCCTTCAGCACACATTTAAGTAGTGTGACAACACATTTTAGCACAAGAAACAAAGGAAGAAAGTGAAAGGTGAAGTGATAAACATGAAATGATTTTATTTTCACAGCAGAGCCGAGGTTAGGTGATGCACAGATGCACCGAAGGCGCATGTGTGCATCAATGCCGCCAGAAGCAAATTACAGTAAATGCCACCTCAGAAGCAAATTACACTTATAACAGCTGCATCTCATTTTCAGAAAGAAAAATGGACATATTACTAAAGCAGTCGTGGTAGGATAAATATAGCTAATTTGTCATATGCTGTCGCCCCACAAAAGCATACCTCCACACAGCTGCCTGGGAAATGGTTGCATACTTTGGTTACGTACAGCAAGGGAACCACAATTTTCACCCACTCGATCTGTATCATGTAGCTGTAGTGACAGCTGTGTACAGTAGACTCTCATTAATTCAAACTTGAGGGCACCCCAGAATTTTGTTTGAATTACCAGATGCAAGCCGAAGTATAGCTCATTGCAATATGCTACCAGAAAAAACAGAGATAGCTAGTTATCACATGCATTGTTGCCACCTCAGTGTTTATTTTTTATTTTTTTTCTGCTAGTAGCTTCGAATGCTTTCACAAGTGCTGCCAGGCGATCGGCTGTATTTCTGCTGCTGTTAAAAAAAAATGAAGAAACCAAAGGAGCGAGTATTTCTGGTAAGGATAAGCAAAATGTGTGAATTAACGGAACGAACCGAATGGTACAGTTTGAATTAAGCAGCTTTTAGATGTTTTGAAAACAGCAGACTAACCCAAATGTTGAAATTTGTCTGAATTGACCCAAAGTTTGAATTATTAAGAGTATACTGTAACACAAGTTTCTGAGAACTTTGACTTTCTAGCTTTGCATTGGGTGAATAACACCCCTTCCATTTTATCCACACTACAGGCATTTGTAGAACTTACTTGCCATATCGAGCAGATGCGAATTATTGCCTAGATATGAGCATTGTCTGAAGGGCAGAAAGATAAGACTTGGTATTGTTGGCCATTACGCTGTTTTCCTCAAGGTTATAAAAGAGGTATGCCATGTACATGGTCATCCACTCTGAGTATGAACACAGTGCAATGTGGTTGTTTTCTTTGGCGTGCTAGCACTTGAAATGTGTCCGCAATCAGAAGCTTATCACCCCTGTGCGCCTGTGCTGGATTGGCTTCAACACGTGGAAACATCACGAGCACTGGCGCTCCAAAGAAGCCAGCCACGATCTGCCATGTTTGCGCCAAATCAGCGTCCACACTGAAAGATTTCCACTCAGAAACGAGATCGGCAACAGGTCGCATGATGTTATGCGACCAGAAAAAGCATTCGTTGTGCTGCGTGGTCTGAGATTGGTTTTCGTCGCTGTAAAAAAGGCATCGCTCATTGCAAGCCACTCAGAATATGTAATCACCGCACTCCATCTCCGAGGTTCCTTTCAACACAGTGGAAGCACCTGCCTTGCATTTGAGCACATTGTTGCAAATTGAGCGCATTGCTGCACGGGATGGCCACTCCGGTGTGAATGCTTCCGCTTTGTCAGCAATGCGAGTGCAACTTGTCACACAATCGAAAGTTTCCCACTGTGAACATAGCTTCAGAGTGGATGACCCTGTATATCGCTGCTTGTGGAGAAGTGGTGATGGTGTGCCACTTTTGATGGGACACTAGGTGGCCACCTAAATAAGCCATGCGTGACTCCGAACTACATGTGTGCATGCAGGATGAGTGGACATCTGTGTCTGCAGTCCTGTGGGCCCACTACCAGGAGCACCGGCATAGCGGAGACCTGCTGGAAAGGAAATTGGAGCTGCACGAGCGCTTGCTTGGAAAGCTGCGCACCCTCTTCCCTCGTGAGTGCCATCTTGGGTGCAGCCATATCGTTGTCTTCTGTGTTGGAGAATTCCTGGGAACAAAATGCTCATTTCAGGCAGTTCGTGAAGCCAAACACTAATTGCAGTAGACTCCCTTAAGGGGGAAGGCCACTATAGGACATCAACTTTTTGTTTATTGAGAAACCTAATGAAATTTTCAGGATAGGTTCACAGCAAATGCATTTGAAGAGCCACCAAGTTTCGTGCAGTTATGTTGACTCATTCCCAAGTTACAGCCATGTAGCCAAAAAGTCTGTATAGGTCCCTTAATTGGGTCCCAGAGAATATGGAAGATGAGCTAGCTCTGTGAAATTCACTATGATGATTCCCGGATAAGCACCCTAGGGCAAGACAGAGCCCTTCTTCTAAATTTATTTGCTGAAAATTTTCAACGGTGTACTGATTTTAGTGTTGCTGATTAGGCTTTTATTAATGAAATTTAATTAATTATAGCAAATTACAGACTCAATATATTAAAGAAAAATGGGCTTGTCTTGCCCTGAGAAATTATTCAGGTACCAAATATAAGAAGCCTGATAGGAATCGGATCAGCGGTTTCAGAGATATCTGTGGACTAACCAGCTTCACCCACCAAAAAGTCATTTTGAGAAAATGTGCTTTGAAAGTTGCGAGCACTGTTTCGGGTCTAAAGTTATTTTGCAGTATAACTAAGTGCATTTTTATGCCCTTCTTTCCTTTGCTGGCTCTCCTGGTTTTGTTTTCTGGCTTTTTCCATAAACGGGGGTTGCGGTTGCTGACGCTAAATTGAGACGCCAAACTCCAACCACGTCAACTGTGCGTTCATGTACTGATGGCGCAAAAACATGATCTTTGGCAACATTGCTGCAATCGTCATGTACCAATAAATAGAAGCTGCTTTGCTAGGAGACGCATCATCGTAATCATCGTTGGTAATGTGCTTTGCCGTGGGGTCAAACTAAACCAAAGAGTTCGGTGCATAAAACAGCCAAGTGCATGCACTGTCTTGGGCTTGCCAACCGGCGCATCCGACTGCGCAACGATTATGCAGGTACATGACGCTTATCACGTAGAAAGCACGACGAGAGACGGTAAACATGACAGAGACTTCAGGAAATTCCACGAGCGATAACGAAAAGTACCACAATAAACTCAAAGCCTGGCCACATGGAGACAGCAACAAAGGGAGAAGCAAGCGGTAGGCCAAGCAGAAGCAGACGACGCGCAGAGCAACCACGACGTCATTGCGCTTAGCAGCCAATAGCGGCACGCGTTTCCTGACTCCCTGGAGGAGTGTGCGCTTTGCCCAATCGCAGCTTTGCATCCGAACACAAGAAACTCAAATTCCCCCCGTGAGTCCCTCCAATCGTGCGCAAATTGTGGTTCGGCCACACCACCGCCACTTCCGCCAGCGGCGATGGAAGAAAGCGCGGGAATTCGCAAGCAAAACAAGACTAAAATGGCACTGGTCAGTTGAATGGTGCGAGAATGGTGCTTGGTAGAAGTTGGCCTGTTTCAGTGCGGGTTGAGGCCGTGGAGCTGCTGCCGCTGCTCACTATATATTTTTATGTGACGCCGTTTTACAATGAATTTGGCGCTGAAAATTACAGTACAGGTAGTTTATGACACATATTTTAAAAATATGCAGTTTACCAAAAATAGAGCTTTTCGCGATTTTTCGACTTTCAAAGGCCGCGTTCCCCCTTAAATGAGAACTCAAAGGGGCCATGAAAACTTGTTCACCTTGTCCTTCCCCTCTCAGGAAAAGTGACGAGGTGGGTGATGCTTCAATTAAATGTTTGTTAATTAGAATGGTGCATGAAGTAGGTTCACAATGGGTAGCTATACTTGTGAAAGGGGCACTCTGTGTAATAAAAAGTGACAGCTTCTGGCATTCTTGCAGGGTTTTATCCAATTGGCAATGGTGCTTTGTGCTCATAGAAATGAGCATGCCATTATAGACTAAAACATCTTCATATGTAAAGTGCAACCACAAAGTGTCGAGGGTGTTATTGGTCTGGCCGCTCTTTCCAAGGAACAGCATTCCTAAAACTAGTCCCTTTTGGGAGGAACGAAGCAGTGCCATCGTTCTTTGAAGGGTTGCTGGAACAGTAACGGTAACACGTTACATTTACAATGGAATGGCAGAGGGAACTACGTTCCTTCTATAAGCGCTCCACTCTACCTAATTGAACAGACAATCACACATATGCAGCACATCCTGCAGGGCTGAAACGTGCCGACCGTCAATTCCCATTTTTCTGCTGCCAGTCTGACTCAGAGCAAAAGAAAACCAGGCGCAAAATGCCATTCCTTTTCTTCCTGTACTAATACCTCGATGAGGCCAATGCTCCCCTTTCGTCACTGTCCACAGCGTGCACTGGTATCCTGTTAGCCCTTGGCAACAGCTTCTAACTACGGTTGCTGAGAAAATAGCTTCTGGCTGTCTGCCAGCCTTGTACAGCAATGTGGGCGGAACCGCAGGCAGTAGAAAAATTCCTTTCGTCCCTTCTGATCCTGCTGTCATAGCTCCCTTCGAATTAAAACACGGTCAGTGTGTGATTTACTATCGCTGCTCACCATATTGGTTAACGAGAATGCGATTATGGCTTCCAAGTTTGGACCTCGGCTCTAACCGGCATCCTTTACACTGGAAACCGCTTGGAAAGTCAGGTGGGCCGAGACAAATGTCGCACTACGGAGGCCGTAACATTCCCCGACTGAGAAACTCCCATTTGCCATGACCCCATTGAACAATCCTGATTTTTACTTTAAAAGGACCGACAAGCAATTCTTATGGTACCTGTTTTTATTCGTGCAACTGAAAACTTATCCGGTCAGTGTGCCTAATCACCCAATGGTAACGCCGGAAACGCCGTGAAACATATAAAATCTGAATTTTTTATCTGTGGCGACTATGGAGTCTTACAGGCAACACAGTTGCAAACAGTGGAGGTGAGCGCGATAGCGATTATAAGCCGGCAATGGGAAAGGAAACTAGGGAAACCCTAAATAGAAAGAAATCGATGTTGCGTTTATCAAGCCTATATGTCGCTATGACTTGTGATCGCACTCGCGAATTCGCGCTGTGCCATCCAATACCGGCTTCGCAGACACAAGCAGAAAAAAGTGGTATTGCCATGACTTGGCATAAATTGCATAAATTATTTCCAAAGCTGGGTGCAGAGGAAGGAGCCACTACTAGTCACCAAGAAAAAGCTTATAATGTCGCCATGAAGCATACAGTTCATATAGCGATAGAACTGTTTAAGGAAATAAAATTGTTATTTGCCATCACCTTCTGTCCGTGGCAGGTTTCCTTTTATTATGCACTTTTATCTCAGAGTGAGTGGTTTCATGTTGTGAACAGACAAAATCACCTTTATTTCATCATTATTCTTGAAAGTTAAAACCATCACTTAAAGGAGTACTGACACGATTTTGCAGTGGCTCAAAATGTACATTTTTCGTTTTCTAGCCATGTACTGTTAACGCCCTCCGCACACGGAAGCCAGCAAACACATACAAAATATTTTAGTTTGGTTTTAAAGTTTTCGTTGCCCAGCACTCTAAGCCAGCCCCAGTGCAATGGACACTACGATGACGTATGAGCACAGTCTATTAAAAATCGCTGTCAAGAGTCACTGGACGACTGTGAAATTGTCGTTGTTTGCGTGCCCCACGTGTAATGTCCACAGACGACAGAGTTGCGCGACACTATCACGAATTGCTGTCCCTACGTGACTCAGACGTACGTCCAACTATGTTGACACGTCACTAGGAAACCGCCCCCTCGAAATCGAAACCGAAAGTGGGCTTTTAAAGGGCCACTAAACAGGCTCCAACTTTTTTTTTAAGCCGCCCAAACAAGGTAACTCAATCATAGAGAAGGTTGCGGTGATCACATTCTGCGAATATGACAGCGCTGCGCGCCACACGGACGCCGTATTTCAAAAAACAATTCCCGCGCCTCTTTCCTGCGATTGACCAGTCACGCTCGCATACTACGTGTCAAGTTCTACCGCGAACAACTTTGCATAGCTGCAGCTCGTTGATTGGTCGAAACGTCTATTGTCAGTACCTCTGGCCATCCCACCGGTGTGAGCGTAGGAGCGGCGCTTGCCGGAGCAACCGGTACTGCAGCGCAGGTGTCAAGGACGTCAATTGCTCACGTCATGTCACGTGTCAAAAGTGGGCGGAGTCACGACGGCGCGCCGCGCCTACCCTCGACTCGGCAGAGAAGGGTGGGGAGGCCGACCGAGAAAACGAAACCGACGCAAGCGGCCACTTAAACCCGTGTAACTTCTTTATTATTGCACCTATTCGCAAAATTCTTGCGGGAGCATGTTCACATCGCTGGAGCGCAGTTAAATCTTTAAAACAAAGTTTGGACCTCGGGGTTGTTTAGGGGCCCTTTAAGGAAGCCGTATTAAAAATATATTCATTGCCTTGCGAGGCACCATGATACTCTTTTTGGGGTTCTCTACGCAAGTGCTTTCATTTACAGCAATAATACAAGAGTGTCGAAAATTCGTGTTAGTACCCCTTTAATAAGACATACCTGTTTTGTGCGAAGTGCAATGTTATGCATGGATTTTGGTCCGCTGTCCAACTCGGGCACATTTATGTTGGGGTGGGTCGTTTCGTGTTGTCAATAGACAAAATTACTTTTATTTCATCATTATTCTGGAGAGTTAGGACAAGCATGTAATTAATAAGGCATATATGTTTTGTGCGATGTGCAATATTTGTGTGTATTGCAGTCGGTTGTCCAACTCAGCCGCTTGCTAAGCATTTTCCAGTATCTCTTGCATTTTGTGCATCCATGACAAATACATTGTTGATAATAAGCTCGCCAAAGCTTCACAGAACATCACAGCGAAATGTGCAGTATTGCTGCTGGCTCCACAAAAACATGCAAAAGCGAGAGTCCTTGAATTTTCTTCACACGCATAACAAATCTGCGAAGCAGACAAAACAAAAAGAAATAACTTTTTCACCTTGCTAGTCTACCATCATCTTGTGATGGTAAGTTGAACCCTCCGTAAACAATGGACAAAACTGCTTTTCTTGCTGCGCGTTGGCCAGCAGTTAGCCCAAAACCCATTGTGGCGACTACAGCGCCGACGCAACTTTCTTCCACTCTACGCCCTCTCAAGTGGTGGCAGTCTATCCCGATGTATCGAATTGTTGGCTATGTCGAACAGTTAAAAAATTACACCATCTCCCACTCAAGGGGGCCATGTGTGGATACGAAGCAGCGGGGAGATTGTTAGCTTGACGGGAGATGGTGTAATTTTATTGAGAGGACGAATGAGAATGTATAAGAGAAGAGAGAGAATGCGGTGGTTGCGTGATGGCCCGAGCGCCCATCGCAGTGCTGCACAGGAGAGAGAATGAGGCATGCGCCCTCCGTCATTTTCATACCACAGAACTACCGTGGCGCCCTCAGCAGAGTATGCAGCTGTCGCACCCCCCTGTCGTGCGCGCCGCTCCGTAGAGTAGAGGACTTCTAGAGCAGAGAAACAGGGGGGGAGCGCAGGAGAAGAGAGGGAGGGGGAGGGGAAGCGCATGCGCTGTGGGGGTGCAGTCTCCGTAGAGTAGAGTCGCGGCATCCACCCCCCCACGCGTGCGCAGTGGGGGGTGGATGCCGCGAGAGGGACAGAGCCCCCGCCATAAGTTGCTTCGCATCTAAAAATCCCCTTCAAAGTCTAATACAAAAGTACAGGGCTGGCGCAAACGTGCATCGAACGCCCGCGTACCGCCGCGTTTGATATATTGAACTTTGAACACCACCGAAACCTTCAAGTACGCCTCTCCCTACATATTTTGGTCACGTTTCAACTGCTTTCTAATGTGTTGCGATCCCTTTTCGCAGTAGTGTTGCAAAAGTATAGCTTCTGAGATTTGGAGCCTCATGACATCATTTTTGCGGATGCCAATCTCAAACAACATGCTTTCTTTAGTTGTGGTTTTCTGCAACGCCACAAATGCCACTGTCATCACCAAGATTAATGCCGACATCTTCGTCATCGGTCTTCAGTGTTTGTTTTGGCCATGTCACGCTTTACGGGCTTGAATTCGTCCCTTTCTCTCGTGATCAACCTGTTCGGTAGTTTAATCCATTGAACTAAAGGTTGATCTTCTCTGAATGACACAAACAATGGCTTGTGCTTGAAACCTGCAGCCTAGTCAAACGAAGCTTCGTTGTGAACTGTTACCGTAAATGCGCTTTGTGGTGTGGAGTGATGATATTGCATTGGTCATCACTGCTGACAGTGGCACTGGATGCCTCGATGAATTTCGTGAATTTATCAGTGCTCCCTGGCCATTCTCTTAGACGGGATCACAGCAAACGATTTCATTAGCACCAATGATGATTTTCTAGCCGTTTTTGATTGCACACACTCTAAGATCATCATGGCTGCCCATCGCCGATGGGGAGGGATTGGACCTGAGCAGTGGTGAACGTACCGTATTTACTCGATTCTAACGCGCCCTCGATTCTAACGCACACCCGCTTCCCACGACCAAAAAAAAAAAGTGAGACATCAATTGTAACACACTCCCATTTTTCGTGACACGGAAAACAAAAAGTCCTCAGTAATCAACCTTCTCATATTCATAAAAACAAATGCCGCACTCGCGTGGTGAATGCACTCGCGTACTAAACGCACCGCCAACCCACGCAGTACCTCAACGGCCGTGCTATGGCTTTCCCGCTTCACTCCCGCGCCGATTCATAACTCCTGCGTCCTGATCAAACTGCCAAACGTTGCCAGGCGTAGGCGCGTGCAAGCGACGATAACATCATTTACTCGCAGTGCTGCATTCCTCCATGCTATCGCAGTTCCCTCATGCCCGCTGCCGCGTGCTGCCATGCGTGCTGCGCAGGCTGGTGCAGATAAGCCTAAGCATGGTCGGGGCGTGGTCTCTGAGATTGCCGCGATGCAATGATGATGATGAGCCGTTTTGCATGCGGTGATGGGAAACATCTCCTGTTATGGCTACCCGCGAACGCTACCGAAAGCTGCTGCGGCTGGGTGTCTCAGAGATTGCACCGACAACGTAGCCACTTTGTTTTGGCCGCAACTTTGTTTTGGCCTACGCATCATGTGCGTCGTTCAGCGCGGGACCGGCAGCGACATAGAAACCAGAGAAACTATGCGTGCCAAAGACCGCCGCGCCGCTAGTTCGGTTTTTCGCCGGTGACTGTTCGACAGCGCCCAAACCTCGTAGGAGGCGGCCATTCTGATGCCGATGGCGATATGGTAACGGTGTCGTTCGTTTGCACTCGATTCTAACGCACATACAATTTTTGGACCCGTTTTATCGGAAAAAAGGTGCACGTTAGATTCAAGTAAATACGGTATATGCTGCAGCTCAACAACTTTGTAATGTGCTCCAGGAGCCTGCGTTGGCGTTCGTGGTGGTTGCTGTTGTGACACAATGGAAGGCGCTGGATTTGCTGATCTGAAAGGCTTTAACGATACTGAAGATGGCTTATGATGGTCCACAAGAGTAAAGCCACGCTGCATATTTCTTTCATATGAAATAAAGTGCGATAGTTTTCACGTTGTTCTTTTATATATTGCGGGCAAATTGGTTAGCTACCGCCTGCTACAGTCTCGAGAAACAAATCTGAGACATGTGCTCTTTTAAGACGAGCTTCGGATAAGCATGTGTTTTTATTTCGAATTATTGATATATCGAACTATGTCGCGATCCCCTTTCAGGTCGATATATCCAGGATGGACTGTACATGTACTTACTGAGTTGGCTGCTGGCTCAGCTAGTAATGGCTACAGTAATGCCTTTTCTAGGTGGCACTAGTTGCATGCCATCTCAATTTCACTTGGAAATTGGCATGTTTTTGAAGGTCCTTGAATCCATGCCAACCCTAGAGGTTGATACGGTGTTTTAGAAAAAACTATTGACCTAGATTTGAATAAAAATGGTAAGTAATTTTACTTTCATTAGACCTAACCAGAGTATGCTGGCATCACATGGGATCCGTACACTACTTTAAAAGTATGGAGAGAATTCAGAGGAAAGCCAATCATTTGATTAATCTGTGTTTAAGCGCACCAATTTCCCAGACACCCAGTGTTGTACATTCTCCTCCCCGAGACACAGAGGCCAATGCTTCGCCTGAAGTTCTTGCAGCAGCTAATTAATCATGAATTATCTGTAGAGACCCCATGGCATACGTCACCCCTTTGTCAATAAGGCAACCCGTCATAATGACACACATTGATTAACCTCTCGTTACGACAACATGTTTACATAGATTTTCCTTCTTCCCCTGAGCAGTGTCTGAGTGGAACTCCCAACCTGATATGAATGAAAACCTTCCCAGTGAAGCACGTTGCTCATATTTTTTTCTGTTTTGTATATTCAGTGTATTTGGTATATTTATCCATTTGTCAGTTTGATGTACTTATGCAGTCGACTCTCGCTACAACGAAATTGACGGTGCGCGGGAAAAATTTCGTTGAAGCGAAAATTTCATTGGAGTGAAATCGAAAAAATATAACTGACCTGAGTTGGTAGAACAATGAAACTTTTATGGCTCAATCCTGCACGCTGCACGCGGCGTCATGGCGGTAGTCAGAAGGGTTCAGAAACCGCGAGTACTGAAACCATACCTGCCAAGTTTGGAGAAACAGAATCCGGGAGATTTATGTATTTACTCGATTCTACTGCGCCCTCGATAGTAATGCGCACCCGTTTCCCAGGACCAAGAAAAAAAGTGATACATCGATTGTAATGCGCACCCTCGAAAAAAAAATTATCCTTAGTAATCAACCTTCTCACATTCATAAAAACAAATGTCGTACTCGCGTCACTCGCATAATAAACAGACCGTCGACTTTGGACCCCTGCAGTCCCTCGAACGGCCATGCTGTGGCTTTCCCGCTTCACTTGATCTGCGTCGTCTCGAAGACGTTTGGCGCGCTGATTCATAACTCCTGCGTCCCGACAAAACTGCCGCACGTTGCCGGGCCTATCCGCGTGCAAGCAGCGGTAACATCATTTACTCGCAGTGCTGCGTTCCTCCGTGCTGTCGCAGTTCCCGCAGGCTCGCTGCCGTGCGCTGCCATGCGCGCTGTGCAGGCTGGCACAGCTTCTCAGAGATTGCCGCAAGGCCACGATGCAATCTCGGACGTCATGCAGCGCGCACGACTGAGGGGCTCAGGCTCAGCACATATATGAGGGAGAAATGCGATGATGAGCCGTTTTGCGTGCGGTGATGAGAAGCATGTTTTCCCCCGTTACGGCCACCCGCGAATGCTACCGAAAGCTGCTGCGGCTGGGCGTCTGAGATTGCATCGGCGACGTAGCGACTTTGATTGGCCGCAAGACGGCCAAGCCGGCGCGGTATCGTCGGTCTACGCATCATGTGCGGCGACATACGAACTACAGAAACTATGCGCGCCAAAGACCGCTGCGTCGCTAGTTCGTTTTTCGCCGGTGACCGTTCGACAGTGCCCCAAGCAAGTATGGGGTGGCCATTTTGATGCCGACGGCGATGTGGTAACGTTGTCGTTCGTTCGCACTCGATTCTAACACGCGTACGATTTTTGGACACGTTTTATCGGAAAAAAGGTGCGCGTTAGATTCGAGTAAACACGGTACTTAACTAAGGGGGGCGGGGGGGGGTGTGCTTAGACCATAAAAAAATAAAGTTGTCGGCCCTGGTGGAGGAGTTGTTGCAACGATATGGACACTGTTAGCGGGTTTTTGCAGTCGCCATTTTTCTGTACAAAGTCCAACTCGATAACACCGCCTACGCATCGTATGTTCTACGCGCAAGTAAAAGCGCACTAACGCTGGGTACGAACGCGGCTGAAGCAGAGATGAAACGACCCGGCCGTCTCCGCCGAACGAACTGAACAATGCAATAACATCGCACCGCGCGTGTGATAGCTGCCGTCGCTTGCTTCTCAAGCAGAGAGGAAACGCCCCGCCCTTCTTTCGTCAGGTGAAGGACCAAAAGGGGCGCCGGTGGGTGAGGGGCGGTCGCGCGCGCTATCTCGACGCACATAGGTAGATGGCATCAGTAGACATCGGTAATCAGCCACGCAATCAACAGCGGCCGTTCTGGTGGTGCCAACATGCGATTTGGACTTTGTAGACGCATTTTTATCTTCTGAAATCCACAAAAATCTTTCGGATTGCGCTTACTGCATATCAAATTGAGTTTTCGAGACTGAAATAGCATCGTCAAATTTCGTTGAAGCGAAACGGCACAAAAGAATGTGTTCGTTGTGGCGAGCATATTTATGCATTGACTTCTATGGACTGCTGACGGGGATCCGAGAATATTTGGTTGTACCGGAAATTTCATTGAAGCGGCGTTCGTTGTAGCGAGAGTCGACTGTACTGCTATATTTGAATATTTTGTATTGCTTCTCTTGTTTTCTTTCTTTATTGTTTGCTTTCTACAATATCAGCGCCCTTACTGCAAGGACCAGAATTGTGGTCGGCAGTATATCTTGTAAGTAAATAAATAAATGTAACAAAATAAATTGCTGACTTTTCTGACTATGTTGTGTCGAGATCTGTTTTGTTGTATGTCAGTGTTCTTACGTATTTGTCGAGGGCACAAATTGCGGATGCAACAAACACATAAAAGAAGAATGAGCTGTCCAACTGTGGTTCGATCCAAATTGAACCCAAAGTGTGAATCCCCTAGTGCATGCAGCACAGTAATATTTTGCTCACATGGTCAGAGAATCCCCCCGTGCTGTCTTCCGGCTTTGTCCGAAAATATTGCAGTTCCTCTTTAATGCGTTTAATGTGCTTGAGTACTGATTAGGCCCTCAAATAAGAACCATTGTAGAGATCTGCTTTTCTGTCTAATGCATGGCATCCGCCATGGATCACCTCTTCACCTTCCCCGTTGATGCAGAGTGCGGCCTGTACCTTGTTGGGTCCTCACTGAATGGCTTTGGGTCCAGACAGAGTGATGCCGATATGTGCCTTGTCATCTCTGACAATCAGGTGAGTGTATTGCATGGCCTTCAGGTTTTGCTGCAATTACCTGATAGGATTACGGCTTTGCTTGAAGCGAATTGGTTGTCGTGGTATGCTGCCACTACGAACTGGCTCCATGCAGCATGTGGCCATGGAGGGCCTGTGTATTGAAGCTAAGCGGCACAGGCGTCCACAGGTGTTTAATGTACATGCACGCCAGCCCTATGCTATCGCATTGGATTTTGAAGGGGACTTTTAAATTGCTCGACAATACAGATAAGAAAGTTCATATATCCTGGATCACCTGTATGTACTCACCACACACTCCTTTTCTGCTTGGAAGTAGTTCATAATGAGATGCAGAATTTTAAACAGTGACATGAAAAAACAAAAACAGGTACTTGTTTTCTGGTATGCTTTTATCTAGCGGCAATGCCCCAAGTACATGTGGATTGTTCAATATATCCAGTGGATCATGCAAGTGGCCCTTACGTCATAGTGCAAGGTATGCTATGGGCTACAGCAGTGGGAACTTAAAATGATAAGTGAGATGTATGGAACCCCGCTGTTACGTTCCTCACTGCTGCATTTTCTCGGTTGTTACATTGTTTTTCATCGGTCCCGGCAGAGCTCCCATAGGATCCCGTGTATTGCGAACCATGCAGTTACGTCACAACTGTGGGGCTGTTCCCACATGACCTGGCACGCCGTACCCGCCCGGGCACCGCTATATTGATTTTACTTTTGACAGCCTTGGTCACGCTTGCAGGAATCGCCGCCCGCTGATGGCTGCCGAAATAGCGTGAGCGCCAGCGCTATCTTGGCAGCCGAGCAACACCCCCCTCCCCCGCCTTTGCGTCTTTTCATGCTCGTTAAAGCAACTAGAGGGTGTTGGTTAAAGACGGTTGGAGCGTTTCCTCCCCGCTTCGACGGCAGGCGTCCCGATAGGGGTGATGTTATCGCCTCCGAGCGACAGAGATGGGCCGGACGCATTTGATCTCTGCTTCAGCCATTTTCGTCGCCCCCACTCGCGTGCTTTTATTCTAGCGACCGTACTTTGGGTTCTGGGGGCTTCCGGAGAAAAGAATCAGGAAAAGGAACATCGCACTCGCAGCCTCCTTTGTGTATGACTGCACTCGCCTACGCAGCGAGGGGCGCGGCCACGCGGCTTTCCAAAGTCAGTCTGTGCGCGCGCTGGCGAGCTGGTGGTTCAGGCCGGATGGCAAGCGCAAAATATGCGAGGGTTTTTTTTTTTTTTTTTGTAACGCTAGCTAACTATCACGGGTGCACAAATTATGCGGGCAGACGACATTGTGCTCTTTAGAAATGATGGTGACGAATTACAAAACATGATTGATGACCTAAACAGGGAAAGCATTAAAATTGGATTAAAAATGAATAGGCAAAAGACCAAAGTTATGCTCAATAGCTTAGCTAAGGAACAGGAATTTAAAATCAACAATGAACCCTTACAATGTGTAAACGAATATGTATATCTGGGACAGTTAATATCAGGAACTCCTACCCAGGAAAGTGAAATTCTCCGTAGAATAAGGCTGGGCTGGAGCGCATTCGGACGGCATTACGAAATCATGACCGGACACTTACCGCTCTCATTAAAGCGAAAAGTATTCAATCACTGCATTCTCCCAGTACTGACGTACGGTGCAGAAACATGGAGAATAACGAAAAAACTAGAGATGAAACTAAGGAGCACGCAACGTGCAATGGAAAGAAAAATGATAGGGGTAACGCTAAGAGATAAAAAAACGAGCGGAATGGATCAGAGAACAGACAGGAGTAGCCGATATTATCTTATCAATTAAAAGAAAGAAGTGGACCTGGGCAGGACATGTCATGAGGAGGAAGGATAATAGGTGGACAGTAAGAGCGACGGAATGGATACCACGAGAGGGAAAACGCAACAGAGGTAGGCAAAAGGTTAGATGGAGCGATGAAATTAAAAAGTTTGCGGGCATAAAGTTGAACCAACTCGCTCAGGATAGGGTGGATTGGAAATCGTTGGGAGAGGCCTTCGTGCTGCAGTGGACCTAAACAGGCTGATGATGATGATGATGATACGGTAAACAAGCACTGAAGACGGAACGTGAAAGCGCTATCGAGCAATCGCGGACCCGACGTGATCAGCCGTACTCGCAATCATAAACCACGCGCGTGGTGCCAGAAGAGGGTGCGGTGATCGCAGTGACGGGGTGACTTGCCTCCAAAATTGGCGCGTCACGCTGGAACTAAGCCTCAATGATCACAGTTTTGATTGCAATCTCTGAGGCCATATTTTCTCTTATCGGGACGCCGGAGGCGCCCGATATCGGGGCGCCTCCGGCGTCCCGATAAGAGAAAATATGGCCTCAGAGATCAGCACAGTGAATGGCGGCCCATTCACTGCGCTCAACGGCCGCGAACGGAGTGCGAATTATAGAGTTTAGAGCTAGAAACCGTCTGAAATATCGGTCGTCTTAACACATTTAGTCTATGGGGGCACTGGCGGTACCGCGCGGCTGTCCGAATTATCGGTCGGCGACAGAGATGGCTCACCTTGCTGAAATAAACTGTTTGAAGTCAAAGCGGCCCTGTTCTCATTTATTTTCGGAGCTTTCCTCACTCTTGCGTTTTCCCGGCTGTGACGTTTTTTTCCCCCGGTCCGCCAAAAAACGTATCAATGGGGTTCCACTGTAGTATATGTCCCATTGTACGTCCAGAGGTTGAGTGGAATCTGCCCTTCCCTGCTCTGCTGAATTTACATGGACACAAGTTTCGTTAAACAAGCTTATAGGCAACCAGAGTTTGGTATTTCTTATATTCCTCATAATCTGACTGTGGATTTTTTCAACGCGAAAGTGTTTTATGCCGGTGTCCACCAAGAAATCAGTGATGTACTTGCTGTAATGGAAGTGGATCTTTGAAAAAATTAACCTGCATTCACACTGAAAACATTCCACCCAGTGGGACTCAAACTCACCTTCAACCGGGATTTCACGAAAGGATCTGGATGCTCTACCGAGACACCACCGCAACATTGCTCATACAGGGAACAGATGGGCCTTATATGTTCAGTACAGTGCTTTAGAAGTCACATTTAATTGTCATGCTGTTAAAGCAGAGGTGTTTAGTTCAGTGAACTATGGTGCTTAACAAGCAGAATTACTCTTAAATTAACATCATCTCCCTTATACTGCACTCTTGGTTCGCTTAGGTTCGCTGTGGTGGTACCGCCATCTAGGAACGATAAATAGAGCGAAGCAGACTGTCGTGCTGATTCGCGCCGGCAGTCAGCGCTCCGGTAGTATTCGTGCCTCGACTGCCGACGAAGTCGGGCCGTGGCGGCGACGTGAGGTCACGTTCCAGGGGCAAAGTACAAACACACCGCTACAAAGTTTGTCTTGCGTGGCCATGTGTGTTGAGCTGCGGCGCGCACTGCTCCAGGATCGCAAAGACGGCCGTAGACAAGCAAATGATTGGCCTTTCGTTGCAGTGGGCTGTGTTTTCACAAAACAATCCGCTGACAACCTGTTCGATTTCTTTTTCAAGGCGTTACCATTTGCGGACAATCCTCGTTTATGGCGGGCTTGCGCAGGGCTTTGGCGCGTGCAATTCGATGTTTCCAGAGCAATGTGAGTCGCTCTAAAGCTTGCTCTCATGTACAACTGTCGAGGTTCCCTGTGCCGTGCCGAGGTGTCGCTGATGTCTAGATTTAACGTGTTCACATGTTGACAGTACCCAAGCCATCTCCCGCCCCTCGATTCACCAGATTACCGCTTATGCATTCCCCTGCTTCGCAAAGACAGGTTTCACTTTCGTACTTTACCGATTCCTGCGACAGAGGGATCAACCACATTTTTTTTACTTGATTTTCCAAACTCCTTAGTGTGTAAAAGCTTCATTTCTTTCAAAGCTAAACTTCTTTGTGTTGTACAGCAAGCTGATCCAGCATTGGCAGCACTAGCTGTTCCCTGCCAACTTTCCCTATATTCCTGGGAGATGCTTATTATTTGTTGCATGAGTGTGGCCATAATTCTCCTGATAAACAGCCGTAACTCCGCGGGCATCAGATAATTATTTACAGCCTGTTTATTACCCACTAGTTTCAGTTTTGGTTTGGGAGAGCTCAAAACCGACAAGGCGCCCGGTGCAACTGGCGCCATCTAGCGCTCGAAATGGAGTAAATGAGTTCGACTACGTGAGCACACATAACTGTGATGCACTTCCGCACGACAACCGCCGCGTGCTCGTTTTCTTTCGCCTGTCGCACGTGCTGCGCGTTGTTGTCGCTGTTGCTGTCATCGTTGTCGGGTGGCAACTATTTTCTTGAGGTCTGGCGTCGCCGGCAGCCTAGTAACGCAGCCGCAGCGAATAAGCAATGGCTGCTATGATGTCATCATTGCCAGCTGCACTGTCGGAGCTCGGCTGCCGTGGTGACGTCTCGGAAGTTGGGGGTCCCCTTCAGGTCACCTTTGCTGTTGTCGATGTCGCGATGTACGACGTCTAGCGCTCGACTGCACATGCAAACTTCAATATTCATTTAAATTACCTTCGGAGCTGTGTTCGCCATTGAGATTTGGTAAATAACATCTGAATGTCCACGAAAATCGATCCCGCAGGCTATCTTCATAAGAAGCGCAAAAACCTACACACAGGGACAGCTAGAAAGAAAGACACAACTCAAGCGCTGGACTGCAACTGAGCGTTTATTCGGAAGTGCGACATATAAAAAGGAAAGAAAGAAGACAAACAAAAAGCCCACGTGTCATATCGGTTATTACTCATCCATTATTACCCAACACACCATCCAAAAACCGAAGTTCCTTCTGCGTAAGCGAGATAGACGGTGCACTGACACAATCAATATCATCCCGTTTCATTTCTGCAGCTTCAACTATCAATCTCGTTAACATATCCCTGTTGCGATACAAAATGCAAGTGTTATCATAGTATGGCACACAGCCACAATCCTTGCAGTGGATAGCCAGGTGCGCATCCACGCCTTTCTGCACCTTATTATCATGTTCTTTTACTCGCTCATTGATACATCTTTCAGTTTGTCCAATGTATGCGCGGCCACACGACATGGGTATCCTATACACAACAGTCTGTGTGCACTGAACATAGTCATCTTGATGGTTAATTTTACAACACTTTTTTTCTTTCTGAACAGGGCAAGTTTCACTACACAGTTTAGACAGCTTCTCTGGTGCAGACATAACCACTCTTACGCCAACCTTATTTCCAATCTTCTTAAGATTATGTGCTACGCCGTGGATATACGGAATAACAGCACACTTTTGCTGTTGCAGGGATAAGTCATCACGTGGTCGATTCTGATTCTTTAGGTCCCGATAGAGCGCTTCGGCGACAGCCGCAACGAGTGTAAGTGGGTAACCTGCCGCCTGCAACCGTACAACTTGTTGCTCAAAGCTTTTTTTCATTTGGTGTAGGCAAGATTTCTTTAAAGAACTGAGAAGGCACATACGTGCCACAGACCTCTTTACTGCTTTTTTGTGGGCAGAGGAGAAAGGTAACAAACGTTTCCCGCTCCTGGGCTCATAAAACCCAATAGACATGGTTATCCAAAAACCGTAATGTCAGGTCAAGAAACTTAAGCGCGTTAGAATTTGGCATTTCCTGTGTTAGCCTTAGAGGCCGACAAGCTGTTTCAAATTCTTTAAAGACAAAATCCGCACAACCTGGAAACTCATTGGAATCACATTTCAAAAGAACCAAATAATCATCCACAAACCTGAAGATGTTCAAAACATTAGTCCCTAATAACTTGTCATCAAGTATGCGATCTAAGTGGGCCATGAAAATTTCACTAAGTACAGGCGCAATAGCAGACCCAATGCAAATTCCCTGCTTCTGAATGTAAATATTGTCGTTCCAATTAACAAACGTAGATGTTAAAGGGGCACTGACACCAAAATTTCGCTGCTAAGATAGCCTGAGAGATCGATTTTCGTGGACATACAGATGTAATCTACCAAATTTCAATGGCGAACACAGCTCCGAAGGTAATTTAAATGAATATTGAAGTTCGCATGCACAGTCGAGCGCTAGACACTGTACATCGCGACATCGACAGCAGCAAAGGTGACCTGAAGGGGACCCCCAACTTCCGCGACGTCACCACGGCAGCCGAGCTCCGACAGTGCAGCTAGCAATGATGACGTCATAGCCGCCATTGCTTATTCGCTGCGGCTGCGTTAGTAGACTGCCGGCGACGCCAGACCTCAAGAAAATAGTTGCCACCCAACAACGTTGACAGCAACAGCGACAACAACGCGCAGGACATGCGGCAGGCGAAAGAAAACGAGCACACGGCGGTTGTCGTGCGGAAATGCGTCACAGTAACGTGTGCTCACGTGTCCGAACTCGTCTACTCCATCGCGAGCGCTAGATGGCGCCAGTTTCACCGGGCGCCTCGTCGTTTTTTGAGCTCTCCCAAACCAAAACTGAAACTAGTGGGTAATAAACAGGCTGTAAATAATTATCTGACGCGCGCTTGAGCAATTGATGTGCCGTGTCATGGCTAACAGGTCCCCAGCTACGTATTGCAGCGAAAAAACAGCAGACGAAAATTTTCGTGTCAGTGCCCCTTTAAGTACAAAGCTAATAAGTCCAAAAAACCTCGAACAGACAATCCACAAGCATTTTGAAAAGACACAGCACCATGTTCAATAATACAATTCTCAACAAACTCCAGAAGCAAATCGTGGGGTAGGGAATAGTATAAATCTTTCACATCAATGGAAAACCCTTTCACCTGTACCTTGGCATTAGACACTAAAAATTCTACAATCCGCTCTGAATTCATTGTGCGAAAAGGATCATTAGGTTGCAGAACGTTCAACTTTTCTTGCAGAAACAGGGCAACACTCTTCTGCCATGAACCCTTTTCTGAAATAATCACTCGGAATGGAAAGCCTTCCTTGTGCGTTTTCACGCTAAAAAACATATCTAAGCCTAACTTGTCGCTTTTCACAATTTGTTTGGCCAGGTCAGGTAACTGGAGGCTGTTGCACAAGTTCTTTGCAGCGGTCCTAACAGATCTAAGTGACGCTTTCGGCTTAGAATCGAAGACTGAGGCAATTGCTACTTGCGCTTTCTCAAAGTAAGTACCCCTCGGAAAAACACAAAACCCACCTTCTTTGTCAAAAGGAATAATGCAAAGTCCTGATTCCTTGAGGTAGGTGACCACTTTCCATATGGGCAACTGACGACGCTTGGGTTTGAACCTATGGACCACATGAACACCTTCGGAAATGCATCGTTCCTTTTCACTGTCCGGAGCAAGGCCCGCAACTTTCCCGACGAGGGACAAGAGCTTAGGCGCGGTAAGTCTCGGTTCGACGGCATATTTCGGTCCTTGTCTAAGCGTACGCTTCACAAATTCAGGAAGTATGACGTCATCTGCAGTGTGGATGGGATTTTCCTGAGCAGGTTTCTTCGGTTGTTGTACGGACCTCGGCTGAGACAAAACCGTGAACCAAAAACATTCTGAAGCGCATTCCACAAGTCCACAGGATTCACGCCACTTTTTCTTCTTCTGGTACATGGAACCCGGTTCACTGAATATCTGATTGTGCAGCATATCCCAGTAAAGCCTTGACTGCCAGTAACACTCTGAGCGAAGTATCTTCGAAATCCGGTTACCGTGGCTCGCCGAAGGCTGAAAGCCTCCACACAGGGCCAAAACTTCCGGGTGCATTTGCTTCATCCTTAGACAATAGAAAAAGCTCTAGCACGACACATGACGAGGGCGATGAAGTTCACAAGTAAGGATGGGTGAAGGGACGTATATGTTAAGGCTATCTTAGCCGCGAAATTTTGGTGTCAGTGCCCCTTTAAGAGGCCCAGCAACTTGCTGTAAAGCTGGCTTTGCCACTTTTCAGTGCTGTTAAGAGGTGAAGCCTGGGAAAGGGCCACTAACTTTCGTGGGTCATAGCACATTTTACCCTTCATGTGTGTGCAATTAACTGTGCATGTACGCTGTAAGTACTGGTGTGATCGCTGATGTCTACAAACATTATTGGTTCAGAGCCGCACATAATGTTACTGTGGCCCCCAGAAGCAAGAAATAAAATATGTACGAGTTTTTTGGTAGGAGTTCGTCTTGTCGAGTGGCAAATTACTAACACATCTGAACTGTTTATTATTTTAGGAGTCTCAGGGCAAGGCACCACTTAATGGAGAGAAATTTTCGCTACCTGTGCAGGTTGACCAGCAGCGGCAAGCAACAACCATTCTTAGCCGTGTGGCCCGCCTTTTGGCCAGGACAGGTAAGGATGCAGTAGCCAGGTCTATACCACATGGCTGATCAATAAGTGTACATGCATGCTTGCGTGGACATGTTCAGAGCACTTGCTCTACTATAAGTGGCCAGGAATTTGTGCAACAACGCACTGTTATCGTTATGAAAGCATGCAGCAAGCCAGGGATACTAAAGGCAAACAACTCTTTATTTTTTTTTGGAGTGATGGGGAAACTTGAGAATATCTAAAACGTCATTATGATCTTCAACAGCAACCGAGGTAGCTAGATCAGTAGAGGGCATCCATGGCTAGCGCCACAAGTGGAAAAAATCTTACAACTGGCGCCAGTGGCAAGTTGGCCACAACGAAAAGGTTTCTGGTACTCAAAACCGCTAGTAATAAAGGTCATTGCAGTACATTAAAAGACATTATAAAATGCTTCTTGCCTATTTGTGTTCCATTAAGAAAAAACAACTGACAAAATCTGCCCTGAGAACTTCCAGCCATCACAAAGAGCGGCAGTCTGGCTGTGACCACGAGCATTAGATAACATCGCTGCCACTTGACTTACTGCCATGAAATTTTTGTTTTTGTCCCTAAGTTGGTCTCAACTGTTCCCTGTGTCGACATCAGAAAGAAAAGCTGGTGCCAATCCCAGCAATGACAAGATGCCAGCATATCGCATCATCATAGCGTTTGAACCACTTTGTTCTGAACCAAACCATTTTCACAATCGGTTTGGGTTGAGGCACGTTCCAAGAATACAGGTTTGGGCGTGGTTTACAGTTCGTTTCAACACCCTGCATGTGGTACCATATGACGAGGTTTTCATGGGCTGTACACGACAGTTGACTCTCGTTACAATGGACCCTCATAATCCAGGAAAGAATGTCTGTTTTATCCGAAGTCCATAATATCCAGACACCGAACGGAAGAGGGGAGAGGGGGTGCAAGGCCCGTGTGTTTATCATCACAGACATAGCTCAGATGCGTGATTTAGTCCCTTTTAAAATACCTGCCGCCGAATATAGACTCCATGGCACGGCTACGACCGACAGTAGTAATTTATAACTGTAGCACATGTTCTACTTTCATCAGCAAGTGCGACTGTACTAAGTGCAGGAAGGCCTGGTGGGTGGCTGCCGAACCCATGGAAACACTAGCGAGGCTCAGGCCAAAAGCTACTAATCTAACAACTTGCTGTCACAAAGCCGTTCATGTTACGAGCTGCCGGCCATGTTACAAAAAGAGCTGGTTCCAGCTGGGGCTCGTTTCAACTTATTGTCGATCAGCATCACAAATTCATTTCTTGCACGGATGCATTTCTGCCTCTGCTAATCCAAGACCGTTGCTAAGCTGAATTAGCACGCGCATTCATACCAATGCATCTTGCGCATAAAAGCTTATTCCTTGCAACAACTCAGTTGAACTCACCAGTATTTGAGCTTGGAGCTGTGGAACGCCTCACTTCCGTAGCATTGGTCGCGATGCCTAACAACGCGATTGCAGAGAGAATGACGAACGTTGAAGGTAGAAAACAAACAAACAAACTTTTTATTCACACCTAACTCGAAAAGAACATCGTTTTCAGTGACTGGCGGTGCCCCTTAGGTCGCTTCACGGAGCCTGAAGCGCTTACGGTTAAATTCCCGCGACGCTTCTTTGCCGGCGATACCTTCGTTGAGGACGATGGAACTCACGGTCTGCTTCGATAGACCCATTGCTTTGGCAACATCCGCCTGCTTTTTTATGCGTGCAACTGCACTCACAGTTTTGATTTTATCGCTCAGCGAAATGTGCTTCCATTTTCTGGAGGCCATTATCTCAGCACTTGCTCTCGGTGTGGCACAACCAATCCCCATGGAACACGACAAAATGGCATTTCTTATGCTATCAGGCTGGGTTGGCTAGAGGCTCTACCAATGTTGTCAGCCACAGTTTAAAATTTTGCTTAAAACGGTGGCGTTGTAAAGTATGTTGTCAGTCTGCGTCGACACGGCAAAAGTTCGTTGTATGCGCCACTTTCGCAACAAAATGCCATTAATTTTTTCCACTGTAGCTGATAGTCCATTGTAGCAGGGTCCATTCGAAGCAAAGTTGGCTGCATTGATAAAATACATGGATCAAACCTGGGTTAAAATATGGTCCATTATATTGACACAAGCCGGCTTCAAACTACGCGCCCCGGTCGGTTCCGAAGCCCGCCCGCTCATTTGCGGCCTACGTGCAAAGGAGAGCGACAGCGTTCATCATAGCACGTGCATGCAGAGCAGTCGCGCGCTTTCCGAGAGTTGTCCCTAAAAGGAGAAAGAAGACGACGAGGCGCGGAGCTCGGGCAGACGGTGCTCTCGAGAGAGGCTAGGCGGACGCTTGCTAAGCCATTCTGCTTCCTGGACACAAGTTCGTCCACTTTAATTTAATTTATTAAAGAGTTTTCACATACTGTGTCTTACAATATCCGAAAGTCTGTTGTACGCGGGTCCGGTATAACGAGCGTAGACTGTATAAGGAGCTTGCAGTACACATTATCGAGCTAAGTGATCTGTATTTGCTGGTGACATGCATGATTGTCATGCAAGAAGCCAGTGTTTTCACTACAGAAGCGCAAATACTGTCTCCGCACTTCAAAGGCAGCGGGGGCTGGCCATCGAAGTTCACCAAGAGGTCCAGTTTAGCGATTACTCAAGTGAAGACAACTAATCTGTCCGACGACCGCATTAATATAGTAATTTTTTCTTGTTGCAGACACTAATTTGTATGTTTTACAGCGTAAGCCGTTATCAGATCACAACAACGGCCGTTTTTGGCGCCGCTGCTGCTGCTGCAGATGTCTGTAACCACTGTCGCACTAATTTTAGAAAAAAATAACCAGGACTGAGGAAGATATGAACCTGTGTCCCTCTGTGTGGCAGTCAAGCATTCTACGTGGCACTCAAGGATGCTTGTAGGGCTTTGAACCCAAGTTGGGGTTCAACCCCAACCTGGGTTACCAAACAAGCACGCAGCTTTTGTTGGTGATACTACTCCCATAAACTAGCATTACCACTTGTGAACTTTGTGTTCTCAACCATAGTTGTTTTTGTTTTTTTTTTCTTTATTGCATGGGAAAGATTTGCGTACTAGCAGGTGGTATTTGAGGACATTATGTGGTTGTAATTGTATCATCGGGGAAGACGAAGCAACAATGAGTAGCCTTTACAGCACTTGGGCACGTTGTGCTCTCGGCCATGGCTGTGGTTGAAGATGGTGCTTCAGCACGTTATGTGGTTGTAATCGTGGCTCTGCTTTCATCCACGAAGACGAGACAGCAGAGGTTTGGGCAGCCCATAATGCACGGGGTATTGTGGTGCATAAGCGTATGTCACTATGTATTCAGCAAAACAAGATTTCCTATTTCAAGCAACAAACTTTCCTTCAGCACGAAATATTTCAAGATATCATTTGTTTTATAGTTACCGGCTGTGGTTTCATTGACGAAGGCAAGAAAGTGAGAAGGGGAGGAGGTGACAGTTAAAGAAGTTTGAAAGAGAAGAATGAGCGAGCACGCAGCAAAGTCAAGCTTACGCTGTCACTGCGCTGCGTGCTCTACACAGCCCTGGTGCTATTGGTGGGGGCATCAACAGCAGTGTGTTCAGAGGGGCTGATTGGTTCATCCGCATAAAAAATTCAATGTGAAAACTGTGGGAACCGTGGAACTGTGCTTTTATCGTTAGTCATGATGTAACTGGCAAGGGCGTCAAGTTCGCTATCACTGTCATGTACGATTAGCTCTCACTGTGGCTCGCATACAGCAGTGGGCTGAGGGCAAGAGCGAGTCTACGTTTGCCTCTTGCTTGACAGCAGACACCGGGGACGGCCAGGCAGCGCATTTAAACAGCCCTGCTCTTAAAATGTAGCACTCTGTCCTTTGTTGATCTGCTTCTATATTTACCTAATAGTTGGGCCGGCTTACAGTCAGATTGATTTATTGTAGTCTTGAAAATACAGAACCATACAGTGGAAGCATAATAAAGGGGTCCTGCAGCACTTTTACACAGCCAGAAAATGCTGCAAGTCAGTCATGGAAGCTCATGGGGGAATATCAGATAAATACAGTCGAACACGGATATATCGAACTCGAAGGGAATCGCGAATTAGTTCGATATACGAAAAATCCTATATAAAAAGATACAGGCCCCGAGACCTTACCACTGGCAGACAATCACCTACAGTTGGCACATTCAAGAATCACAACTAATTCTGCACACACGATGCAACAGAATGTCTTATTTACATGAAAAAAAATTGCTTATCTTGGCCTGCCTGCTTCTACATCTTCGAAATGAAGTTGAAGACGCTGGCCTCGATCTTATCAAGGCCGTCCAGGTGTGACAGCCGTGACAACAACGGCGAATCAAGCCAAACGCTGCCGCCACTTCAGCAGCGGAGTACGCACGTGTAGCTGCGGCCTTCTCCGGATGATCTTCATCGCCACTTGAGCTGTCGGCTTGGGCATCCTGGGTCCCTGCAACCTCATCTACAATGTCCTCGTCAGCGAGGCTCGCAACAGCCTGAACATTGCAGTCTACTTCCACGAAATCGTCCGGAGACACTTCGGGTAGAACGGCAGCTGGGAGGAGGGACGACAACTCGCGAAACACGTCGTCTCTGGGCTCTTCGTCGCCGTCTTCACCGGTTTCCGCAAGTTCCGCCGTCACGAAGCCTGCCTTTTGGAAGCAGTTGGCCACTGTGTCCGTCTTCACGTCTCACCAGGCGCCCGTCATCATTCGAATGGCACCAAGCAGCTCAACCTTCAGCTCGGTGCCCATGCGGAGGTTGACCAGCAGCCTATCAAGGAGTCGTCTCCTGTAGCCCACATTGAAGGACTTGATGATGCCCTGTTCGAGCGGTTGCAGCTTCGCTGTCGTGTTGGCTAGCAGAAACTTCAGCTCAGTGTTTTTGAGCTCGCAGGTGGTGTGGTTGGCCGAGCCGTTGTCCACAAGAAGGCAAGCGCGACGCCCCAACTTGCCCAGCTCGACGTCCCACGCTTGCAGCAATTCTGTGAACAGCTGACGCGTCATCCACGCCTTGTTCGAGGCGTAAAGAACGGGGAGCTGCTTAGAGTTCTTGAAACAATGCGGTGCCCCTGCTTTCTCGATCACAAAGGGCTGCATAGCTTCCGAGATACATCTATGTTGGCTGCCAGCAGAATGCTCACGTGGACTTTACTCATTTTGCCGCCTTGACACATGCGAGTCTTGCTTGGCAGCATTTGCCAAAATAGACCGGTCTCGTCGGCATTGAAGATTCCTGCAGGTGAAGACTTCGCTGAGATTTCTGGCCACTCCTTCGTCATCGACTGCTGGATGTCCTGGCTGCTTACTGCTTCGCTTTCACCAGAAATAGTTTCACCGATGATGTTGTAGAGTTGCTTAAATCAGTAAAGCCATCTGGTGTTGGCGGCGAAATTGTCTTCATCAAGTGCAGCAGGAAACCATTTGGCCTTAGCCATCAGCATTGGGCCATCCACAGGAATGTTCTTCGTGCGCACTTCTAAGAAGCAGGCATAGAGTGCCTTTTCTACTTTCCCGTGGGCAGGAGCGCACACACGACATGCTCCCAACGTTCGCTGCTCCGCCGCCTTTGCCTTGACATCCGTCTTGTTCTTCAACAAGGTGCTCAGAGGGCTCCGTGTTATCCCGATGTCGTCCGCCACCGCCAAACTTCTTTCGTCCACATCAACACACTGTATGGCTTTCAACTTTGTCGCTAGTCAAGGTTCTTGCGCTTCTTCACGCTAGCCATTGCTACACGAGAAGTCGAAAATTTAAGCAGTCCACAGCGCCTTTGCACAGCACGCACGCAAAAGAGGAATGCGGTGGTACAGTGCAGTCCACTTATAACGATACCACATATAACGATATATCGGTTATAACGATGGGTTGACAACAGTCTCTCATTTTATACATTGGGGCTATGGGGAAAAAAACCATATATAACGATATGTGATCCACCGCATATCGGATACAACAATGAAAATTTTGCCATCTGGACAACATGTTTCTTGCAGAATAATTGTAACATTTACATCGATAAGTTCCAATGAAACGAGCTATGCCGCGACAAGACGAAAAGTTAGCGTAGGCGAGTTCGTATTCACTGCCATTGCAGCGCAGCGCCGGCGGCGCGTCCCGCCCATTCCGAATGCCGAGGCCGGGGAGAGCAGCGCGAGTTGACGCGGCGCGCTACTATAGATGGCGCCAGCTGGGTAACGTTTTTCGACTCGCGCGTCGAGCGCGGAGAGAGAGATAACAAGAAAAAAAAATTCGACAAGCAAAGCGGTGGGCGGTGCGTAGTTCTGCAGCTTCCCGTGTCAAAAGGGGAAAAGAGAGAAAGAAAAAAAAAAAGCGAAAAGCAAAGCTCCACGGTAGCAACCCCGCCCGCCCGGCGCCACTCTCTCCTTCTCGGCGATCGCGCCAGCAACCGAAGAGTGGAGCAGATAAGCCTCAGCTAAGATGGTGCCGACGAAACGCAAGGCCGTGTCGCTTGACACGAAGTTGAAAATTTTGCAAGACTCGCGACAAGGTTTCAAGGTGAGCGCCCTAGTAAAAAAATATGAGCTCACCCAGTCGACAATATCGACAATTCTGAAGGCCGGCAGCGCTGCGCTTTTGAAGGCTGGAACCAGTGGCCATGCCGTCGTGCGGAAGAGGGTTTGGGAGCCTTTGTATGCGGATGTCGAAGAGGCACTCTAACAGTGGTTCCTGACAATCCGCTCCCAGAATGTGCCGATCAGTGGACCAATACTTGCCACAAAGGCGAAAAACTTGGCATTTCTGCTTGGTCGGCCGAATTTAGAACCCGGAGGTGGCTGGATCCAAAGGTTCAAAGAGCGGCACGGAATTGTTTACAAAAACATGGTGGGGGAAGCGGCTTCTCTGGACTCACAGGCAAAGCAGCATTGGCTCGAGACCAACCTGCCCGCACTTATGGAGCGCTTTTCGGATAAGGATGTCTACAACTGCGACGAGACCGCCCTTTTTTTTTTTTTCAAATGACACCATCGAAGACGCATGCTCTGAAAGGCGATCCGTGTCCCGACAGGAAGCACTCCAAAGTTCGAGTGACCGTATTGCTCTGCGTCAATATGGACGGGAGCCATCGTCTCAAGCCCTTCGTAACTGGGCGATCCAAGAAGCCAGTCTGCTTAAGGAATCAGCACATCCCAGTCCGCTATTGCAGCAACAAGAAGGCCTGGATGACCCGCGACTTGTTCGAGGAGTGGCTGCTCGAGATGGACGGTGTCATCGAAAGCCAGGGGCGGAAGGTCATTTTGTTGCTGGATAACTGCAGCGCACATACTGTGAGCCTGAAGCTGACGTCAATTGAATTGATGTTCCTGCCGCCGAACACGACAGCAGGCTTGCAACCGCTGGACGCAGGCGTGATTGCAAATTTCAAAGCGTTGTACCGGCGGCGCATGCTCGAGTGGCAGGTGCTAACAATTGACCGCTCGGCTCCCCGTACGTCAGGCAATGCAGACGGGCCCCCTGACTTGTAGATTAGCCTTCTAAAGGCTGTGTGCTTTGTTTACGGCACGTGGTACAAGGTGAAGCAGAGCACCATTCAAAACTGCTTCAAGAAGCCAGGCTCTGTGCGACAGGACCAGCCTCCCCCGCCTAATGACAGTGAGACTGGCGAGACCTGCACCGCGGATCTCGCTGAGCTCTGGGAGCACGTCGCTACTGGTGACGCAGATAGCGGGTGTGTCGCATCGGTTGAGGACTTCCTGACAGCAGACAGTGCTGCTTCGTACTGTGACGAACTCACCGACGAGGCAATCGTCGCGGATGCGCTGTCTCGACAGACGCCAGCGTTGTGCGACGGCAGCAGCGACAGTGACGACGAGGTTGATGGTGCTTCTCCGACCCCGTCGATGACCACGCAAAGTGCACTGATGTCAATCGTCTCTCTGGTTGACTTCATGCACACCAAAGGGATGCCGCCAGAGTATGCACAGCAGCTGGAAGCTATGCGAACCGTGCTTGTTAAACTCAAGCTTCCGCGGAAGCAACTGCGGATTTCGGACATTTTCAGCACACCGAACCCGTAATACGCAGTCTGAGTAAGAAATAAAGTTCTTTTTTTTTTAAAGCTGTTTATCTACAACATCTGTTCATTGATGGAAAAAGCGAATTCGAGCCCGGAGCTACGAAAGGTACGTCCGGCGACAATTTTTTACGGCAGTCCAGATATAACGATTATCGGTTGTAACGATCATATTTTCTGGTTTCCTCGATATCGTTATAAGTGGACTGCACTGTACTCGACAACTCACGGAAGTGAACTCCGCCAACAAAGCTCTCGTGATCAGTCGTGATGGCAGCAATGGCTACCCGGGCTACTTGCGAGGGCAGCAGCGATGTACGAAAGGCATGAGCTGTGGTTGGCTGATCAAAATTCGCAAAACAGCTCCAAAAAAAATGAAAAGAAAAGGCGAAAGGAGGAGGCTGCCGGCCCTTCAGTTCCTGCTCTCCGAGCTGACAGTAATGCGGAAAAAGCATGGAAAAAAAAGGGAGAGAGGAAAAAAAGAAAGAAAAAGGCCGTTCTGCAAGTTGGAGAATGCGCCCAACAGGAGTACAGTCCAAGCCCTCTCGCCCTCACGTTTTTCTAGCATTTCGGGTGTCGGTGGAGGCGCGGTGCCGCGAAGGTGGCAAAGGTTGCAGTGCGCAGCGAGTGCGGAAGCGCACCTGCCAACTCACGCGGCATTCGATATATCCGATGGCGGGTAAAAATACCGTTTGATATAAACGTGTGAGTCTCTATACTTTTACAAAGGATATTCAAGGGGATAATTTAAGAGTTCGATATAGCCAAAAATTCGATATATGTGGGTTCGATATATCCATGTTCAACTGTTCACACCAGGGATTTTGAAATATGGTTTCAAAACACAGCTGGCAAGCGCCTGCCCTTCTTTCAATAAAATACATTAATAGGTGGGCATGGTCTACGTAGGAAATGAAAGAGTTACGATTGAATGAATAAAAAATGCGCTTACCGTGGTCACCGTGGACCACTGCCACATTCTCGTAGTGAGTTTGACACCATGTGCGCCATCATGGTGGAAGGGCAAACACACTCGAAGAAAAAAAAGAAAGAAGCGGAAATACCGAAGGTCCTGGAGCTCATTGGTGTTGTTCCTTGACCCCTTTTTACCACCCTCTGTGTAGCTTCAAACGTGCTCTTGGGGACAAAGGGGAGAGAGAACACTCAGACGGCGGAACTTCTCTCAAACTTCACACTGTGACTCTGCTAATAGCTAAGGGATCTAAAAAAATTTTGCTCCAGGCGATTTGCAGCAGGCGATTCATGAAGCGATGAGCTCCTTTCTTTGCTGATTTTATTTGAGGATTACTTGGAATAGTGCTGCGCAGCTTCTCTAAAGGATTGCAGGCGGTACAAAACGATACCAGGTTCCCTGTTACAGCATGTCTCATAATTGTATCACAACTTTGGTGTTTAGAGCCTCAGAGTTTACCATTTTGAAGCTGTTCTTATGATGTTTGCTCAACCCACAGTTGTTGAAATAGCAACTTTTTACGAGCTCTTTACTAATAGTGGCTATAAAAAGGTCCAACTGTGTCCTTCACGATTTGTGAAAATTCCATGTTCTTTCATGTCCAACTGTATCACAAATTTGCAGGGAGAGGGGGAGAGAGGGGCGTTGCAGACGGAGCCCTTTGCTGTTGCCGATTCTAAAGTGCATTAGAATGTTATTTGCTTATTTTCATTACAACCGCAAATATACGATGAGTGATCGCTAGTGACAGTAGCAAAACATGAGCTTTTTCATTCAAAGCTTGGCATACTGGTCGTGTTGTTCTTTCTCTTCCAGCTGCTTGTACACCTTTTGCAATATAATTATAGTAGAGTTCTTGTAAAGGTAGAGTGATAGAGTTGTATATCCTTGCTTGTTTTCAGAACTGCTTCTGCTTTATTGTTCATTATGTGCTTATGCCTCAAGAAGGGGAGGGGGGCTGAGAACAAAATTTTACAGGTGTTTTGAATGTTGCATATTATTGTGCAGTTGAACCTCTCTGCAAGAGACGCTGATATAAGAGAGAATTGGGTATAACTGATGTCATTCACACACATGGTTGGCCGCCCTATCTCTCCCATTATTTGGTCCTCACTTGTAACAGACACGGCCCTGAGGACAGTCACAGAGGACAAGATGTCTGTTAATGTTGGTTAACACTGAGGCTTGTTAAGGATATCTTAACTCTAAATGCAACACGGTTTGGTTGTTAACTGCAGTTGACTTGCTGTGGAAACGAAAGGAAAAAATATCCAAGTAATGTTAAAAAGTCAGGGTAGAGAAAACATGAATTCTGTTCTGAAGGACATGGTCAATGGGATTACAGCGTGTCTACCGACCGGGAAAACCGGGAAATCTCAGGGAATATGATTAGTCTGGAAAATCTCAGGGAAAACTCAGGGAATTTGGGCCTCTCTCAGGGAAAATCAGCTCAAGTACGAAAGTCGCGGTAACGCTGGCTCTAACAACGCACCTTGCGATTGAGTTTATAGCGCAGCTCGCAGTAACTGAAGGGCTGAGTGCAACCCCCCCTCCCCCCTTCCTTATCACTCTCTGTCGCGTGAATCGGCTGCTTTTTTTTTTATTATTGGCTTTGCTTGTCGCGTCTCGTTCTATGTAAAGTTCGATGTATGTGTCTGGACGCGCTCCGGCGCATACACAGCCCGTGTGTGCGCCGAGCGTGTGCGTTTGCTTGCACGCAGTCTTTTCCACAAATATTGCGGAAAAGACTGTGTGGAGGTAGAGGATGCGCGGCTACACTAACTGCGCGCCCTCTCCATAGGGAGAGGACGCGGCGCCGATTCTACACGCCGTGCGGTCTGCGGCAACGCCGCTGGGCAGCGCCATTTCGTGGTTTCGGTTTCTCAGCGTGATTGCAACGGAGGCGCGTGAAACGATGTTTATCTTCATCGGCACGGCACCGCTTTGTGGAGGCGGTGGAAGTTGATTTTCATCTATATTGGCGTAGCTTTCAGATTGTTTGTTATCGACGCTTATGATCGGAGGGTTGCGGGATCAAATCCCGGCCGCGGCGGATGCATCTCGATGGAGGCGAAATGTTTGAGGCTCGTGTACTGTGCGATGTCAGAGAACCCCGGGAGGTAAAAATTTACGGAGTCCTCCACTACGGCCTCTCATAATCATAGCTGGTTTTGTGACGTAAAACCCTACAAATCAATCAATTATCGACGCTTACGACGGATTCTTGCTCTTCTTGATTACTGAGTTTACTCTGCCCAAGGCAGCCACACGCAGAGAAGACACGTGTGCCAACACAGCTGGTTGCTCGAAGATGAGAACAGAGATGCGTTTTATGTGCGCAGACTGCGATAAGGCGCTGTGCGTAGACCCGTTTTTCAAGGAATACCACGTTCTAAAATGCTATTGAACAATTTGCAGTATTTGCTCGATTCTACCGCACCCTCGATTGTAACGCGCACCAGTTTCCCGTGACAAAAAAAAAAAGTGAAACATCGATTGTAGTGCACACCCATTTTTCGGGACATAGGAAAAAGGGATACCTTAGTAATCAACCTTCTCACATTAATAAAACCAGATGCCGTACTCGCGTAATGAACGCACTCACATAATAAAAGCACAACTTTAAACCACTGCAGTAGTTGATCCGCGGCGTCTCGGAAGACGTTCGGCGCGCCGATTCATAGCTCCTGCGTCTCGATGAAACTTCCGCACGTTGCCGGGCGTAGCCGCGTGTAAGCGGCGGTAACATCACTTACTCGCAGTGGTGCATTCCTCCTTGCAATCGCAGTTCCCTCACGCCTGCTACCGCGCGCTGCCATGCGTGCTGCGCAGGCTTGCGCAGATAAGCCTAAGCACGGTCGGGGCGTGATCTCCGAGATTACATCGCGGCAATCTCGGACGTCAAGCAGCGCGCACGGCTGAGAGGCTCTGCCTCAGCACGGATATGAGGGAGGAATGCGATGATGAGCCGTTTTGCGTAAGGCGATGGGAAACTTTCTTTCGTTACGGCTACCCGCAAACGCTATTGAAAGTTCGCGCCGCTGGGCATCTCGGACTTCGGTTGGCCGCAGAATGGCCAAGCTGACGCGGCGATTATCATCGGCCTACGCGTCATGTGCGTCGTGGCATCGTTGCGTGAGGGACCGGCGGCGACATAGAAACTACAAAAACTACACGCGCCAAAGAACGCCGCGCTGCTAGTTCGTTTTTTCGGCAGTAACCGTTCGGCAGCACCCGAAGCGCGTAGGAGGCGGCCATTTTCCTACGCGCCTCGGTATGGTAACGGTGTCGTTCGTTCGCACTCGATTGTAATGCGCATACGATTTTTGGACCCGTTTTATCGAAAAAAAGTGTGCATTAGATTGGAGTAAATACGTTATAAGTGATGCTGACACCAAAATGCAGCTCCTGATTCTTAAAAAAAAAACAATGTTTTTCCGACCTTACGCACTTCGTACATTCAAAATCCGCAGTTTCACAGATTGACCGTCTGGGAAAGCTTATTTCCTTTTGGTTGTGTTTTTTTTTTTCCGTTTTTCTTTATTTGACCCTCAAAGAGTCAACATCCTTATTAGTGATGACATTGGGTGACATGGTGCCTACCCGCATCGACATGAAAGAAAGTTATGTGCCACTCAGGGAATTTCGCAAAAATACTCAGGGAAAACCTGGAAATCTCACGGAATTTAGCATTGTCAACTTGGTAGACACCCTGGATTACAGGTACTCGGTTAGCTCAGTGGTTGATGGGAAATGCGTTACTCAGTAAACCCCTAAAAAGGCAAACACACAGTTTGGGAACATTTGGTTTCTTTTGCACATACTCAGAAAAAGAATTGTGCTTTAATATGAACAAAACCTAATGCTTTGTGGTGGACAAATTTCTGTTGTGGCTGTCGGAAATGGGCCCTTCTTAGTTTTCGGAGGTCTGTGGCCGCCATCTATGTAGTCCTGGTCCCTACAAGAAATCATACCATCGTCATGTGTGCTGGAACTGTGATGAGTTTATCACGAACTTACCCGACAAATAGTGCCCTAGCCAAACTGTTCTGATGCTTCACATGTGAGGTCGTCTTAATTTAATTTATGATGGCATGTCCATTTGTGCAACAGCAAAAGACCACTGCCAATTGGATAAACCCAAGCAAAGGTTCTCGAAGCCATCATTTTCTATCATGCAGAGGCAATATAATTGCCCCTTTTACAGTTAGCTTCATATCATAAACCAGCTCCATGCGATGTTTTAGGTCATTGATGTTTGAATGTGCCGGCTATGTGGTCACTTTTATTTAGGAGCTTGTTCGGCAAGCTTCATATGCTCGCGCCTTGTCTGGCGGCGGCGGCGCATACACGCCGCTCAAGGCGCCGGCTTTCCGGTAATTTCAAGAAGGCTGACTAGATGGCGGCGGCGCTCAAGGCGATGCACACCACTCTCGGCACAGGCGCTTCCTTTCTGTTCGCTGGGAGCTCGCGCAGTGAACACTCTTCGTGACCGCTCGACCACATGAACACCGCACAAGCCAAGGCAGCAGCGCGGCGGGCTCACAACGCAGCAGCAGCTCGGGCTCGCTGCCAAGACCTGAACATTGACATCCTGCAAAGCGATTGCCTAGTCCAACACATGATGTCACGTTACGCTCTCCAGTGCGTATTCGTACGACTGCAAATGTCCCACCACCATCAGGGGCACCTGTATCGATGTTGCCTTCTTGAACTTTCCCATCGTCGATGATGCCTTGGCAGCATACTTTACAGATCATAAAGTAATAATCTTTAAAGGGAAACGAGTCCCCAAGCTCATCGAGTGACGCCCTTCTTGTACTTTGTGAAATAACATCTCTTGTGTATGTACAGTCAAATCTCATTAATTTGAACATGCTTAATTTGAACTTCCGGTTTATTTGAAATGACGCTGCGGTCCCGGCAAAGTGATGTGTATTTCAATGGCCGAAAACGCCCGGTAATTTGACTGGCAAGCATCTGCGACGGTTAATTCGAACATCCCGCACTCTGAAAATTCCTCGAATCCCGTGGCAGCGCCTACGACGAGGGTATTTCCAGTGGTATTTCTGACACCGCTGCGGAGAAAAAGCGTAAAAGAGCCCCCCTCCCCTTCCCACTTCATTCGTCAAGGTGGCACAGACATTGAACACTTGCACGGGAAGAAAAAAAAGAAAAACACCCACAGCAGGCTACGCCAATGTGACTGCAAGACTCGCGGGGAGACCGGGGGCCCCTTTGCCTTCCCAAAGGCCAGGCTCGATTCTCTCCTCTGAGGAGAGAGTTGATTCTGGTTCCCTGCTTGAGCATCCAGGAACGAACGAAAGACGCAGTTATCTGCGTTGCCGGGGCATGGCCGCTGACTCTTTCCTCCGTTTTCTCCAAGGAGAGGGCCGTGCGGCAGCTCTTCCCTTTTCATATGCCGTAACCAAAAACAACACAATTTCAAAACCAACCCACCGAGCGATCACGTGTTGCATAGCCTCCTCGCCTGGCCAGTCTGGCTGCGAAAAAAAGCATTCGCAAAAAAAAGCCACGCCAGTGGAGAGCCGGAGGGTGTTCGTTCGTGGTCGTTCTACGACGCTGTATTATAAACTGCTCCCGAACAAGACGATTACTTTTCGCCGGCGGCAAGCGAAGCAAGGAGAGGCTGACGGTGTGCGCAAATGCGACGGGCACGGAGCATTGCCGGTTGCTAGTGATCGGTAAATCGGCCAAGCCTCGCTGTTTTCTTGCCAGTCAATTACGTCGCCAACAAGAAGTCATGGATGACTATGGACATTTTTTCAAACTGGGTGCGTACTTTGGACAGACAGTCTGCCGCTAAAGGCCGGAACGTACTCTTCGTTGACAACTGCACGGCGCACTGCGACGTTGAAGGCCTGCGCGCAATTCGGCTGGTCTTTCTGCTGAAGATCACGACGGCTGTGCTCCAGCCCATGGATATGGGAGTCATTCAAAATTTGAAAACTCTCTACAGGCGCCATATCATGGAACAGATGCTGTTGTGCATGGACAGCGACAAAACGTATGCCATCGACTTCCTCAGTGCTATCCATATCCTTGCCGCTGCGTGGGCTTCCATACACCATCAGCAACTGTTTTCGGCGATGTGGGTTTGGCGAACCCGCGGCCAGTGGTGATGCGGATCAGGCCAATGATGAGGTGGTGCAGACTTCGTCGGACGATGACGATAACTGTGTGTCCGAAACGGGCAGCAGTGTTCTTCCGAATGGCGTGACCTTTGAGGGCTATGTGAATGTGGACGCGGGTGTAGAGACCTGTGGTGTCGTCACCAACACCGAGATCCTACAAGCCACGTGCCCTCAACAGAGTGCTTCGGGGACCCTTTACTCCCAGTGCTGAGAACTCTGATGCCAGCGACGAAGTACCCCCTGCCCCTTCAACTCCACCAAATGCAAGTGAAGTAGCGTCGGCACTGGACTTAGCTGCGTGCTACTTCTCTTTCCAGCAAAATGCAGATGCTGGTTTAGAACTCGTTAGCAAGCTTCAAGCCATATTCATTGACTCATTGCGGGAAAACGTGTGCAGACACACATAACCGACACTTTTCTTAATGATGGGTATGGTGTAGTTGGACTCGTGTTCACTCATTGCACATGTTCCGCTGCAGGTGAGCGCTCAATTCAATGAGCTTTCTTTAATTCAAACAAATTTTTGGGCCCCTTCGAGTTCGAATCATCGAGATTCGACTGTATACTGTATATACTTCATGCATCCTAAAGCAATCGTCTTTCAAGGGAAACGAGTGCCCAAGCTCATCAAGAGACGCCCTTCTTGTACTTTGTAAAAGAACATCTCTTGTGTATATATAATGTATATAGTCCATCAAAATGTAAATTAATAAACATTGTGTATGTAATGTATATATAACAATATTGTCACGTCTATATATGATGGTAGGAGATGTGTATGGAGGATTCACGGGTTACCCAATCATCTCCTAGCAAGCTCCTCTAACATCATTCACTTTGTGGATATGGCGGTGCTCTTTTTTTTTTTTTTTTTTTTGAAGGATGGTGCAATAAGATAAACAAGTATTTGCAGTCTCTTTGAGTTCGTGTCAAAGGGAGTCTCGTGTGTTTGTAGTGCCATGTGCTTCGTCCAACTAACTAAAGAAATTTACTTCTCTGATGTAGACTCGTGTTAATTTAGCTTTGAGGGGACCCCAGAATTTTGGTGGAATTATCAGAAATTTCAATTATCAGATGCAAGCAGTAATATGATTCAGTGCAACATACTACCAGGAAAAGCAGAGATGGCCACTTACCACGTGCATTGTGGCCACTTTGGTGTATTTTTTTCTTTTTTTGTGCTACTGGATTTGAGTGCTTTGAGAAGTGCTGGCAAGCGATTGGCTTTATTCCCGACTTTGAAAAAATATATGAGCGTGAATGTTCAGCTAGAAGAGGGAACCAAAGCAGCCGATATATTTCTGGTAAGCATAAGCAAAAAGTATGAATTGACAGAAATTACTGAATTGTACTGTTTGAACTTAGGCACCCTTCAAATTCATTGAAAACATAGCAGGACAACAAAAAGCTTGGAGTGTGTGAAATAGCTGAAAGCTTAAATTACTGAGAGTCCAGTGTACTTGGAAAGGGTCTTAGAAGAGGGAAATGATTGGCTACCCTCTTGTTTCAAGATATAATTTATAGGTAGCCCTTGTGTTATTCTGTCCAGGCTGGTGTGTAGGTGGCCGGCCACAGGTGATTCACGCCAAGGTGCCCATCGTGCGCTTCCGTGACCGCACCACAGGTGTTGAAGTGGACATGAATGTGAACAATGTGGTCGGGTTACGTAACACACGACTGCTTCAGTGCTACGCTCAGCTGGACCCACGCACTGCCCCCCTTGTGCTAGCCGTAAAGGCATGGGCCTCGGGACAGCACATCAACGAAGCCAAAAACGGGACCCTCTCGAGCTACTCGCTTGCACTCATGGTCATCCAGTATCTGCAGTGTATGTATATCTTTTTTTTTTTTTTGTACCCTCAGGGCCCGAGGGCATTACAGAGGAGAGTGGTAAACGAGAAATAGTACAGAAATTGGGTAGTAATATAACAACAAGAAAATAATACAGTAACTCAATAAAACAATAGACTAGAAATTGCAGTACATACAATGTAGTAATGAAATGCTTTGCTAATACTAACATGAGCAAACAAGGTAACATGACATAAATTCCTGCTTATACAATGTTGGCTAATTAGTTATTAATTACTCAACAGCCATAACGATGAAAATAAGATGTTGTAATTTCCAAGTTAAAAATGTTAGCTACAGCCTTGCGAAAAAGTTTGTTGTCATTGATGGCGACTATGTCATTGGGAAGATGGTTCCATTGCTGAGATGTTCTGGGAAAAAAAGAATGACCGAACGCGTTAGTATTACATGTTTGAATTCTGACTTTGAAGCAATGGTCGATATGGAGCGATAAATAATGCGGCTGAGAAAGGAAGTTATTTTGAAGAAATGGGTGATGGTATAACTTACGAAACAAAGTTAAGCGAGCTATATTCCTCCGAGATGCTAGTGATGGAAGACAGGTTAGCTTTCATTGAAGATATGCTGGAAGTACGGCTATAATTAGAATTTTGCTTGTTCTACAGTAGCCTTAAGGCTGTTGAGGCATGTCGATGCTGAAAGTGCACCCAGCTTGTTTTAATTTGAACGCAACTGTTTCAAGGAGGTGACTGCCAGTCACCAATTAAAACCTTGACTTTCTTTTAAATACTGCTGCTAGGCTCTGCTGGCCTTCAGTACATCATTCCTCTCTGAGATCTTACATGACCATCATTTGCCGTCATTGTGGTGCATTGGAGGGTAGGGCTGGCAGATTAGTAGGCCTTGAGCGACGTTGAGGATGACTTGAGAAACTTGATGGCCTACAAGATGATGAAAGCCAAGCGCACAGATTTCTTCCATACAAAAATAAATGCGATTGTTTTCGCATTGTTCTTTTTGCATGTTGTGGGGAGATCAGTAAGCTACCAGTTGTTACAATATCATGGAACCAATACGAGACGTGCATTACTTTAAGACAGGCTTGAAGTAGGCATATTTTTTATTTAGAATTGTCGGTGTGTTGAACTGTTTCATGAACCCTTCTGAATTCAATGTATTTGGGATCGACTGTATACAGTTCAACCTCTATATAACGAAGTAGGTGAAATAGGCAATTGGCTTTGCTATGTTGAAATTTTGTTAAATTGAAATTCTCACTTTTAAGCAAAATATGGTCACTGAAGGATCTTTTTTTTACACGTAAATGCTGCAAGAATGTTCGAATAATAAAGCCTTACAAAAATTCAACTTCAGTGACGCTTACAAAAAAGTTTTCATGTTGAACTGGAGATCTGACAACGTCTTGGTAACGTCCCAAGGCACATGGGCACGTGAGCCATTTTCCTCACAAAAGCGTTCGTTTAATTCCTTCCGCCTTTTCATGTGATATCAGTGTACCATCTGTAAAAGCAGGATCTGGCCTACAAACCCTTTCCAATCAATGTCTCATTGCTATCTTATTATTCCATAAGTTCGACCATGGCACATTTAATAATGCACCATATATTTTGCCACCATTACACTATCTTGTCACATTGGTCACGCCTTAAAACGTAGACCGTGCTTATGGAAGTAATGTCACCTTTGTACCTTCTTTCTTTGAAAAAGCAAAAGACTGGAACAAACGTGCAATATATTGTATCTAACTCAAGCCCATCTGCCTTCACGGAAGCACTCACATCACAATATACCCTGTAACAAAAGTGCTTACCATGTCATATATCTTGTAACCCACCCTTTATGTAATAGCTCCCAGCGGATTCTTTAGGGAATAAAAGGGAAAGTGAAATAGCAGTGAAGCCAGTTCAATGGGACAGCGCCTGATTTCTCACTTACAAATTTTTATTTTGTCCATCTCGCACTGTTACAAGGGTGAACCGTGGCCATCTTATCCACAACCAGTGCCCTTCCCCGTTTCATCCAAAAATTCAAAATCTATTTAATATGCAGTTTTCGGAGTAAATAGGAACATTGGCAATGCAGTGTTCAAGTGGTGTTCAAACCAAATTACTGTTCATGCTCTTTTATAATCGACAATGTATTTTTTTTTATTTAAGTGTGAAAACATGGGAATGTAGGCTACGTTGTAGCCGGCTATCCCATCAGTAGTATCGTGGCAACATTGTAGCAAGTGCTTTGTTTTACTATAGAAGACATACTAAAGTTTGCAATGCTCTGTGTGTTTATCATTATGTACCATATGTTTTTACGCCTGGTATATCATTATGTATAAGCTCATGTGGCTGTGTGATTACCGTAAAATCCCAAGTAGGCACCCCCGCCCCTGCAAGCACCCCTTCCCTTCTTGTTCGAGAGATTTAAAATTGGCACCAGTGACAAAGAAAGCGCCCCCTCCTCTTTTTTAAAACTCTGTTTGCCCCACCACGCATCAACACCTGGTCGCTTGGCAAGTTGTTTTCAATTTTTCTAGAAGTTGCAGGACAACGATCATCTCACCATGGAAGAAGAGTGGGAGGAGGCGCTTAAAGGGGCACTGACACCAAAATTTTCGTCTGCTGTTTTTTCGCTGCAATACGTAGCCGGGGACCTGTTAGCGATAACACGGCATATCATTTGCTCCAGCGCGCGTCAGATAATTATTTACGGCCTGTTTATTACCTACTAGTTTCAGTTTTGGTTAGCGCTCAAAAAACGACAAGGCGCCCGGTGTAACTGGCGCCATCTAGCGCTCGCAATGGAGTAGACGAGTTCGGACACGTGAGCACATATAACTGTGACGCACTTCCGCACGACAACCGCCGCGTGCTCGTTTTCTTTCGCCTGTCGCATGTCCTGCGCGTTGTTGTCGCTGTTGCTGTCATCGTTGTTGGGTGGCAACTATTTTATTGAGGTCTGGTGTCGCCGGCAGTCTACTAACGCAGCCGCAGCGAATAAGCAATGGCGGCTATGACGTCATCATTGCTAGCTGCACTGACGGAGCTCGACTGCCGTGGTGACGTCTCGGAAGTTGGGGGTCCCCTTCAGGTCACCTTTGCTGCTGTCGATGTCGCGATGTACGGCGTCTAGCGCTCGATTGCGCACGCGAACTTCAATATTCATTTGAATTACCTTTGGAGCTGTGTTCGCCATTGCGATTTGGTAGATGACATCTGTATGTCCACGAAAATCGATCTCGCAGGCTATCTTAGCAGCGAAATTTTGGTGTCAGTGCCCCTTTAAGAGCTCAGACCTCACCGCTCAGCTATGGGCCGCCCAGAGGGCCCACAACACGGCGGTCAGGCACGGCCTGCCCGTCCTGACGTGGGAGCGGCCCGCGGTGACTCCTCCCCTGTAAGGGGCTTTCAGAGTCGCTCCTCAGGACCACAATAAAGTTCGTTGTTTGTCTGTCTGTCGCAATTGTGTAACAAAAAGACATCTGTCGTTTAGCTGCACTTTTGCCGAGCTTTTGCGTATTTGCACCGGCTGCACCACAGCCACAGTTGCATAGCCAGCCATGACTGAATAGCTGGGACGCAATTCAGGCTTTGTGAGTTGCCATTGTCATCGGACTAGAGTGAGCTGGAATAGTAGTGCGAGGTGCTGGTGAAGCTCGCAAGCCCACAACTTGTGCGTCCTATTTCAAGGAGGTCCTTGATGGCTTCGAGGGCAATGACGTCGAATAAAGGCAGTGCATGCTTTTATTTCATAGATATTAATGAACATAATAGCTCTGAATTCTTCTTTCCCTCCGGCAGTTCTGCCGCCATATTGAATTTTGGCTCGCGACCAAGCAGGGGCCTGCACTATAAATTTGTCGAATTATCACTCGTCAAGGGGGAGTTGCTTGTTCGGGATTTTACGGTAAAGTTATCCAGGCGAGAGTCAGTTTAGCTTTCTCTGTCTTGATATATGAACGAGCCTTTTCTCTCGTGCAGGTGGCTGTGAGCCAGCGGTTCTGCCCAGCCTTCAAAAGATGCAGCCGGTGAGTGCATAGCTCTCAGGCAGAGACAGCAGGTACATTAGTCGCATGACACGTAGTCATCTGCCGTCTGCTGCACGAGGAAAGTGTCCTTGTAGAGCACACAGCCCTTTCGCTAGTGGCCCATCCGGTGCATCGCTGTCTGCTTCCCATCACAATCGGGGCCCATATTACAGCAAAATCTCATCCCGCCCGTGGTGTCTGCATTTTAATGGAGGCGGAATGTTGAGGCCCATGTGCTGTGCGATGTCAGTGCACGTTAAAGAACCCCAGGTGGTCGAAATTCCCAGGGCCCCTTCACTACAGCGTCTCCCGTAATCATATTTTGATTTTGACACGTAAAAACCCAGAAAAGTTCGTTCAGCCAAAAGAATCCCGTCTATTAGACTTAGAGACGTGGCAATGAAAACTATCTTTGCTACTTATGTGTATAAACTGATGAAATTTGGCATACTGATGTGGTTTGTTATGGTGTCGCCGGCACCTTTCGAAGTCGTTGGCATAGACTTGTACGGCCCTCTTCCGAAGACCCCTACTGGCAACCGCTGGATTGTCACAGCCGTTGACCATCTCACGCGCTACGCTGAGACAGCCTGTCTGCAAACTGGCACTGCCGCGGAAGTCGCGGGTTTCTTCCTACGCAACATCTTTTTGCGTCACGGCGCTCCGCGTGTTCTCCTCAGTGACAGTGGCAAAGCTTTTCTCTCGTCCGTGCTTGCTGAAGTCCTGCGTGCCTCAGGCACCATTCACAAGACCATGTCGAGTTATCACCCGCAGACCAGCGGCCTGACAGAGCGTTTCCACCGTACTCTCTCGGACATGCTCGCGATGTACATCGCCCCCGACCACACGAACTGGGATGCAATCCTCCCGTTCGTAACATTTGCCTACAACACGGCCACGCAACGCACCACTGGCTTTTCTTCATTCTTCCTCGTCTATGGTCGCTCACCAAGTTTCGCTCTAGACGTATCATTCCTGTTGGCTTCTATACCCTCGGCAGCTCCTTTCTCTGAAGAATGTCTCTCTCGGCTTGCAGACTGCTGTCACCGCGCCCGTATTAACACCGACATTTCCCAGGAGGCACGGAAGTGCCGCTACGACTCTGGTCACCGTGCTGTGACTTTTTCTTCTGGCGATGAGGTGCTTCTTTGGACTCCCGTGTGCGCTACAGGCTTATGTGAAAAATTAACCAGTCGTTTTATTGGACCATACACAGTCATTGAACAGACGTCCCCAGTGAATTACCGCGTCTCGCCCCTTACGTCCCCATCTGACCACCGTTGCTGAGGGACAGAAATCATGCACGTTTCTCACTTGAAACCATATATTCGGCGAGTTTCGTAATTCCTCAGCGCGGACAGGCGGCCGCTTCCATCGTGGGAGGGAATTAGTGTGAGCTCAACATACGACTGGCTCTTCTTCATCTCTGCACATCATCATCACTTGTACATTTTCCTCCATCAACATCGATCATCATCAGCTGCTTGGCTCGCTCTCCATCTTGGTCGCCATAGGTCGAGGCTCGGCTAGAATAAAAGCAGTTGCTCACAATATCTTGAATGGAATCGGTGTTAAGCTACCTATCATAGTTTCTGAGTTACATCACTTTATAGACCCTTAGAATCACCCCCTAATTAATCGGGTAATTAGACAAAATTTCAGTACCATTTTTACTTAAGCATATACACTAAGGCCCACTGTGTGCCGTAAAGCTGTTCATTGATTTTTTTTATGTCCAAATGAGTACAGAAAAAAATTTTGAAATGTCCTTGACATATTTTCTTACTAACAACTTTTGCAAAAATACATGTGCAGGTAGAAATTAATAGCTTTACGATGCTCACTAATGTTTCAGGATCTAAGTGAAAAAAACAATGAATTTAGCTTCATTGGTTATGAAACGGCACTGGGATGACTGACAGCAACTGCTCAAAGAATGGAAGCTGAGAAAACGAAGCCCAAAGTTTTATTTCATGAAAACATTTAAATATTAACTTTGAGCAGCTAACTTCTTTCTCGCTCTTGCAGGTTTTATTCTTTTTGTTGGAGAAACACAGTGGTGTGGCTATCCTCAGGTTCGATTGCTCCTTTTTATGATGATACCAAGGTAGCGGCGCCTTTGGAAGCCCAATTTTCTTGCGATTTCGGATGACAACACATAGATAAAGTGGCAATTTCTGTATTACTACTGTGTATTTCATTGTAATATTCCACCACAAGGTAAAAGAAGGTCCAAGGATCATCAAAAAAAAAATAAATTGAAAAATGTAGAATTTTGATCAAATTACGCATTCCCATTGCCACGTCCCCCTTAAAGAGGTTTCTGTTACTGCTCTTCACTACACTCCGAGACAATCAGATTTTCTTGTGTTTCAGCTAGGTGAAGTACAAGAGCGTCACCACGTTAGTGATCTAAGCCACATGTTCACATCGTATGAGTGCAATTATCCCCTACAAAAAAAAAATCTTGTTGTGTTGCTTACCGGCCCTTTAAATTTTAAACAAGTTTCCTGTTTCAAAAGCTGATGTGCTTATTGAATGCACTGAATTTGGACCTGGAAATATAGTAGATTTATTGTTGCGGGATGTGGCAGTTGCATACTGCAAAACATTGTGCATTAACTGCTGTGTAAATGAGACATGGTACGTTATTGTCATTCTTTCGCTTTTTCTTTTTCTTGCATTGCCACAGTATTTGTGTTGGTATTTTTTCTTCCTCATGTACTGTTGCTGCCCTCATTGTTGTAAAGCATGTAATGAGTCACGTATGCTGCCTGTAGTACCTTAACCCTTTCGCTACTGGATTTGTTCTGGCACTGCTCCGCACTCCCTGCCGGCCCTTCCGTTTTTTTTTTTTTTTTTAATGTTGTGTATTGGTATTGTAGGAAGAACATTGTACACACATTATGATTCTTCCCATTACGCTTGGAATGTCAGGATGGCCCAACAGTGCCATACGATACTAAAATGTTTGGAATGTATTTCTTTGGAGTTTGAATTTAAAGGGCCCATGACAGCTATTTTTTTGTTGGAGACTTTTATGTTCTAATGAGTAGAACAGTGTCTTGTAATCACGGCATGGAGTGGCAAATTCTCCAGTGCGAAGTCTAATTAGTCACAGCATCGTTAATTTTGTTCAGTTTTAATGAAGCTTCGAAACGCGCGCCAAAAACTGCAAGAAACTAGCGCCGCGGGGCTAGCGCGGTGGCTGTCGGAAGTGAGCACATGCACTGATCACTTGAGCTCAAGATTCGGTGACGTTGCGGAGAGCGCGAGCGCCAGACCAGCTCGCCACACTCGCTTTGCATCATGGCGCGTGTACAATGTACGCTTGAGCGACCAACACGGAGAGGAAGCAGAAAAATACAGCTTTTGGCGTGGCCTCCGCGATCGGGTGCGAGAGCCAATCTTGGAGGCTACGCTCTGAGGCCATAGCGCGGCGCGCCCGTGTCTCTCTGTGACGTCACGATATCAACTTACAAAAGTGAAACGTCACAGATGGCCCACAAACTACGTCACACTAGTGGCGATGTCGCGAGGTGCTGCAAGCTCAGATGAGCATTCCCGCTTACTTTGAAACCATATTAAAATTACTTAGAGGCGACGTTCGCCGCTAATACTTGGTCAAGATTACCTTCGTATGCAGGAAAACCAATTAACGCAAGTATCTCGCGTTTGAAATTTTGGTGTCATGGGACCTTTAATAACACTTCCTCAACCTCTGTGTTCGTCAAATAGTGCACTTGCATGGCACGCTGACTCACCATGGCTGCAGTGCTGGGACACTGGCAGAGAGATGCAAAAAGGTGTAGGTATACCCAACATGCACTCCTCAATCTGTGTCTAAAAATTTCACTACGTATCCAATTTTCTTAGTAGATGGTGGGACAAGCCCTTGCTATTTTTTTATTTTTTTTCTTTTGACAAGGGCGGTATCGCAACTGGCAGGGAGTGATTCAAAGATGTACGAATGCACTCGAGATTGGCAGTGCTCGTGCATGTGTGGTCGCCCGAATTACCTTGGGATTGGCAGTGAAAGCGTTAAGCGTTACAGAAGTTGCCACCTTCCTTGGGCATGCAGGACAGGTTTTGCAGTGAAGGTGACGTGCGGTTGCTGCGGTTGGGTGAAGACCTGCCACCTTGGCGCTCTGCCAACACACAGAGCCTGGGCACTCTCTTTGTTGGCTTCCTCGACTTCTTTGCCAACCGGTTCGGCTTCTCACGCAGCTGTGCCTCGGTGAGGCTGGGTGTGCCCATCAGCCGCCTGGAGGCGATCAGCGCGACCAGCACAGAGCGACGCTCTCAGTGGAAGTACATCTGCATCGAAGGTATTGTTCGCATTTGCCAGAGTGCTGTCATGTATAGCTGTATTCCACAGTTGCGACACACTACGTGAACGAGGCGCAATTACCGGCTGGCCCTCGTATTCTGGTTGCCGATGGGTTCATTCAGCTAAACCAAGTGGGAAAAATAATTGTCACAGCTTTCTGTTAGTATAAAGCAGCTGATAACTGCTCATTTCTGTCAACAAGGAAATTACCGACCTTTGGCAAAGGTTTACTGAGATTCCATTTGCGAGGTGGATGCCACTTGTTCCTTCAACAAACTAAACAATGTACTTGCACTAAGGTCAGGGGCGGAACATCTGCGCCATTTGTGCCATTGTGCACCAAACTTGTTTACCTGCACCATCCTGCACCGAACAGCTTCTGTTGCGCCGAACTCGTTTGTCAGCACTGTCCTGCATGGACTTTTCCAGCAAGAAGTAGTTGACCTCAATAAAGTTCTTGTTCATCTTCATGAACAGCTTTAACTTGAAGGTAAACATTCGACAGAAGTCTGTCTGGTTGGGTAATTAAACTGAGAAAACTTCTAGAACTCCAACCACACTCAAGAAAAGGAAAATAAAAAGAAAAAGAAACCCGACGTTTCGCGGCCGACTCGGCTGCTTCCTCAGGGGTGACTGGGGCTACGTTGCAGCGTCGCCTTGGAGGCACTCACGCGGTTGGCAACACGTCCTTCCGCGGAACGCAGTCCATGCACATACACTGGGGGGAGGGCACCCAGAGAACGATTGATGTTTTGAGCCGTTCTCTGTATATGCCAGGATTCAAGAAGAAACGAGTTCTTCTTGAATCGCTTTAACTTGTCTTGGTTCATACGAATTCGGGAAGATATGAATATTTTACATGCTCCCTACGAATTTGTATCATCGAGATTCTACTGTAATTGTATTTTGTATCTGTATTCCAGAATACTTTTTCTTCTTGCACGAGTAGCTCCGCAATTTGCCGTTACGACAAAGACTTTCGTTTATGACTTTTTTCTTTAAAAGACAATTCTTTTAGGCATCCAGCACCTCCGGAATGCTTTTCTGAGCACCTCTACGAAACCCTGCTCTCAGACCCCAACCCAGTATGCCTTGCAAGCTATCCAGCTACAATAGACTGATCTCGCCGCGGTGTTGCACCACGCCACCGCTGCCGCAGTGCATGCCGGAACTTGTAGTACTCGCGACAGTCGCGGTACACTCAAATGCATGGCTGCTGCATCGACGACCGGCATTAGTGAGCTTTATCGGCCTTCTTTCGAAGAGTTGTGGTAGTTGGGTTTACGTGTTATGTGCTGGGATGCTACAAGAATGGCCTGAAACACAAACTCCTCAGATTTCTCGTGTTCACAAAGGATGTCAAGCTCCGGCAGGAACGGGTGCGTCGGATAGACTGGCTCGCACAAGTCTTGTTCAGCGGTGTTTGTGAATTTTGTCTTTTTTATGCATGACGCTTTAGCAGTACCCTACAGTGCCATAGTAGGTTAGAGCATCATGGATGGCCCGGTCAGTCACTGCAGCAATTCTTACCGTGTGCATGATCGCCTTGGCGGGCAATCATCGACAGCGGTGTGGAATGGATATACAACTTATGGCCTCGACAAAATAGTGATGGCTAGGAGATGCCTAAATCGACCTCTTATGAAAATAGATTAAAACTGTCAAGCGTCTAGCATGAAAGAGAAGTCATATACGAGCCCAGAGTAAACGCAATGCATAGTTCATGCCGCGCACGGAAATTGCTCAGGGATGCCAGCATTGCGACCCACTGTGCTGCCAGTATTCCAGCTTTCAATGCGCAATTTTATTATGAGCACAAGGTAAAGACAGACCATACAACTTTAATAGAAATAGAATCAGAGGAATGACACTGAAATTCCATCTATAACCGCTGACGAAGTCAAAAAAGCTGTCAAAGGCATGTCCCGCGGTAAAGCAGCTGGTGAAGATGGTATAACAGCCGACTTGATCAAAGACGGAGGAGATATTTTACTTGAAAAACTTGCATCGCTCTTCACGAAATGTATGAAGACATGTAGTGTACCGCGCAGTTGGAAAAATGCTAATATAATCCTTATCCACAATAAAGGTGACATAAAGGAGTTAAAGAATTACAGACCAATTAGCTTACTCCCAGTAATGTACAAGCTATTTACAAAAGTAATTTCTACAAGGACAAGAGCAACCCTCGACTTTAACCAACCGAGAGAACAAGCTGGTTTTAGGAAAGGTTACTCGACAATGGACCACAGCCACGCTATCAACCTAGTAATTGAGAAGTACGCAGAATATAACGAAGCTCTTTATATGGCGTTTATCGACTTCGAGAAAGCATTTGACTCCATAGAAATACAAGCAGTTCTAGAAGCTCTACGACGACAAGGGGTACCTGGCGTACACGTGAAAACCATCAACAACATATACAAAGATTGCACTGCCACACTACTCCTACATGAGAGAAGCAGAGAAATCCCGATCGGGAGAGGTGTGAGACGGGAGATACGATATCCCCGATGCTATTCACTGCATGTTTAGAGGAAATCTTTAAACGTCTAGACTGGGAAGACAAGGGAATTCGAATATACGGAGAATATCTCAGCAATTTAAGATTCGCAGGCGACATTGTACTCTTTAGCAATGACTGGGACGAACTACAAAACATGATTGATGACCTAAACAGGGAAAGTATTAAAATTGGGTTAAAAATGAATAGGCAAAACACCAAAGTTATGCTCAATAGCCTAGCTAAGAAACAGGAATTTAAAATCAACAATGAACCCTTACAATGTGTAAGCGAATACGTATACCTGGGACAGTTGATAACAGGAACTCCTAACCAGGAAAAAAATTCTCCGTAGAATAAGGATGGGCTGGAGCGCATTCGGAAGGCATTACGAAATCATGACTGGAAACTTACCGCTCTCACTAAAGCGAAAAGTATTCAGCCACTGCATTCTCCCACTACTAATGTACAGTGCAGAAACGTGGAGGATAACGAAAAAACTAGAGATGAAACTAAGGAGCGCGCTAAGGGCGGGCTGTCACTTTTTTGTCATTTTGTACCTGTCGCCAAAGTTACCTATCGACTCGTACGTACTTTATGCAGCAGGAAATTGCTGTCCACTGTGTTTCCCAGACTCTTAGGAGTGGCCCATAAGCTTTTCCTTATGGTGTGCGGGAAGTCATCGTTCCACTAAGATGAATGCACTTTTAACCCCTTCACAGTGACCATTTTCTATTCATTCACATCTAGCGCGTCGCTATGATTGAAGTCCACTCTTAACAGCACACCGTGCATGTGAAGTTTTGCTTAGAAAAAACAAGCGAAAAATCTTTGCTTCAATTGCTTCGACTGAGTCATCGGTTCTTTTCGCTATTGTGCGCTCTTGGTGCCCCATCTTTGCACGATATACATGCTCTGAGATGTCCTTACTTATTTTTTTTTTTATTGCAATTAATCCAGCGAATACGGGTAACAGCAGTGTGAAGGGACACACGCACCTTAACTAAGGACGAGTTCATGGCCAGGTCTCATGTTTACACTGTCGACCTCTTTTTTTTTTTTTTTTTAACAGTACTGCATCGCACAATAAATTTAAATAAAGCTTGTCCATACCAGGTCCTGACATAGTTTTCTTACGTGTTCAGTCGTTGTCCATGCCAAGGATTCGTGCAAAACATCAGTAAACTTATAGCATGCAGCAAGCACAGCCTACCACTGTGCTTTCAGGACTACAACTAAGATGGCGGTGGCGGCGCTCTGGTAGACTTGCGCATGCACAGATCACTTGGTGAGATTGGTCTAGTCATCAGTCTGAATATGTTACATAAAATAATTAAATGTACAGTAAAACCTCGTAATGAAGTTAAAGGGGGAGCCATAATTACTTTGCTATAACCATTAGTTCGTTATAGCCAATATCAATTTCATCTATGGGAATTTCAAGGGGAATTGCGATTGCTTCGTTTTATCCACTAGTTTGTTATATGTGGGTTCGTTATAATGAGGTTCTACTGTATTTAATGAACCTAAGTTAAATTACTATTGTTGGCATAGCATGTTAGCATAGTGCCTCCCCCCACTGCCCCCGTATGTGCACCCAAAGAGGTGGGTGTCTGCCTCATCTAATCACTTGAGCGGGTGGCCAAATCTGCCCCGTACCTTTCCATTGCACTGCATTTAGAAGGAAATGCCCTCAGAGGGAGGACTGAGGGAGGACTGTGAACCTTTGCCCCCCTCCCCCCCATGTTCACGTCTGTGATCATTAGGGTGATCTTAACATCCGTGAATGTCTGCAACTGACATTTAACTTTTGAAGAAGCTCCCTTTTCTGTCAGAAACCCTTTTTCTGCTCTAAACAGAGCTTTGGTTGTTGGCTTGGTCTTCAACTGCAACAGGTTTAGTTTATATTACTATTTCCCTTTATGTCACAGTTTCTACACTACAACTCCCGCGCTTTTTGTGCCTTCATTATTTATTGCCGTAATTAAGTTGTGCACAACAAAGGAGCAGACCTCTCAAGTCATCCACATTCATCGAAACATCTGGCATTCTCTATACAGATGTTTCTCTATATATGTGACATAATACAAAATGTGTCGCAATGTTTCGTGATATAAAGCAAGAAGCTGTGAATTCCTGTTTCATTTGCAGAGCCCTTTGACAAGTCCAATACAGCTCGGGCTGTGTACAACTGGGAGACGTACCAGCAGATTGTGCGTGCCTTCCACGACACACTGGAGCAGTTGCATAGCACTCACAGCCCAGAGTGCCTCCTACTGCCTCCATGACGAATCCTCAAGGGACCACCACGCCGTCCTGCAAAAGACTGCTGAATCCTCAAGGGACCACCACACCATCCTGCAAAAGACTGCTGTACCACATGTGCAATAGTTTCATAAGATAAAAAGAGAATTGTTTCATTAATTTTCTTGTGCAGATGGTTCCTTATGATTTAGCTCCATTTCTCTCGCACAGTTTTACTTTCATACAAAGTCATCCCAGAGCAATCATTTGATAATGCTTCTTAGGCTCTTATGCAATTAGAAACTTGTGCTATCGATCAATAAAGTGAACAGACCAAGCCTCAGGTAACTGGAGCAGCTGCAGGACCCACAAAGGAGGCGACGTTTAATGCAACTCGGAACACTCTGAAACTGAATGCATCTAGTAAGGTAGTTGTGCATGGCATTGTGGGCATGAAGCCACTCTGGCTGCTTGACTTGTGTCCTTGCTTCGCAACCGATTGTACATATACTAGCTGCTCTGTGTGCAGCGAGAGCTTTTACTCACACGTTGCTTGTGTGTTGAAACCAGGGTGCCAAACCAAAACTGAACTGAAAACCATGCCCAAACTAGTTTTGGCCAGAACTGAACCCGAACCAATATTGGTTCGGGTTCCGAACCTGAGCCGAAAAAAAATATCGTTATCGGTTCAGGACAAACTGGTTCGAATAGCTACGGTGCCGCAATCTGCCAGTGACTCCTTGCCACTGCAATTGATTCCAGCCTTTCTTTCTGTTGGATTTTAAAGGTTTATTTAATTGACTTGCTTTTTTCTTACAAACGTCCCCTCCTTTTCTTGCTGCCATGGTCTAGTAGTGCTCGAATGCTTACCTGGAAGGTGCAGGTGCAAACCCAGGCTCGTAATTGCATTTTGATGCATACTAAATGGTAAGGGCAGTGTATTGTGCAATGTCAGTGCACTCTAAGGAACCCTGGGACTGGGTGTCAGCTTTCACTGCACCGTGCTTCTCCTTTCTCTTTCATTCCTTTCCCCTACGATTCTGGGATGCGCTATCTATGAGGGCCTCAGAAAACAATGTTCTTCCTTAAGCAAATTTCAACTACAGTAACCTTGTTATAATGACATCAATGCTACAGCGATAAAATTTCTTATAAGCGGAATTCAATGTAAGTGACCAGTCATTGAAAGCTTAAAATGTTGTGTTTGAATCAGGGTGTCAAACCGAAAACGTACCTTATCCGGAATTTGGGCCGGAGCTGAACCTGAACCAATATTTTCAGAATTTGTTTCAACCCGAACCGAGCCTGAACCATAAAAAAAAATAGTATTGGTTATTGGTTCAGAACATGGCGGTTCAAATAACTGCGGTGCCGCATGTTATTTTCGGCCGTAGATCAACCGGAAGAGTAGGTGACGGCAGCCTAGTGGATGGCTTTCCCATAGAAACGTCTTCATATTTACATAATACGCAGGGAGGGTGGAGGCTTCATTCCCGCGACGCCTATGGTCAGTAATTGCTGTGCCATTCCACAGTTGAACAGCGGCAGCAACACTGACGGGTGACAGGCTTCTTCGCTGTGGGAATGTAGAGAATTTTTGAAGTGAATGCAGCATCCGAGAAAGAAGCAAAAGGGGGAGAGCTGCTTGCAAGAACAGCAGGGGCTTGCAGTCAGAAGTAATCCTTTGGCCTCGCTGAGCTCTCGGCTGTCGCCAAGGGGGCCCCCGTCCGGTGGAGATGACTACGCCGTGGCAATGCAGGGAAGTGGTTTCTATGACAATACACTTCTCGCGTAGTCCTGTTCAAGCAGCGGCTTGGATGCATGGCACCAGGTAAACAGAGTGGCAATTTTGCCCTAATGCGGTGTTCTGCTAACTCATTATGGGATTAGTGCCTGATGCTATCTTTCGCAGAAGCTTATTGCAGCGAGGGGTTCGAAGTGTGGGTGCGCAGAGGTGTAAACATAGGCTCTGAGGAGAGAGGAACGCAGGTTTTTATTGAAGTACTGCAAATGGGCTGGTTCCAGAAGGTGGTCACAGAAGCGATAGGATGCTTCTAACGGGGAAAGAGAAAGGAGAGAAAAGAGAGCTTAGCGCTAACTTGGGTCGCAGACGCGACGAGGTGGAGAGAGGCTGAGCTTGGCGCTGCCTCTGATCGAGAGGTGATGAAGTTGTAAAGCTTGATGCTTATCCCGTTATGAGTGTGATTGCCCTGCCTGAGGTAGTTGAGCATGGATTCCGTCGTGTGCAGTCAGCACTCGACTCGGCTCAACCACAGTTGAATGAGTGCAGCGCCTGTTGGGCACAAGCGTGCAGCAGCCACCGGAAGGCTCCTCGCGGTCACCATCTTGCACGGTTAGCGTTCCGTACCCCTGCGGCGGCCAGGACTGAACACTGGCGGCGTGACGGTAAATTTCCCCTGCAGAGAGCCGTGGCCGGGGCACAAAGGAACACGGTCTGGGAAGCAGGCCACGTGCAGCATCGCGGGCGAAACCCCGAAGTGTGTTCACTGGAACTGGCGGTCACGTGAGGATCGCTCATCGGCTCATATCTGGGACCCCGGCAACCAGCATGTTTCCACGACTGGCCGGCGCCAGACTTCGAGAGAGAGAAGAGAGAGAGGCGCACCGGCGATCGACGTGGGAGAGGCGGGTACAGATGAAGGCATTGGGTGAAGGGGCGTGAGGATGTAACATCCCAACGGCAGCCAACCAGAAGTTGGAGAGAGGACATTTTCCTGTTCTGATTGGACTGCGAGAGTGCTTTTGTTCGAGAAGTGTATTAAACCCGGTGAATTGTATTGTAAAGGGTTGGTTGTTCATTAAATGTTATTAACAACAAGATGTCGGAGCCGTCGTTCCCTCAAGGTGCCAGCAGGTGAAGGAGCCCGCTTTCAATCCCCTGGTCGGCATCTGGTCAACCGTTTCGCTGACAGCGGGACGAGCGGGCGAAGAACAACGAGGAGGGAAGAAGTTAACTGGCGCAGTCGGACAGGACCTGTATGGCTGAACTGAGGACAACGGCGGGGAACGACATCGGCCGAGACTGACGACAACCATCGACTACCGCATCACTGGGCCAACGAAGCAAGGCTAGTCCAGCACATTCCGAGGAGGAAGAGCGCACCGCAAGGCTACTTCAGGCGGGTACCTCTTGATTTTCTGTCGGGCGCAGGCAATGACAAAGCGTTACAACTTGCGAGACAGAGAAAGGCACAGCTCGGAAATGAACGGGGACGGGGCGGAAAACTTGCAGGCGTTGGGAGTCGCCGACAGCGACGCGGGGGGTCAGGGTAGTGGCACGTCAGATACGGCGTCGGAACAGCAGCTAGCGCTGCTACAGCTTCAATTGAAAATTGCTGAGGCGGAAACGGAGAAGCAGCGCTTAATGCTAGAAAGCCAGCGGTTGCGAGTCCGGGAAGGGGCTGAGCCTAACGACGGCGGTGAGAGCTTATCGCTTGGCGGAAGGTCAGAGGAACACAGGCGGCTGAAATTTGCAAGCTTGTTAAAGGGTGTACTGGCACCAATGCCGAACCAAGAGGCACTCGTGCCGATGTGGTTCGAAGATGTAGAGGCAACGCTCGATTCTTATGAGGTTCCGGCCGACTGGTGGGCCGGGCTTGTTTTGCCACAGTTGAGCGAAAGGGCACGAGGACTGCTGTGCAGACTAAAGGCAGAGGAGCGGAAAGTTTACTCAAAGCTTAAGTCTAGCATTTTAGATGGTCTCAGGCTTACGGCAGCGGAATAAAAGAGGCTGTTTATGGGGTCGCGAAAGGGAGAAAACGAATCCTGGGATCAGTTCGCCGTGCGTCTGGAAAATTATTTTGACTATTACGTCCAGAGCTCGAAGGTACGCACGTTCGAGGAACTCAAGCAGCTAGCTGTGACGGATCGCTTGAAAGAATGTTTGAGCCCGGAGGCGAGAGCGCATGTCGTTCTTAATGAACAGGGGGCGTTTTTGTCACCCAGCGCCGTGGTTAAGCTGGCGGAGAGCTTTGAGGAAAGCGAAAAGTGCAGGCCGGCGCAAAAGAGGGCGAGTGCTGAGGATAGGCAAAATAAATATGAAACATCGAGAGATGCCTACGCGGGGGTTAGGTGGAACAAACGATGTTTTGAATGCAAGGGAACTGATCACCCAGCCAGGGAGTGCCCCAATAAACGCTCAATTGTAAAGCAAGGCACTAGGCCAGTGGCGCGTCAAGAAGACAAAACAGTGGTTGCGAAAGTGACGGCATCCGCATTCGAGTCAGGCGTGGCAGTGACAGACGGGTTGGGGCTATATAAGCAGAAGCAACCTGTACTGGCAACGGCAATGCTTAAAAGCTCAGGTCAATCATTTGAGGCAGTGATAGATTCGGGAGCCGAAGTAAGCGTTATTAGAAAGGCGGTAGTGCAGAAGTACAATGGCACGGGTTCACAAATAAAGCTGACGGGAGCGTTCGGGCAACAAGTAACGGCAGAGTTAGCTTACGTGCCGCTGGTAGCTACCGAGGAAGGCCCTATGTGGCGGCCGAGGCGGTTCAATCGGCTGTGCTTTGCGCACTTACGGATAAGCTACTCGAGGACCGACGCACTGATCACACCTAACGATTACGCACAACTGCTAAAGGAAAAGGCAAAAATCTACGGGATGTCCGATCAGAGGTCCATCGTTAAAGAGACCGAAGCTGTAGATGAACTGTCAGATGAGACACGCGAGGAGCAAGCGACCGCATGTGTTGTAATCACGGAGAACAACAGCGAGGGCTCCGAGCCGGTTTAAAAGCAGACAACAGGAGTTTTGCGAGGCTCGGGGAAGCAGATTCGACCTTGAGCGATGTTTGGGCGCAAGCAAGAATGCAAGGGAACTGATCACCCAGCCAGGAGTGCCCCAATACACGCTCCAATTGTAAGCAAGGCCACTAGGCCAGTGGCGAGTACACAGAAGCCAAAACAGTGGTGCGAACGTGACGCGCATTCCGCATTGCGAGTCAGGCGCTGGCAGTGAACAGGACGGGTTGGGGCTATATAAGCAGAAGCAACCTGTACTGGCAACGGCAATGCTTAAAAGCTCAGGTCAATCATTTGAGGCAGTGATAGATTCGGGAGCCGAAGTAAGCGTTATTAGAAAGGCGGTAGTGCAGAAGTACAATGGCACGGGTTCACAAATAAAGCTGACGGGAGCGTTCGGGCAACAAGTAACGGCAGAGTTAGCTTACGTGCCGCTGGTAGCTACCGAAGGAAGGCCCTATGTGGCGGCCGAGGCGGTTCAATCGGCTGTGCTTTGCGCACTTACGGATAAGCTACTCGAGGACCGACGCACTGATCACACCTAACGATTACGCACAACTGCTAAAGGAAAAGGCAAAAATCTACGGGATGTCCGATCAGAGGTCCATCGTTAAAGAGACCGAAGCTGTAGATGAACTGTCAGATGAGACACGCGAGGAGCAAGAGGCGACCGCATGTGTTGTAATCACGGAGAACAACAGCGAGGGCTCCGAGCCGGTTAAAAGCAGACAACAGGAGTTTTGCGAGGCTCGGGAAGCAGATTCGACCTTGAGCGATGTTTGGGCGCAAGCAAAGGCAGGCGCGCATGGCATGCTTGTTCAAGACGAGTTATTGTATCACCCGGAACTCATCGCTGGTCGCATGAACCGGCAGCTAGTGCCACCGTCGGATAGGCAAAAGGAGGTGCCGGAAATGGCTCACGATGAGATACAAGGGGAAACCGAGGCAAAGGGGCCCATGTATGCTTTGTCAATGCGTGCGCGCGGCAGGGTCAATGGGGTACAAGCCACAGGCAGTGCTCCGCTTGTCAAGCCTGTGGACAGTTGTGATTGTGCGTGTGTGTGTGTGTGTTGCATGCCCGAAATGCAGTGCAACACAGTTGGAGGGGAGGTGTTGGGCACAAGCGCGCAGCAGCCACCGGAAGGCTCCTCGCGGTCACCATCTTGCACGGTTAGCGTTCCGTACCCCCTGCGGCGGCCTGCTCCCCTGCACCCCCTGCGGCGGCCAGGACTGAACACTGGCGGCGTGACGGCCAATTTCCCCTGCGGAGAGCCGTGGCCGGGGCACAAATGCGATGCTGCACGTGGCCTGCTTCCCAGACCGTGTTCCTTAAGGAACACGGTCTGGGAAGCAGGCCACGTGCAGCATCGCGGGCGAAACCCCGAAGTGTGTTCACTGGAACTGGCGGTCACGTGAGGATCGCTCATCGGCTCATATCTGGGACCCCGGCAACCAGCATGTTTCCACGACCTGCCGGCGCCAGACTTCGAGAGAGAGAAGAGAGAGAGGCGCACCGGCGATCGACGTGGGAGAGGCGGGTACAGATGAAGGCATTGGGTGAAGGGGCGTGAGGATGTAACATCCCAACGGCAGCCAACCAGAAGTTGGAGAGAGAAGGACATTTTCCTGTTCTGATTGGACTGCGAGAGTGCTTTTGTTCGAGAAGTGTATTAAACCCGGTGAATTGTATTGTAAAGGGTTGGTTGTTCATTAAATGTTGTTATTAACAACAAGATGTCGGAGCCGTCGTTCCCTCAAGGTGCCAGCAGGTGAAGGAGCCCGCCTTCAGTCCCCTGATCAGCAGCTTGTCAACCGTCTCGCTGACAGCGGGATGAGCGGGCGAAAAACAACGGAGGGAAGAAGTTAACTGCGCCACTGGCAACAGGGCCGATGCACACCACGTAGGTGTTTTGCTGCTCCAGTTGCTTGAGTGACCTTGAGCCAGCGCTAGCGTTATGCACGCTGCAGAGAGTACCATGTTTTTCCACTCCATCACGCACTATTTATCACCGTTCTCACTGGCTCCGTGCACTGAAACATGGGCTCAGCAGGGAAGAAACGCAGTTGAGGCAGCGTGCGTTCACTTCGAAGTGGTGCCCGCCGGTGATGGCAACAGGAAGGCTCTCGCCCGCGATGCGGCACCGCTGTGCCTCGTTAATTCACTTTAAGCGGAGCGTGCTCTTATTGACACGCTTTGAGTTATATGGGTTAAAATGTGTGCGTTTGGTTTGGGACCTGAAAATTTTCGAGTAAAGCGGTATTTCAATAGCAAGGGCTGCTCTACTATTCAGCCTTTTATCTTTTGAATTGCCTGTGATAATCAATGCTATCCGGTGCGCTGGAGTGGAACGCATTGTTTTCACCACAAATTGAAGTAAGTTTCTGCATAGCTAACAAAACAATTTTCTAGTAATCTTGCAAAACTATATCTTAAAGGGGCACTGAACCACTTTTTAAAGAATTGAGGTTATCATGCTATTTAATCATTTTTCGTACGATGAACGCGGAAATCGGGTCGAAAATGGGCATAAACTTGAGCAAATGACCCTATTTAGGCAAAAACGCGCGGCGCGCGTCATGGGCGGCAACGAAAACCGTGTCACTGCCTATGATTGGTTGAGGAGCTTCACGACGTCATCGTGAGTGCCTCGGAGGAGCTGACTGCCATGGCTGTGCTAGTGCGCGCGCGCCGACCGGCCGTGCGCGTTTTATCAGTTATTTTTCTTGCTGTACATAAGCACATCGCCATTATTATGGCTAACTGTAGCAATTACGATGAGTTTGGGGTACAACTACATGTGGTCGCCAGCATTCAGGTATGTATATTTCATTCAAACGGTGCACACGACAGGCTACCATCGCAGTCGACTAGCAGAACTGTGATACACGTATCGCGATCGGCTGGTATCCACACCGGTCCGACGTGCAGTGCCGTGTGTTCGAGCATGTGCCACACACCGTAATTAAAGAAATATGCGATGAAGCATCCGATCGAGTGAGCAGCATGTAGGTTCTGCCCAGGAACAGCGCTCATCATGTGGTACATACACTCACAAGACCTCGCATTCTAGACGAACTACAACACAAGCAACTTTCCATGACCCTCTTTCGTTTCGCACAAACATAATTAACTAAGAACACCCCTTCACGTGCGACAAGCACACCGGAACAGCGCGCCGTCATGAAGGCTTCACTGACAGCCCATGAATATGACGCTGGTGTAGATAGATAGGTAGACGGTGCGACTAACGCTGTTTTCAATCCGGCAAAAATTCTTCAGCGCGTACATTTGCATCATGATTAACTCAAATTTTCATGTTGTGCGTCGATATGTGCGACTAGATTTTGACTTCTTCAATGTCGCTTTTATGCGGAAAAAAAAAAAGAAGAAAGAACAGCACAGCCGGTGTCCCTGTATTTTTCTGCTGCGGTTCTCGACCTCAGGAATGGTTTGGTGTGTGTATATATATATATATATATATATATATATATATATATATATATATATATATATATATATATATATATAGTCACTTAATTGGTCGGCCGAGGTAGGCCACGGGATCGGAGTGGTGAGAACCAGTCGGCGATCTGTCTCTGGAACCGTGAAGCGTTTGTCACGCCGTTTTTCTTGTGGCGAGATCCTGTATGGGCACCCGGCAATGCAGTTTGCTTGTACACGTAGCGCCACCTGGCAGCGGCGATGAGAACCCGCGAGTAGGCCCTTCGCACCTTCGCGCCATTTCACCGTTGTGCGCACTGCGAACAGCACTGCAGCGCGCGTTTTAGGGGCGAAGCCAGAGAACAGCGAAGCTCCTTAAGGCGTGGGTCGTTCGTCCCTTGTAGTCGTAACCACCTCGTTCTAGGATTGCGCTCGATAGCTCGCGCGCCGGGAGGCTCGCGCTCGCCCTCGGCGCCTTCCTCCCGGCGAGTTGACCTGCGGCACCTAAAACGCAAGCAATGCGCAGGCAATATGAAAGACGGGTATAAGAACGCGCTGAAACGAGCCATGTTCCTGCTTCCTTCGGGAGCGTTCTGTGAACAGACATTTGTTCTGTCCGATCTGCAGCAAGCTGATCTGCCGAACCCCGCGACCGAATGCGCCAGCCTGGGGCAAACCACGACCATGTTACCACATTATAACTCCACGTCGCCTTTACGTCCACCTGACTCGCTAATCCTCACCCACGGACCGAAGTCGGCCACAAAGGAAGACGAAAAAAAGGGGGTGGGGGCAAGAAATACGCGGGGGCCGGGGCACTTTCTACCCGGTGTCGCTCGGCATGGCAAAAGGGGCTAAAAAAGGAGTCCCACCGTCCTGAGTGCAGAAAGGTACTGTGCTTCAATTGATGTTTGCCGAAAACGCCGGCTGAACAAAGAACTTTGTTCGTATATTCACAAGTTCTCCTGTCCCCCAGGCCGCTCCCGGGACGGCAGTGAAGCTCTGGGCGCGGGAACAGTGGAAACAAAAAAGGTGACCCAGAGGACATGAGAGAGCGCCTTTAGAGATGAGTCGACGTCTTGTTGATACAATGATGTTTTAGCAGACACAAAAGCTTCAAAACGGCACCCCCCCCCCCCACCCTTATGCCAAGGCCAGCCCCCCCAGCCCCCCCAAAACCAGCCTAGCCCCCCCCACACTAGCTCTTGGAAATGTTTCCTGGCTACGCCATTGATTGCACCTCGTACGTACGTAATCCTCAAGAGACATGCGGATCAGCGCACGTGCGAGACCATGGAGGAATTTGTCCATCCTTATAAGCTTATAGTTCACGCGTCCATCCAGTTATTTACTTGTGTATCCTCCCACGTCATGTAATGTCACGTGTTTTCTGTTACTGTCTTCTTTTGTGTTCGTCCCGTATGCGCGCTGTTTTGATGCATTTAAAAAACCCCGCCAAGTTTTTTTTGTCCCTAGGTGCCTAGGCCCTCTGGGCCGTGATTTGTGCTTAGGGGCCTAGGTACTGGTCACGTGAGCGATTGTATGATTTTGGACGCGCGCGCGCGCAAGTTGTGGCATGCACGTGAGCGTGGAGGTGTTTTCTGTGCGGCAAAATATAACTTCCGAGGCTCCGACATGGAAACGGTAAGCGTTATTTTATTTTAAATGGCTTAATGCGGAGTGTGGGAAAATACGCGTGTCCTAGTTTCGCACTAGTTTCTGATTGAGGCCGATTCCGGTGTCTGTCCGCGTGTCTTTTCTTTCCTTTTTTGAAGTGTTTAGCGTTGCATCTACTCTCGTTACGTGCGCAACTCGACAGCACTGGCAACAAAGCTTTTGTCACGCCCAGCTGGGCATTACGAAGGTGTTACTGCCGCGTTTCGGGTGATGACAAAAACAGCACGCTAAAATGAGGTCATTGCAGAAATTATCGCATAATCTAACTCGTGTAGTCTCAACGGCATACACCTCTAGCGACGGCTGTAGGACGTAACGACGCAATTTCTTCAGTCAGGTCCAACGTCGGCTTTCGGCGCATCATAGCGCATCACCACAGGTTTGCTGAGGTCTGCTCAAGTCCCTCCGTGGTACGAGTACGTCATACAGCTTTGTGGACAAGAGCAAAATCTGAATGTGGGAGTTCCAAAGAGAATGCTCTGTCAAACATGCTGCACGGGAGCGATAGGTGTCCCACAAATGCAACTGCAGTATGCATGCATGCTCGACACTGCACAGTTATTTCAAATTGCTTGCACTTCTCTTATTACAATAAGTTGTCTTGTGGGGTTTTACGTCCCAAAACCAGTTCTGATTATGAGAGACGCCGTAGTGGAGGGCTCCGGAAATTTAGACCACCTGGGGTTCTTTAACGTGCGCTGCATCGCACAGCACACGGGCCTCAACATTTCGCCTCCATCGAAATGCAGCCGCCGCGGCCGAGATTCGATCCCGCGACCCTCGGATCAGCAGCCGAGTACCTTACCCACTAGACCACCGTGGCGGGGCTTATTACAATAAGTTCTCTTGGTAGCATTGTTCAGGTGTAGTTTGAAAGAAGACAATGAGAGAGAAAAAAATAAATAGAAATGATGCACCATGCTTAAATCAATGCACCATGCTGAAATTTCAGCACCACATAATTTTGTTGCCTTATTCCGGCTCCGCTATATAGCTAGTTTTGGTGCACCCTGCAAAATCAGGAAAGAATGCCTGTAGCTCAGCAGAAAACCTGTTTTACTAGTATCTGTGTGAGGCATCAAACACACGTTTGAGAGAAATGGCACATATGCTGGTCTGCAAGCATTCCTACTCAGCTTGGTTAATGCTCGTGCCCTTGAGTTGTTTATGTGGGCCTATTCTGATGCAAGCCTTGCACTGCATTTTGACTGTCTGCACATTGAGCTCACTGTGCAGTAGACAAGCACTCCGGGCAGATTGTCAAAACAGTGCAAACAAAACAAACAGCACAACCTTCCCTTTTCTTCAGGACAATAACGATAATTTCTTTGGTTTAACATGCCAAAACCACAATATGATTATGAGGCACACTGTAGTGGGGTGCTCCAGAAATTCTGACCATCTGGGTTTCTTTAACGAGCGCTGGCAAGACACAGTACACTCCTCAAGTATTTCTGCCTCTATCAGAAATGCGACTGCTGCAGACGAGGTTGAACCTACATTGGGTCAGCATTGAAGCATCAGCTGCAACTGGTGCATTGTTATTGTGAATATTAAATGCCTCCATACTCTGTCTAGTTACCTACTCATGATGCCTGGTGACAGTGTTAACTTGGCTATACTTACGTGCACAATTGCTCCCTGCACATTGTGCAGCATACTGGAGCACACTATCGGATCACAAGATGGCAGAGTGAATCGTAATGCAAAGAAAAGGTGTGCAAGACACAGACAAGGTAAAAAGGAGGGGACAATATGAACAGTGTTTGTGTCGTCCACTCTCCTTACCTCGTGTTCATGTCTTGCACGCCTTTTATTTCCATTACGAACCACTGCGTACTCGGCTTTCGGTCCTTTAATTTTTTTGTTTATTTATTTTAAAATACTGTCAATCCCTTGAAGGGATTATTACAGGAGTGGGAATAAACACACAGAAATATCACAGAAGTTATGCCAATCACACAACATATGCTCAACAGTAAAGATGTAGACAAAGATAATTAGCTCAGTTTTACAAGACTAATAATTTAGCAAGAAGAACACAGCAGCAGTGACGAAAAAGACTGTCCTTTGAAGTAGAATGAACGATGGAAGTTGATGTTCTAGGGGAAATTCAAACATGCGATCTGAAGTTATTTGATTGGAAAATGCAGTCAGGGGGTGAGTTAATTAGGTTGTGCAGTGAAAATGCAGACATGCATGCACTTGATCCTTGATATAAAACGAAATGTCGGTTATAACGAATTCAATAAAGAATAGTACTGTTATTAAAACAAACATGTTTAATCGAATTATTATGTGTAACAGAATTATTTCCTTGTCACACTTAATCTGTTATAACCTGGTTTGACCGTAGTATGTAGTTGGTTAATGTTAGTTATAGAGAGCTGGAGCTTTCTGGAAAGGCCTTGACAGTGAATGTTTGCAGTGTGATGGAGGCATGTAAAGAGGTGCTTCATCGGGTACAGCTCTTTGATGACCATTCCGCGCTGCACCTGTGTGCTCTCCGAGATGGCTGGTCTGATATGCGGCCTGGATTGCTGGAGCCAGGAAAACTGGAGGCACGGGATCGGTTGGGCCGTACTCCACTCTTCCTCTGTGTTATGCTGGGTGACAGCCAGGGGGCACAGATCCTGCTTCGTGCTGGTGCCAGGCCTGATCACGGGGACCATGCTGGACAGACACCTCTGCACTTAGCCGCACGAAAGGTGAAGTAGTTGTTTTCAAATGTCATTCTTGTTGCAGCTTGCTTACGATGAGTGTGCGCGAGTGATGGGTACAGTTCTTGGTGGTTTACCTGTTCATTTGAGGCCTGTTTTTTCATAAGTCTCACACTGCATGCATAGGGAACCTGTATGATAAAAGATGCTTACTCGAGTTGCTTCATGACCCAAGTATACCCACCCAGGCAGAAAAAAAAAACAAGAGAGAAAAAGGGAACCAATTGGGAAATTTCTCCCTCGTCCCTCATCCAATTAGTACGTCAATGGGCCGATTAGGACCAATTGGTTGTATGTCAGTCGGGTGAATTGCTTCTAATGGTGCAGAAGCCCTTAACCAATTGGTTGTATTCCAGTAGGGGCAAATGGTGCACTCGGTATTACAACCAGGTTCTCCCAAATGTCTACACAGCTGGCACGCCACCGATGCATACCTTTGTTTATCAAGATGAAGTGCATATCTAATGAAGCGTAATATAATGACATGAAATACGCTCTTCCCTGTGCTGTTCGTCCTTAATTTATTGATTGACTGATTTCTGGGGTTTTACGTCCCAAAACCATGATTTTATTGTGAGAGACGCCGTAGTGGAGGGCTTTGGAAATTTCGACCACCTGGAGTTCTTTAACGTGCACTTACATCGCATAGCACAGGGGCCTCAACATTTCACCTCCATCGAAATGCAGCCACCGCGGCCGGGATTAGATTCTGCGACCCTCGGATCAGCAGCCAACTACCATAGCCACTATACCACCACGATCGGGTGCTCATCTTTCATTTAGTATGTCACACTTACAGGGTCCCTGAAACGTGTTTTTGACATTGTGTCACTGATTAGCCAGCACAATTGTGAAATCACTCACAGCATAAATAAAGCGGAACACCATGCGCTAAGGCAGCTCTGTCACCTTCCTCCTTACCACTGCTGTTCCTCCTGAACTCGATCAGCTGTGGAGTGCGCGCTAGTGATGACTGCGCCTCCCGCGTCAGCCGCTGTGCCGAGCCCTCCGTAGCGACATAGTGCCATGATATCTTTACTGAGGTCGCCGGCTTCGGTAGTGCTAGCCTCAGTAATAGAGTGCTGTTGACTCGTGTGTACGCTGCCAGATGCAGTGATGATACCATTGGCTGAAACGAAGACCACGAGCGCATACGGGCGGTGCAGTTTCACGTCAAGCAGGAGCACATTGTAAACTGAGCAGATGACGTTCGTTGTCTGCCGGAAGTATGTAATTGCCTATCATAAACTGTGATTGTGTACCATCATTTTGTTATTGTTCTTAATACAAAGCAAGTGCTACTTTCAACTGTGACAAACAGCATATGTTCACAGCTAGGTTGGGAAAATTATGTGCACGTCCCATTATGTGCACGTTATGGCCCCATCCATCGTTCGATGGCGGGGGCGTTTGAAAAGGCCATTTGTCGAGCCGCTGTGATTTTTTGCGATGCGTGTGTTTGAAACTTTATTGTAAATTACACACTTTACACAGAGCACTGAAATCTGTCCTCTAATGATCTTAATGACTCACTGTACTGGATCACCATGTTTGCACAAAATTGTCAAAACTGTTTCAGGGTCCCTTTAAATAGAGGCACTCTACCTTGGTAGATTTGTGCAGCACTATCTGTATACACATTTTAGACCGTCTCATTTTAATGCCATGTGCACCATTTGTCACCCTCTTGGAATACAATGAACTGTTTTTGGGCTACTCCATATGCTCTTTCATGTGTTTATGCATGTTAATTCTTGCTGTTTCCAACCATATTGCATAACAAACAAATAAGCTGCTTAACACCATAACTGCTTATTGGATGGTAGATACATTTGACATAGGTACAGTAAGTGAAAAACAGAAAAGCTACTTACTTAAAATACATAGTGCGTGATAATTATTTGTGAGGTCACTCGTTCATGCCATAAGTGTCGTCTTTAGTTTTCCTCAACACGACAGTATCCATTGAAAAAGGAAAACTAGAGACGACACTTTACAGGAACCCAACGGATAGCCAGGAATACCTTGTTTATAATAGTAATCCCAGGCGACACTGTAAACAGGGGATACTTATAGAGCTTTCCAATAGAGCCCTCCTGGGCGCCGCCATGAAAGTACCACTAGCGACATCTAGCGGCGGCGCCATCTTGGGCTGTTTGATCGCCAGGCTCTCCGTCCGGGCACGTGCATTCATTGTGTGTGTTTCAGCAAGATATTGCTTTCGCTCTTTGTAAACGTCATGGAATCGTTTGGTAGATTCATTTGTGAGTGTGTGGGATCTGATTGATTAAGGACAGTTGCTATCGGTGTTGTTTTACGTGTTATTGCGCGGGCAGAGGCGGGATCACCGCAGAGGCGGGGCTGGTTGGTAGAAACTGGGAAACCGGGAACCATGTCGCCTCTTTTTTGTTTGAGTTACTCTTTTAAGGCGACTCGCCTCATAATAGGAATACTGTTGCTTTTGCTAACAATACTGCCACTCATTAAAGCGAGAGCCCTAATGTCTCAATGAGAGTTCACTGTCCTAAAAAGGGGGGTGGGGGTGGTTCCAAAATTACATAAAATTATCAAAAAAACACGATACCTTGAGAAATAAATGACTTATCATGCAACACTATATATCAAACGAACCCTTAATTCAATGCAGACGTGACGAGGCATAATCAGCATGATAGCCAGGCTTTAAATCATGCTCATGACTATAACTAAAAGCCTGTCTAGAAATCAATGATTGAAAATCGCAAGCTAATGCTTGTAAGTCATGCAAGTCACGTCAGAGTGATTATGATAATCAGAGTGTGCGTCATAATGAACAAATCATGATTAAAAAATGACCTGATTTTGTAAAGCATGTTATTAATGACCCATGATGCAAGGAAAAGCTTGAAACTGTAAGAAGGCAGTCGAGATGGGTGTGAAACGAAAGGTTCATGTCAAAGGATGTGATATTGGTCATAGTCCGGTTCATGACAGGACATGATGTGCTCAGGTCATGCTATGATATGAGCATGACTCTGCAAACATAAGACTACTGGAAGAGGATTGATATGGGTGTCAAAAAGGTGCATGTCCAAGGATGTAATATTGGTCCTAGTCACGTTCATGACATGACATGACATGCTCATGTCATGTCATGAGCATGACTCCGCAAAAATAAATGTAAAGGAAGGAGATCCAGATGGGTGTCAAACAAAAGATGTAGGTTGAGAGACTTGATACGAGTTAGTCGTGTTCATGACATGAAATGCATATGACATGAGCATGACGAAGCAAAAATTAACGGAAAGGGGTCAACATTGGTGCCAAATGAATAGTGATTGTTGAAGGATCTGTAATTGTCCATAGTCACGTTCATGGCATGACATGATATGCTAAGGTCACTTGTGACATGAGCATGACTCTGCAAAAATAAGAATCCTAGAATGAGGTCGAGATGGGCGTTAAAGGAAAGGTGCATGTCAAAAAATGTGATACTGGCTATAATAGTCATGTTTATGACGTGACATGATGTGCTCATATCATGCTATGACCATAAGCATGACTCTGCAAAAATAAAACTGCTGGAAGGGGTTCGAGATGGGTGTCACACGAAAGGTGCTTGTCGAAGGATATGATATTGGTCATAGTCAGGTTCATGACATGACATGATGTGCTCAGGTCATGCTATGACATGAGCATAACTGCAAACATGAGACTACTGGGAGGGGATCGACATGGGTGTCAAAAGATGCATGTCGAAGAATGTAATACTGGTCATACTCACGTTCATGACATCACATGACATGCTTATGTCATAAACATGACTCTGCAAAAATAAATGTAGAGGAAGCAGGTCAAGACGAGTGTCAAATGAAAGGTATGTGTCGAGAGATGTGATATGACTTAGCCATGTTCATGACATGAAATACATGAAATGACATGAGCATGACAGAGCGAAAATAAACAGAAAGGGGTTAAGATGGGTGTCAAACGAAAGGTACAGCTCGAGGGATGCGATATGAGTTACAATAATGTTCACGACATCAATCATGTTCATGACATCAATTACATGGCATGAGCATCATTATGCAAAAAGCTATGAAAGAGAGTTGATACACATTGTAAAATGAAAGGCACATGTGAAGATGTGATAAGAGTTAGTCATTTTCATGACATTATCATGGCAGATGTTATTATGACTCAACATGAAAGCTTTAGGCAGGTTAACATGGCTGTCAAAGGTACAGCTCTAGGGATGTGATATGTTATAATCATGTTCATGACATGACATGATCATGGATCGACATGATCATGACTCAACATGAAGACAGGCTCAAGTAGTAGTGCATAAGCGTTCGGACACTGATACGAAGACAAGTAAACATTAACGAGGTGTGATAGTCAGTCAGTAAATGTTGCATGTATATCTGTGTGCATAGCATCGTAAAAATGTTGTGGCATGATGTATAAGCCATGGAATATGTGCGGTGCTTACTCAATTAAAACCAGCACTAGATAGCTACTCTTGGCTAGTGTTCCTTCATCTTGGTTAACTCGGCTATTATGTGCTGACTTTCTTAGTAATGAATAACGTTTGCTTATATAGCCTACGCTCGTTAGAGCGGACCCGCGTACAACAGACTTTCGGATATAATGGACCATATCTTGACACAGGTTTGGTCCATGTATTTTATCAATGCAGCCAACTTCGCTTTGAACGGACTCCGCTACAACGGACTATCGGCTACAGCGGACGAAATTAATGGCAGTTTTTTGCCAAAGTTGCACATACAACGGACTTTTGCCGTTTCGACGCGGACTGACAACATACTTTGCCACGCCGGTGTTTTAAGCAAAAATTTTAAACTGCGGCTGGCAACATTGGTGCTCATCTGGCCAAGCCGAGCCTCTAGCCAAGCCAGCCTGAGAGCATAACAAGCGGCATCAGGGTTGCCAGATTTGGCTACTTTACGCCAAATTGGCTACTTTTAAGAAGCCGTGGCGACAAAGAAATGACGGCTACTTGGCTACTTTTTGGCTATTGTTCTGGCACCAATGCGACCAGGGGGTTGTGGACTAGGAAAGATGTAGTGCGGGGTCGTAAGCGTTAACACCATTGCCATGCTCCTGGGTGTGAAACGGAATATCAATGGACCAGCTAGTAGTACTCATATAGTTTGGTAGTACTCTTCCCAGTGCCGAAGGATGAAAGCTTCCACAAACGATGGGGACGAAATCTACACCGAAAAGACAGAATTTTCTCCGCGAACTTTCTCCGTCTGTAAGCTGTATTTTTAGCCGTCATGCATTAGAAGATACTTTGTGCACATCATTAATGGGGAAGAGGACCGCGTCCCTCGGGGAAAGTCGGAGTTATATATTATGCACTTCTGAACGAAATTCTCATGGTTGTGTGTGTTTTGCCGACAATAAATAACAACAATAGGTGTTTTTGAAGGTCTTCAGCCCCCCTTCCTCCAAAAAAATGCCTGGCTACAAGCCTGGCTCATTCTTTTTTTGTTCGTGAGCTACAGAGGCATGAATGGGTCTAAAGAATAGTTTTGGTGGCAGCTTCACTGACCACGTCAGCAATATGCGACTCACAACTGAAGAGCAACACTCCCTCAAACGACGTTGTTTTGCTTTTCTTAAGGCTTGTGCATCTGATCTTCATAAACGTCTTCCGAATGCTACGTCTTTGGTGCGGCAGCTGAGAGCCATCAATCCATCATCTGTTTTAGGGCCGAATGCGATGAATGCTTTGAGAACCTTGCCAAAAGACTTATTTGGTTGCCCGGATCATCGCATTGAGGAGCAAGTACGGCGTCTTCGTCAAGTTGAGGATGTGAATGCCGACATGCCAGCAGTGGAATTCTGGATCAAAATATGCACCTACCGGGATGCATCAGGTGCTAATCCTATGCAAGACATTGCAGACGGCGCATTGAAACTCCTTGTTCTCCCTATATCTAACGCAGAAGCAGAACGAGTGTTTTCTGCTGTTTTCTGCTCGAACTTCTCCTCGCGATCATCAGGATCAAATTTGTACTATACATCTCAAAGGTGTTACAAGCTCTACATTTACAGTGCCGCGGAGCATGCTGGCTAAAGTGAACTCGAATATGTACGTACACTTGACTGTTGGTGCAGCATTATTGCCAATTTTCTAGTCTTAACCAGAAAGTCACTTGGTTTTTTTTTGCTCTATTGTGTTGTGATAAACGTTTCTGTGATGTCTATTTTTGTATTTTTAAGGGTCAGAACGTAGTGATAATTCAGGTGAACTGGAATCACACTTGGCTACTTTTCTGGCTCCAAAATAAAGTAACAGTATAGTGCCTAGAATATACTGGCTAGTGTGCTGAGCACGCCGGTTGGCATGGCAGCTGCGCTGATGCCTTCCCACAGTCACCGCGTGGCGGCGCTGCAACTCTCTAAAGTTCGGTAGTCTGTAGTCACAGCGGAAGGACGTGCGTAGCGAGCTCCCGGAAGACGCCAGTCGATGAGTGTTTGCATGATATTTCTTTGCATTCTTACATTGAATAGTAGGGGAAAGTAGTCTTTTCTTTCGTGTGCTTTTCTCTGTGTCCAGTATTTTACCCGCGTAGGGATTTTTCTTTTTCTTTTCGATACCACGTGATAGGTATTTTCAGTTACTACCGTTTGAGTGTCAGGCTTTATTGGATAAGTGTTTTTTTTGCTTGCTTGCGTTTTTTTTTACCTTTTTAGACCGGGTAAGAGAGGAAAATAATATTTCTTGTTGCGCCTTTCTTTGTGTCCCGCATTTCCCCGAGCACGGGTCTGCCTTTTTTTTCTTTTTGTCAAGGCCACGTGGTCGGCCTTTAGCGGCGCTGTTGTTTGTGTGAGTTGGAGAAGGTTGTATTGGGTGATAAGAGGATCGGTCGGGGGAAGTAAACTGAAGATATTTAATAGTACCAAATTTTGGGCCACTTTTATTTCTAATTTTATTTGTGCGCGCTGTCGTTGCACAAGGCGGGAGAACTGCCTTTGTGCATTGAGGATATATCGGGACATTTAGTTTGCGGTACGCTTGCAGCCTACTGATTTATCGTATACGTGCATTTTTCGTGCGGTGTACTGGATGAATTAGTAAAATATACGTTTGAAGCCGAGGACAGTGTAGCGGTGCACCACTAATAACCGCATGAGGTGTGCGTGGTAAATTTTTAGGAGGCTTAATTTTTGACGAGTGTGTGACCGTTCATTGCGCTCATCATGGCGAAAAAAACGGTGAAGTGTACAAAGTGTGGCGTGGGAGTCAAAGTAGATGTTTGCGGAGATGATGGGGCATGCGAAGTAGAAGTGTCCTGTGGCCAGTGTGCGATTATGGCGAAATTCCAGCAAATGGAAGAAACGCAGACCGCCCTCTTAAAGCGAGTAGGCGAGCTGGAAGGCGCTTTAGAGGCGGAACGCCAAATAAGAAAGGAGATGGGCGAAAGGCTCAGAGCAACCGAGGAGCAGCTGACAAAGGTCACCACACAGAATAAGAAAGAGTCAGGTGACTATCATGGAGAGGGAACGTCCTTGACCCCACAAGAAAAGTCGACAAAAGGAGCACAAAAGCGGGGCTCGACCTACAGCGAAGCTCTGGTGAAAGAGCGAGTGGACAAAAGACCACCCGAACCTCACCCTGAAAGTCAGTCCAGATGTCCAGAGCAGACAAAGGGAGCAAGGCAGCTGGAAAACGTAATAATAGCAGGGGACTCCAACCTGGCTCGGTGCTCGCAAACAATTCAGGAGAGGCTAAAAGGAGACAGAAGAGTAGCTGTAGGGACGTTCCCAGGAAAAATGTTGGGTGCAGTAATGCAACAAGCAAGGGAAGAGCTGACTCGTAGAGATCAGGGGCGCAGTTTGGTTGTGATAGCTGGCGGGCTGAACAACGTGTTGAACGGAAGGACCCCAGAAATAGAGAAGAGGTTAACAAAAGGAGTAGATGAGTTGCGGGAAGTGTCCCCCCAGGTGCAAATTGTGGTGTGCACAATCCCCGAGGTACCCTTGAAAGACCTAAACCTACAAAGAGCAGTTGTCACCGCCAACGAAACGATTTGGCGGGTTAGTCGAGCTAAAGGCTTCGAGGTTGTCGACATAAACAGAGAAGTGCACAGATGGGGTGGTTTCCAGAGAGATGGAATCCACTTTGACCGTAAACTTGGGCATGAGGTGGGCTGGCGCCTAGCAGGACGCGCAGTAGCTTTTTTAGGGGGCACACGAGCCCTCCGGTGTCCACGGTAGAAAGGGAAGAAACATCTATGGGGGACCCTTTGGAACACAGAATTGATAACAAAGGGAAAAGGGCAAAGGGGAAAGAGAGAAAGAAAGTGCAGCGCGGTTTAATAAGCTACATAAATATGCAAGGTGGCAGAAAACCGACAAAATGGTTAGAAATAGAGGAACAGTTGAACAGAGAACAGATAGCGGTGTACGCCGTTACAGAAACGCACCTTCGGGACTCGGAAGAGCCACCAATTATTGCAAATTATGTGTGGGAAGGGTGCAACAGGACAAAATCAGAAAGAAAAGGTGGGGGAATCGGTATGCTAATTCATCGGGAAGCAAACTGGTGTAGGATTACTCCGACATGTGAAGAACACCTCTGGGTATCTGGAACGGTAAGCGGAAGAAAACTATGTTGGGTGTAGTTTACATGTGGACTGGAAATAACTGCAAAGAGAAAAATCAGGAGTTAGTGAATTGCATAAGCAAGGATATTCAAAACTTTGGTAACGGGGCCGAAATAATCCTCATAGGAGATATGAATGCTCATGTGCATGACCTCGACGGATATACAGATTATAACGGGAAGTTGATGGTAGAGCTCTGCGAACAACATAGTCTCGATATAGTTAACATGAGTCCTAAGTGCGATGGGCAGGTAACATGGGAGGTCGGAAGCAGGCAGTCAACAATCGATTACTGCCTCATGACGGAAGGAATTCACGACAAGTTGAGACAAATGAGCATAGATGAGGAAGGGAGTAGCAGCTTGGGGAGTGACCATAAACGCATAACTTTGCGAATGGGATATGTAGATCATAAGAGAGCATCGAATTAAAGTCGGGCAGCTCTTTCCTAAGTGAAAAACAAATTAGGAACGTAGTCGCAGCAATCGAGGACATAGTGAGCAGAACAAAAGGCAAAGTGTGGGATTATAATGAGCTTATTAATTTAATAAGGACTGAAGTTACGAAAGAGAAACAGAAGAGTTGCTGGAGGGGAAAGCGAAAGCCAAAACGATGGTGGAACAGGGAAATTCAGGACGCAATTGAGAATCGACGGGAAGCATCTCGAATACATAGGCAGGCAAAAAAGGAGCAGAGGCCACAAGACGAGGTCAAGCAAAAATGGGAAACATATCTCGAGAAAAAAGCCCTAGTACAGAGTTTAGTTGAAGCCAAGATTAAAGGCCAAAGTGAACGTTGGATATCGGACATTCGCGAAAAGAAGGACGCATCTAGGCTTTTCTGGAACCACCTGCAATCGCTGGGGAAGAAAACTGTAACTATGCAACGGCATATTGTGGATGAAGAAGGAAATAAATTGGAGGGGTACGACGCATTGACTTATATTCGAAACGCAACAGCCGATTCCTTTAAGAAGCATGACGAGGCTCCCTTTACGACGTGTAACAGTAGCAAGGGAGACCAAGTGGAAGAACTAGTTCTGGAAAATTTCAATTGGAAGAAGGCGGAGGAAATGATTCCCAAACGAACAGCCACAGGATTAGATGGGGTTAGCATTACTGTAATAAATGAGCTCGGAAGAAACAGCAAAGAAGCCCTATTAAAAGCAATTGAAAAAGGTTAAAGGACAGGCGAATACCGGACAGTTGGCGTCAAAGTAGGATGAAGTTCATTTATAAGGGCAAGGGAGAGAAAAATAACATTCGCTCCTATAGACCACTGACCATTACATCAGTACTCTACAGGTTGGCGATGCAGGCAATTAAATTGAAAATGCAGATATGGACAGAGCTTAATGGCACTTTTGGTAAACTCCAAAATGGATTTCGAGTCGACAGGAGATTAGATGATAACCTTTTTGCGCTTACGCAGTGTATAGAAATAGCCGGAAAAGAGAACACACCTCTACATTTGGCATTTTTGGATATTAAGGGTGCGTGTGACAATGTGAATCAGAATATTTTATGGGACATAATGAAAGAGGCTGGTATAGGGGATGACTGTATAGAGCTCTTAAAGGAAATATACAGTGGAAATACAGTATGTGTGGAATGGGAAGGTATGGCGAGTAATGGTAGAATGGAGGCCGTCGATATAGGTAAAGGGTTGAGGCAGGGATGCCCGTTGTCCCCACTATTATTCATGCTTTACATGAGGAGAATGGAGAAAGCATTGGAGATGAGCAATATTGGTTTTAAGCTGTCGTACAGACAGGCAGGTATAGTGATAGAACAAAAGCTCCCCGGGTTGTTTTATGCAGACGATATTGTGCTATTCGCAGACAGTCGAACAGATTTGCAGGGTCTGGTTAGTATATGTGGTCGGGAAAGTGAAGATTTAGGGCTAAAATTTAGTGTGACAAAATGCGGCTGGATGATATTCAATGACAGCAACGATCAGACCATATCAATACAGGGCGAGGAGATACCCAGAGTACGAGAGTACAAATACCTCGGGATATGGATAAATGATGGGAATAGATACATGGAAGTACAAGAAAAAGCTATGATAGTTAAAGGAAAGAGGAACTCCGCAATAATGAAGCATAGAGCGCTGTGGGGTTACAACAGGTACGAGGTAATTCGAGGTTTGTGGAAAGGTGTAATGGTGCCAGCACTTACATTCGGAAACTCAGTGGTGTGCATGAGGTCAGAGGTACAATCAGGGCTGGACGTGAATCAGAGGACGGTCGGACGTCTCGCACTGGGCGCCCATGGGAAGACCACAAATGAGGCTGTTAAGGGGGATATGGGATGGTCTGACTTTGAGGGAAGGGAAGCTCAGAGTAAAATTAGGTACGAACAGAGAGTAAGGAATATGAAAGAAAGTAGATGGGCAGCGAAAGTATTCAGGTATTTGTATAGGAAGAACGTTGATTCACAATGGAGGAAGAGAACTAGGAAGCTTACCAGTAAGTATACATCCAGTAACGAAACGGATGGGACGAAAAAGAGCGTTAAGAGCATGGTCAGAGCGGCGGAGAACTCGGATTGGATAGCAAGAATGGAGAAGAAACCGGCATTGAACAACTACCGAAAAGGGAAAGACGAAATCAAGAGAGAAAAATTTTACGATAATTCAAAGGGAAGCGCTTTACTGTTTGAGGCAAGGTCCGGTTGCCTGAGAACCCGAAGTTACAGAGCAAAATTCAATAAAGAAGGGGATACATGTACGTGCTGTGGAAAAGCTAGGGAAACGACAGACCATATTTTGATTGAATGTACAGATGTCCACCCAGGTGTAGCTGTGGACACTACCCTACAGGAGGCCATGGGTTTCAGGAGTAACAGGGGAAAGCTGAACATGCCGGCGATAGATATAAGTAAAAGGCGCTTAGAGAATTGGTGGCGCAAAAGTATGGAGCAAACAAAAGCGAAAGGTAGTTCGGGTAAGATTGTTTCATCACAGAGGAACGATAATAGATAAAATAAATAGACGAAGTAAAAAATTAGTTGTGAAAATATGTGTGATTCGGGAAAAGAAATGGTTGTAAACGAAAAAGAAATAAAGCTAGAGCTTGGTGGCCCGGCCACCGCCCCGTTATAAAGGGGACGCTCCTAATATCCATCCATCCATCCATCGTGTATCGGTCGCCCGCGGCTCCGCTTTCAGCTGAGTAGCAGCATGCGATTTCTGCTGCGAATTCAGTGTCTTTCGTTGCCTTTAGGACACTCGTGACAACACTACCGGACGGAGGGAAACTGAACGTTAAATTGCTGCCTGCAGAGAATCCTCAACTGGCATGGCACTATAATACTACGGTGCTTTTAACACGTACCTAGTACGTTACGTCGTCTGCTAGTTTTCTTTATTCGGCGCATAGCTATCCTACCGCAACAGAAATGCCAAATTGAATATCCTAAGGCAGAAATGCGATTCACACATTTCAGTCGTGATCGTATTGAGTGTACATTCAACATGCGCCGTGTAGTCAGGTCGTGCGGGTACAATAATTCTTAATCGCGAACGGAAATCCGCCCCGGAGAGGGTCAACAGTAATCGCAAATGTCCATGCACATTGCCTAGAATAGGCACCATAGTCCATGTGGCGTCCATGTCCCACTCGGCAAGTCGCGAAGCGTCTGACGGCACGGCGAACATCGACACTTTGTCCGGGTTCGAACGATAGCCGCTCCGACAAAGCGGCACGAAGCACGTTTTCTCCCTGCCCTGATGCTTCGCCCGCTGCATCATAAGACTGCGCGGTTTAACACACAAGTATCGACACAGAAAACTATGCGAACAAGGTAGGAAAACACAGCGTGGACGTCACCAAAACAGGAAAACACGAGGCACGGACAGCACGGATCACTGACGGAGCCACGACGCCACGACTGAGTCAGGGGAGTGAAACTTCCTATACCATCCATGGAACGCGATATTCGCTCGCAGCGCCGGACGTACGCCTGGTGTTTGGGGGCGGTACTAAAACATGGCGGCCCATTTAGACACGCAATGGGAGACGCCATATTGATGAGGACTGAGGATCAGAGTGGCGGTGGGGGGGAGGCGATTTAGCTTCAAGTTCAATTGGGATGCACCAGCAAGGCAAATTGAGCGAGTGGAAGGTATTCAGATGTTGAGCGCGCGACCTTCTTCCTGTTGCGGAACCCGCCAAATGATCAAAACGGCAATCGTTGCTTTTGATTGATGAAGGTTTGCCCATCCACCTATTTTTGCACCACTTATTTTATGTAAGACCTTGTTTTTGTTTACGTGTACACATAAATTAGACAAGAATAAAGAGCAGAGTTCGTTTGAATGTTTTATTACGCAGCTACTGCTGCAACCGCATCCTGATATGCCGTGCAAGTGTAGAAAAACAAAACGAACAGCATGCAGATCGTACCTCTCATCCGCCGGGATCCGAAATAATTTTTTGCCGGTGTGGCGTGAAGAATTTCGACGCCACTCAGCACAGAACGATTTGTGATGACGGCGCTGGTCCATTCATGCGCCTGTTTGGCTGAAGCTTGCAAGGCTTTCGCTGAAACAAACTTTACGGTTGTAAAAGCGTCCTTTGGGATACCGTAGGCCGTAGCATACATGGGCGCGCGACAAGAAACGCCCCTTTTTCGCCGTGAGAGATAGGACGACTGCGCTGTTTCCGTTTTCCACTCCGGGTGGCGCTCGTATTCTCGCAATCTCGGACTGCAACCTTTAGGCTCACTTGCGTATTAAAAAAATCCGGAGTTAATAAGTAACCGGTTAATAAAGATAAAATGAAACAACAACGTTCATTTATGCTCGTAGGTAGTACAGCCCCCAAACTTTAGGATCGCTGCGGTCACGGGACAGAAAAACCGCGAAGTTTCATCCCCCTGACTGAGTCAACTGACAACGTGACACGTCGACCACGTGACAACTGCGGCCGCGCCGGGCCGGCACTACCTGCACCACGTGACCTGCACCTTTGCTTCAGCGGCGCCGCCTGCCGGCCAACGTAGGAAGGCATCACCCACCCTGCCACTGCCTCCCATTGTGAACCCCCTCCGCTCAGCACACTAGCCAGTATATTCTAGGCACTATAGTAACAGTAGGGTGGCTAGAATGGGGAGGTGTGACGACCGGCTTCCAGTGGCTGGCCCAAATACGCGTTCCTGTCGCGCGGTGGTGCTGGCGGCGGGGGCGCCGTGCCTTCCTCGCGTCGACTGCTTACCTCCGTGCGAGCAAATGATTCGGCCGCGCTCTGCTTCTCCGCTGTAGTGATTTAGATGCTGACGGGCACATTTATTTGGTATTGTAGACGACGATATAATTTTATGAAATAGTTGACTGCTTTGATTTCACGTGTAATCTGCAAGCGCCGACCACGCAACCGGGTATTCGCGGGCAGGCGCCTCGTCATGCGAAAAGTAGTGTAGAGGAGTCGCTACCGAATTCCAGAAGGTTGGAATAACCCTGCATGTGTGGATTGCAGGTTACTTATACATTTTCTATTGTAATGGTACTTTAATGAAAGGAAGTAAGTGCAATTTTCCCGCAGTGTAGTAGAAGATTGCAATAAAGTACAAGGCTGGTAGTTTGATAAAAGTTTACTGGAAACAATTCAAAGCAGAGCACTGAGTGCAGCTCTTGCGCTGTCCGGTGCGCTGCTGTCGGCCCTTGAAAATCCGAGTGAGGGAGTGTGATTTTCGCGCCGGACCGTACCCACATCCGCAGCAGGTCTCCAAGGTGAACAGCCTCTAGTCGATAGACCAATGTAGGTAAGGGAAGTCGGCAAAACGGATCCGTAACCTTGGGAAAATGATTGGCTGTGAGGGCTGAGCCGGTAGGGCTGGGGTCCAGAAACAGGAACGGCACTGCACCGGGACTGGGCGAGGCTCGCCGCCGTAAAAAGCGGTGCGGCCGAGCCCGGACCGGCGTCGGGACCTTCCTGTGGAAAGCCACAGCTGTGCATTTTCCGTGGGCTTCGCGCGTGAGGTTCTCGCTTCGGCCGGCAGAAAACAGCCAACTCAGAAGTGGCACGGACCGGGGGTATCCGACTGACAAGCTTGGGAACATTAAGCAAAGGCTTGTCAAAAAAGAGAGGCCGGTGCAGTAGCATCGGCCTCTCGTCTTTCTTCTGTGTGAGCATATGTGTGGACAAGCAGTGTCCTAAGGCAAGCTCGACAAAGGGAGGCTGAAGGGGCGGCCTCGTCTTTGCGAGTGAATGTGGGCAAGCAGGTGTCCTAAGGCAACAAGAGAGGCCGGTGGAGCTGGGCCGGCCTCTCCTCTTTGTGTGAGCAGAGGTGTCGTAAGGTGAGCTCAATAGAGGCTGACGGAGAGGCCTCGTCTTTGAGCATATGGGCAAGCAGCTAAGGCGAGCTTGTCAAGAGGGCTTAACCTTCTTGGCTCTATTTTCAATAGCCCGCTGGTTCAGCCCTTTGAGCAGAAAATGAACACGTGTAAAAAAATCCCTCACCATATGTTTCAGTACCGGAGTGTAGTGCTAAAAGCACTAGTTAGCCTATCTAGGGTTTTAATTAGGCTAAATAGATGGAGTGACGGGTAAAGAAGTCCTCGCATGTCCCACTGTTTGCAAGTTTCTGCTGGCAATTTGTGCGACACAGCTTCCCGCGTAACAAGGCATTCATCATTGCAAGCGTCACAATGAGTTGAAAAGATGCGCTTCCTGGCTACATACCCCGCAACGTAATAAATCAGGTGGTCATCACTGTATTGTTCTACATACTGTTTTCAAATTCATCCTTGCAGGCAGGTGCACGAAAGAGAGAGAGAGTCTTTCTCCGCAGGACATACAGCCGCCGTCGCAACCTGGCACAAAGCACCACCTTTGCGTTTTTTTTTTCGTCGACGGCATTCTTCAGGGCTTTTCAGAAAACGACTACATTCGCTGCCACCGTATCCCTTAAAGCATCAGGAAACGCAAGAAAAACAGGCCGTACTTCACTGAGCGCGAGAGCTAACTTGCGCTGGTCTGTTACCCACGAAACACGAGCAGCACATGCTCACAGTCGGCACATGCCAGCGGCGCCCCCGACCGACGCGCCGAATTTCCCCCCAGCGGCAAGAACGCGCAGTGGGGCCTCGCTAGGAAGCGATGGCGCCGCGGCGGTCGTCACACCTCCCCATTCTAGCCACCCTAGTAACAGCTCCAGGTTGGCTACTTTTCTGGCTACTTTGCTTAATTTCGTGGCTCTTTTTCTCTTCTAGGATCTGGCAACCCTGAGCGCCATTTTGTCGTTATGTTTCGCGTTCCGCGGGGAATGGTTGTGCCGCACCGAGGGCAAGTGCTGAGATGATGGCCTCCAGAAAACGGAAACAAATTTCGCTCAGCGATAAAATGAAAATTGTGAGTGAAATTGCACGCGGAGAAAAGCAGGTGGATGTTGCCAAAGCTATGGGACTATCGAAGCAGACCATGAATTCCATCGTGCACAACAAAGGTATCGCCGGCAAACAATCGTCGGTGGAACTTTACCCTCAAGCGCTTCAGGCTCCGTGAAGTGACCTAAGGGGGCCGCCAGTCACTGATAACGAAGTTCTTTTCGAGTTAGGTGTGAATAAAAATCTTTTCTTTGTTCGTTTTTTTCTACCTTGGATGTTCGTCGTTATCTCCGCAATCGCATCGTTAGGCATTGCGACCAACACTTTGGTAGTGAGGCGTTCCTGAGCTCCCAACCCAAATACCAGCGAGTTCCACTGATAAGTTGTAATGAGTAAGCTTCTACGCGCGAGGTGTGTGGTAATGAATGCATGTGCTAATTCAGCTTAGCAACGGTCTTGGATTAGCTGAGGCAGAAATGCGTCCTTGCAAAAAATGAATTTGTGATGCCGACCGTTAGAACGAGCCCCAGCTGAAACCAGTTCTTTTTGTAACATGGAGCGGCTCTGTGACGGCAAACTGTTAGATTAGTAGCTTTTAGACTGAGCCTCACTTATGCTTACATGGGTTCGGCAGCCACCCATCCGGCCTTCCTGCACTTAGTACTGTTGCATTTTCTGATGAAAGTTGAACATTTGCTATAGTTATAATTACCACTGTCGGTCGTAGCCGTGCCATGGTGTTTATATTCGGCGGCAGGTATTTAAAAAGGACTAAATCACGCAGCTGAGCGATGTCAGCGATGATAAACACACGGGCCTTCCCCCCCCCCCCCCCCCCCCCCTTTTTTTTACGTTCGATGTCTGGATATTACGGACTTCGGATAAAACAGACATTTTTTCCCGGATTATGAGGGTCCGTTGTAACGAGAGTCGACTGCACATACAAACCTCGCTGGCATCTTGGCATAACATCGGCTCCCACGGTACATGAGACCTGGATTTTTCTTGTTCTGGTCGGATTTCCCATTTATCGCAGTCATGGTTAAGAAGCATTCATTCGGGTCCATTTTCGCAGCTTGGTACATTATCGACGTCCATCGAGCTGGCCCCTCCCTATTTTTTTTTTTTTTTGAGTGAAGCGTCTGCGTCACGGGATGTGCTGGAGCACGTTTGCCATTGAACAAATCATGCCCGCCTGGTTTGCTATGCGCAGGACCGACCCGCACGCTTGTTCGCTGAGCATGATTTTTCTTTTAGCTAGGTGGATGCCCCGCCACAATGGTCTAGCAGTTATGGCACTCGGCTGCTGAGCCGAAGGTCGCGGGATCGAATCCAGGCCACGACGGTTGCATTTCGATGGAGGCGAAATGTTGAGGTGTGTGGGCTGTGCGATGTCAGTGCATGGTAAAGAACCCCAGGTGGTCGAAATTTCCGGAAACCTCCACTACAGTGTCTCATAATCAGAGCTGGTTTTGGGACGTTATACCCCGCAAATCAAATCAGCTAGGTGGATGGCCTTTTAAACACGCGAGAGTAAATGCCTTCATCCCTAGAGTATATATATAAAAGAAAAGTACCAGAACACACTAGAAAGACTAAATAGGGACTGCTGAGAGAGGAGCGTAGAGCCTCCCTCCAATAAACGACCAAGATTCCGGGAATACGCGTACAGCGGCTCGTACAGGAGGAGACAGGAGGAGACAGACCTTTTAGGGGCGAAGCTACTTAGGGCGTGGGTCTGTCCTTCTTCCGATGTAATATGTAGCCACCTGTAGTTTTATAAAGTGCTCACCAGATGGTGTGATGGTGCTGTGGTGCTCGCTTCATTCAGATGTATGCGTGATCCTATATATACGTGATCCCCGTGCTAATAAACACTTGTTGGAAGTTCAGCGCTTGTCCCGTGTGGTTTTTGTCTTCGTCCTTGTCCTCTTTTGCGCTGCAGGTTGTAGTTAATGTAGTATGGGAACGCGTAGCATGGGAGTCTGTCCGTCCGTCCGAGCGGTGCGGTGCTGCTTAGCTAGTACATGGATTGATCAATAGATGGCGACACACAGTGTTTGTCACGTCTTTGATGATGTACGCAAGATTCACGGAAGATTCATGGTTTTTACCGATGAACCTCCGGAGCTTTGCCCACTCATCATTATTCACTCCGTAGATATGCGTGGATTTTTTCTTGGCTGCTGTAGGCTGAAAGTCAATGAAGAAATGAAAAGCTTGTAGCACAGACCGGAGGCTTACAGCAGCAAGGACAAGAGCAAAAAAAATGAATCATGAACGTCCATACTAAAACCCCTTGCTTTGATAGCACCTTGAAACACGCTTAGCTCTCATGGTTGAAGCGAATCGATAGAGAGAGAGAACTAAAGGAGAAATTGAGGAACTGCGTGCCATATGCTAAGAAAGGCACTGACTAGGGTTCAGGGGGTGTTGGTGACACCAGCGTTAGACCGCGTGGGAACATAAGCGGTGCGGCGTTTTGGCACGAGTATGTCAGTGAGTGCGCAGCCGCACTACTCCTGTGCAACGTTGTGCTTGCTGCACAGATATTTATGTGCAGCATTTCTTTTCTTCTGGTTGTAGGTGCAACCGTAAACTATGCAGTGATGCCCTGTTGATAGGCTGTTCTTAAAGGACATTTGAAAGCGCTCTAGTGAGCGATAAACAGCGCACGCACCGTGCAAGCACGGCAAAACGTATGGGTGGCTCAGCGCAACAAACAGCCCAAAGAAGGGGAGCATGGCCCAAAGAGCTCTCTCTCGCGTGCTACCAGACGAAAAAAACAGGTTCCGGCTCGCCGGTGCGAGAGTGCCGATGGAAAGGTCTGTAGGACAGGCAAGGTGCATGAGAAGGATTTGTATCGATGATGCACATTACCTTCACCACTTAAGCAATTTAAAGGCAACCTTAGCTGAATGAAATCACCCGTACAACACTCTAAACAAGGCATACAGTGACGCGTGTAAACTAGATAGGACACCAGCACTAGAAACAAGAGGCCCTAGAGCACTGGCCAACCAGCCGCTAGCATTCATAACGAAGTACTACAATGTGCTTCCAAACCTAAATAATATTCTTCAGAAATACTATCCAATGCTAGCAAGCAATGATCACCTTAGAAAAGCGTTTCTGAAATACCAAGAGTCACCTACCACCGTAATAGAAACTTAAAGGACCTGTTAGTACATGCCAAAGTAGACTCTCTGCGCAACTGTGGTATTGCGACCTACGGCTGACGAAGAAGAAAGCCAACAAGCCATTACCCAACGAATGATGCCTGTTTATTTCTGACACCCAAATATATACAGGAACAACAGTGCCACAGACGTTCACGGGGTTTCCAGACAGGATACTGAAACCAATAACACAACATATCCCCCCCTTAACCTATGATTGTTTAGTAAGTTAGTGGGTTAATACTGCATGGTGCTTTGTACATAACAACTCGCTCTCATAAGAGAAATATAAGGCAACAAAAAGAAAGTGACCAGTCAACTGCAGCAGCTACAATTGTATATAAGACACTTGGAAACTCCATCCCTCCCCCAAAAGTTATGTGCATGAAATGTTCAAAACATAGGCTGTACAAAAACATAAATTAATAGATTTGTCAGACATAGTCGCCGTAACGTTTTGGAGGTTGTCTTGCCTGTGGTGGTTGTACATGAACAGGAGCCGGACCCGGTTGCGGTTTGGGGGACCCAGGTTGGGATTAGTGTGGTCAGCCACATGAGCAGAAAAAGGCGCACCTGCTTGTGGCTCAGGTGTGTCTACTGAGTCGAGGGTAGCATGGGTGGCTACAGGAGCAGGCAGAGATGCAGCCGCCGCTTGAAATTCCTTAGGGGCAACTGGTAGCTCAGGGTTCCCCGGGGACGAGTACCTTGGAGTGTTAGCCTCTGGCTCATTCCAGGTCTCCCCTGAACGCAGAGTACGGGGACCCGAAGGGACTTTGACAAGCTTGGATACATTCCAGGTCCTGCCATCATCGATGTTGAAAGAGGACTATCCGCGCTGTCCCAGCACGTTGCAGGGACTGCCAAACGAGGAATCTCCCTTGAAGGTGACGGTGTGCTTCCTCACCGGACGAAATCACCAAATGGTCTTCTACGTGGCTTGACGCAGATGTGTCTGCTTCCTGCTGCTCTCTTGCTTATGCTTCACTTGACAACGCAGTTGACAGAGCTCAGTAGCTGGGTCCTTGATGGAGGAAGACTAAGGGTGCCCAGCGAGGTCCAGATGTGTTCTCGGCAGCCTTCTATGCAGCAACAAAGCCGGAGTGACTCCCGTTGTCGTGTGTTGTGTGCACCGGTAAATGCCAAGGTATTCAATGACCGCTGGGTGATGTGGTTGATGTTCTAACAAAGCTGTCTGCACGAGGTTCTTGAAGACATGGTTCAATCGTTCTACAAGCCCATTCGCCTGGGGGTAGTACACCGAAGAGTGCGAGAGGCGAATGGCACGATTGTTCAGGAACTGGTTGTATTCTCGGGAATTAGTTTAAACTGAGGCTTGTTGTCGCACACAATCTCGTCGGGGTAGCCATCCTGAGGAAATACTGAGAGCAGGAAGATTGTCACTGTGCGCATCGACACCTCACTGCAAAACTGTACTTCAGGCCACTTGGAGAAATAGCCTACGAGGGTGAGAGGGAACCTGCAATCGTCAATGTTGATGGCGACCTTCTGCCATGGGTGCTCTGGCAGGGACACAGGTTGCAGCGGAGTTACTGCAGTCTTGGCACTCTTGTCTGCAGCTTGGCAGACTGTACACAATTTCCACTCGCTTGTCCATGCCTGGCCACCAAAAACGCTCTCATAGTCTCATCTTGCTGTGAACTATCTCAGGATGGGCTTCGTGCGCGGTGCAAATGACCTGTGGATTAAGGAAAGGAGGAACTACGAGCCGTTCCCCATGCAAAAGCAGATCGTTGACCACAGACAGTTCTTCGCGCACAGTGAAGAATGGCTTAAGTTCACCCGGAATAGACTTGTGGGGAGGCCAAGATGATGCGACATAAGCCTTGACTTGCTGCAACGTTGTATCCTCATGCAGGAACTGCTGGAACTGTTCTTTAGTGAGGCAAAGTGGAGCAATGAGAGCCACGACTTCTTCGTTAAGCGAAGCATCTTCCTGTGAAACAGACACTGGAAGGCGGGACAGTGCACCCGCAACTTGATTCTCTGACCCCTTGTGGTATTCCACCGTATAAATGTAGCGCAGAAGACGCTCTGACCAGCGTGCGATGCGAAGGGGGCGTCTTCTTGAGCCTTGAGACGCTAGAAGGGAGACCAAGGCTTGGTGGTCCATACGCGGCGTCCCCAGAGGTATGTGTGCGAATGCTTGCATGCACAGATACACGCGAGTGCTTCTTGTTTGCCAACTGCATACTTCCTTTCTGTTGGGGCGAGCGTGCGAGATGTGAAGGTGACTGCGTAGCTGGCACCCATCCATTTGTTGGAGAACGGCACCAAGGCTGCAGTCAGAAGCACCCATGGAGACAACCACCGGAAGAGTGGGATCAAACATCTGAAGTACTTTGCTGGATGATAACAGGAACTAGGGATGGTAAAATCGATGAACGATTAATCGATTAACCGATTACTAGTACACCATTAATCAATTAATCATCATCGATTCCCCCCTTTCAATTAATCAAATTAATCAATTAAAACTCTTCGATTAATCGATTATGTCCCCCCCCTCCCTCCTACCACCACCACCACCACCAACCACAACACTGCCCCTTGGCCGGAGCGCATGATTGCGAGGCACGCGACGCTGAGATGCAGATGTCGAGCACATATTTCTACGCAAGTAGGAGCCCAGAGCGCGGAGCAAGTAGGAGCCTGGAGAAATGAACTCCAGCTTATCTCCGTCGCCTACACCGTTTTATTTAACCCCCAGAGTTTACTTGCTTCTTGTGTAAGTGCCACATTGTAATATGCGCTGCTTATTTCTTGACTGGTTCAGTTCTTATTGCCGTTTTATTTTACTCCTTAGTGAATTAAAGATTATTTGTCACCAATGAAAGAAAGAGAGATAATGTATTGGAAGGTAGAGGGGGTGGCCTGATGTCCCGGCCTCTACTCTGGGGAGAACGAAACAGGGGAAAAAGAGTGATGAAGCATTATGATGGGGATGAAAATGAGTGATCCGTATATTGAAATACCACGGTTCCAACAGCGCTTTATTTGGCCAAGCCAAGATGGCACTGACGAAGAAGGAACACGAGGCAATGGCTGATGATGGTCTTTGTACAGGTGGTGAAGATGAAGTCCGAATCCACCCCTACACTAATTCCCCCCGTGGACGGAAGCGGCCAACCTGGCCGCGTGTTAGACAGTGGACCACAGATGAAAGGGTTTAAGGTGGGAGACATGCACGATTTCTGTTCCGCGGCAGCGTCGGTCAGTGGCCGCATGAACAGGTGTAACGCAGTAATTAACAGGTGAGGTCTCCTCGATGACTTTGTGTTCTTCGAACGAGGCTTTGCATTCATTGTTCCAATCGAAGGAAGAGGTACTAGACAGAAGTTTAGACAAAATTCCGGATGAAACGTCGAAAATTTGACGCGAGGCCAAGGAAGCTGCACAGTTCTTTAGCACGAAGGGGGCGGGGAAAGTATTTGGTGTATTTGGCCAAGCCAAGATGGCACCGACGAAGAAGGAACGCGAGCCAATGACTGATGATGGTTTTTGTACAGGTGATGAAGATGAAGTCCGAATCAATTCCTACAATATACATAATAAGACATGACTGCTTGCACAAAGGGGACAAGGACGCTAGTACAAATCATATTTCATTACGCTTGATATCAACCAACTAGCCCAACTGCCCGCCTTAACGCCTATATACCTTTTGATAACTGTAATGCTAGCTTCCGTGCAATGCAGTTAGCCCAAATTATGGCAGTTATTCACAACTTCAAGACAGTGTGCTTGTGATGTGTGATGTGCGCGGTTCAAAAAGTGCGCGTGAAAAACAAAAGTGACGCGAAGAAAGAAAAAGGAGGCAACGAGAAAAGACGCTCGCGCACCGGCAGGACGGTATATGAAAGAGGAGGAAGACGAAGAACAACGAGAGGCGGGGCGCTGCGAAATGAAATAGAATAACATAACAAAGCAGCCAACCACAAAGATCCACGGTGTTCCTAGCGGCCAATAGCTGGTGAACATGGGAACACAGCGGTGGCCAATCAAAGAGTAACGAATAAGCAGAAGCGAAAAAAAAAAAGCGAGCGGCATCGGATTCTTCGGGGGGTTCCACGAAGGAGTTCGAGAAAGGCAGCAGAAGGCAGCGGATCGTCCACCGGCCCGGGCGTTGAAGACGGCAGTCGGGTTCCGGACCCGAGCCACCAGGGCTTCACCCGACCGGGACCTCCTGCTGACCTGACTCCGGCCAACTGAACCCCAGTGGCTCGCAAGTTCCAGGCGAGGACTTGCTTAATCCTGTGCCCGTAGGCATAGCGGGAACCGTCGGACTACGGGTCCGAGTTCCACGCCGAGACGCCTGGCCGGGATGCTGCTACCACCTGAATGACCGCCTAGCTGCCCACGTCCTCCGTCGCCACCAAACATCTGGCATGGTGATCTTCGCAAGCCTGCGGCGCTTCGATCACCTCATCTGTCCGAGCCGACTGCACTTCGCTCACTCGTTCTTCGTGAAGCTCATCGACGATTTGGTGAGCCGTCCACTTCGCCCGCGTCACCTTCGCGTATCACTATCGGACCCTTAGAATTTAAATAGCCAGGACTCGCGTAGGACTTATAGAGACTTATTAGAACTCCACTCAATTCTGTTATGTTTTAGTTTCTCTTTGAAGTGTTTGTCGTTTAGTTTTTCTCTATTTCGAACAGTTTCATTAAAAGCTTGTGTGTGTGTGTGTCGTGTTGTGTGAAAAACGGCTTTGTCCTCGAATAGACTCTCGGAGGCTTCGCCTGAGAGAGTCGTCCGAAACCAAATCTATAAAAGAACCTGCTTAAAATAATCATCACAAATAGGCGTCCGCTATGACAGGACAGGAAAGAGCCGTTCGTCTTCTTAGATACTGTATTCTGGAAATATGAGTAGCACTTCGGAATTGAGGGAGGTCTTAGAGAAGCTGGCACGGCGTATGGGCTTTGAGGGCGAGGAGTTAAAGGCGTGGTGTGACGAACGCGACGCAGCAAAACTAGAGGAGGAAAGAGTGCAGATGGAGTTTGAAAGGGAAATGGAAAAGAAGGAAAGGGAACTTGAAGAATTGAAGTTAGGAACGCTTCAGTTACGGCTTCAGCTGGCAGAGCAGACGAGGCTCTTGAGAGAGAGGCGTGAGCGGGCGTTAGGCGGGAGCTTCAGCGTGCCGGCGTTCGAATCGTTCTCCAGCAGCTTTGGTCAGGAGAGTGAACCTCTCGTGGGAGGCGATTACGAGCATCGCTATGGCATTTCGCCAGATTTGCAGCTGAATGCTGGTATAAAGCATGGTAGGGCAATAGGCAGCAGAGAAACTAACTTTACGTTATGTGAGTGTGATGAAGCGAAGTGCAAGTTCGCAAATGAGGAACATGGAAGTTCCACAGAGGATGAGTTCTCTTATAAAGCCTCTAGGAGGCCAAGTTCATTTAAGGAAGTCAGAGAACCTCAAGAACATGACGGCCAATGCCGTACAGAAATTTCCGAGGCGTTTGATGCCCACAGTTTAGGTGTGCCGCTTGCTGCGGGTACACATGACATAGGCATTGTCCAGGACCATTTGGGTGATCGTGTTGTGAATAGAGGGAAGCTTAGTTTCGAGGAAAGCACAGCGGTGGCCTGTGCTAATATAGTTGAGGAGAATGAGCAAGGACTCATTAAGGCGGCGACAATGGAGACCCAAGTTGAGCCGGCAGTATGCGATAGCGCAAACTGGCAAAATGATCCTGATGGAGAGGTCGACAGAGTGCATGAATGCACTATAAATTCTGTTGAATGTGGTCTTGAACTATGGAGCGTTCCAGTGACAGAGTGGGAGGCGACCTTTCAAACATTCGCTAGGCAGAGTGAGCAGACAGAAACAAAGACGCCTGATCTGCGTCCGATAATTGAAACTGGAAAAGGTGCCTCAATGTTTGTGCAGGGCTCTATGATCAAGAATACTGATGCATCTCCAGGTGCGTTTGTACGGCTAGACCGTATTCTCTCAGAGGATTTGCGAGCGTTACCGGTTGATCGACGAGGCCTAAGCTTTTACATAGCTGGAGTGCTCTTCCCAACGCGTCTGGCTCGTTGCGCGTGCGGTCAACAGCTTGGGCTGGCAGAGAATAGCACGTGCAAGGCATGTAGCTCTACAGAGCGTTCGAGTCTTTTGTGGAGTAACGGAAGAGATGCGTGTCTGTGGATACACCTGCCAGCGTCTACTGTGCTTTCCCATAAGCACGTGAAAGGCGTCGTGCCCCTCGTGTGGGACGCGATTACGTAAAAGTTCTGCGTCAACTGGAGGCTCTCTTGGTTTTGAATATTGGACTGTTTAATGGACATTTTGTGAATGGTCTTATGGCTGTAAATATTTTTAATCCCTTTTGAACTCAGCTTTAAGCTTCTGGTTAATGAGAGATATGTGCATATATGTGTCAGTATGGATGTGTTTAGATTGGGTGTGGACTGTGAAAGTATGTGGAATGTGTCACTTATACCATAGTGTGTAAGCTCTCAGTGTGTGTTTCTGTGGACCATCTGTTGAACTGTGTGTGGACGTGTTGTGCTGGACTTGACGCGCACATCTCTGCAGTTTTTTTTTGTTAAAAAAAGCTTATTCGAAAAGGGGCTTGTTGTGATGTGTGATGTGCGCGGTTCAAAAAGTGCGCGTGAAAAACAAAAGTGACGCGAAGAAAGAAAAAGGAGGCAACGAGAAAAGACGCTCGCGCACCGGCAGGACGGTATATGAAAGAGGAGGAAGACGAAGAACAACGAGAGGCGGGGCGCTGCGAAATGAAATAGAATAACATAACAAAGCAGCCAACCACAAAGGTCCGCGGTGTTCCTAGCGGCCAATAGCTGGTGAACACGGGAACACAGCGGTGGCCAATCAAAGAGTAACGAATAAGCAGAAGCGAAAAAAAAAGCGAGCGGCATCGGATTCTTCGGGGGGTTCCACGAAGGAGTTCGAGAAAGGCAGCGGGAGGCAGCGGATCGTCCACCGGCCCTGGCGTTGAAGACGGCAGTCGGGTTCCGGACCCGAGCCACCAGGGCTTGACCCGACCGGGACCTCCTGCTGCCCTGACTCCAGCCAACTGAACCCCAGTGGCTCGCAAGTTCCAGGCGAGGACTTGCTTAATCCTGTGCCCGTAGGCATAGCGGGAACCGTCGGACTACGGGTCCGAGTTCCACGCCGAGACGCCTGGCCGGGATGCTGCTACCACCTGAATGACCGCCTAGCTGCCCACGTCCTCCGTCGCCACCAAACATCTGGCATGGTGATCTTCGCAAGCCTGCGGCGCTTCGATCACCTCATCTTTCCGAGCCGACTGCACTTCACTCACTCGTTCTTCGTGAAGCTCATCGACGATTTGGTGAGCCGTCCACTTCGCCCGCGTCATCTTCGCGTATCACTATCGGACCCTTAGAATTTAAATAGCCAGGACTCGCGTAGGACTTATAGAGACTTATTAGAACTCCACTCAATTCTGTTATGTTTTAGTTTCTCTTTAAAGTGTTTGTCGTTTAGTTTTTCTCTATTTCGAACAGTTTCATTAAAAGCTTGTGTGTGTGTGTGTCGTGTTGTGTGAAAAACGGCTTTGTCCTCGAATAGACTCTCTTAGGCTTCGCCTGAGAGAGTCGTCCGAAACCAAATCTATAAAAGAACCTGCTTAAAATAATCATCACAGTGCTATGGCGCGGCAAACGTCGACTCAGCTTTCTTGACATAAACACTCAAAATATTCAAAACCCAGCACGTGTAGCTGGGGACCTCACCTCCATTAGTTAAGTGAATATGCTGAGCAGGGAAATGCACTCGAGGATTATGAAAAGGTCTAATAGTCGCATAATGGAAAGAAGCCACTTTAGCTGCATTTAAGTCTAATAGTCGCTTTCCATAATCCGCAACTTTGCGGATTGGTATACCGAACGTCTAGCATCCAGTCCATTTCTATTGAAATAATGATCTTGTAGCATTTGGTAATTCTGTATGGTCGCCTATTTCGGGTGAAATACAGCTGTCATCTATTGCTTGTACTCCTATGTCAGCCAGCCTAGGGGCCGCCGTCTACTGCTGTGGCACGAATGGAGGATAGTCGCGAAATAGTGTTCTGATCTCTGAAACATTAGACAGCGTTCACATGTTCGAGCTGTACGCGCGATTGAATTGCGCGTAGCGCCGAGTCGCCAACCAGGTGAAACCTGTGCAGTATACCGGCACAGCTGCCGTTTATTTTAGCCAGGAGGAAAAAATCGTGTCACTCTATTTCCTGCAGATGCCTGCACTGATGGCCTGTTTGAGACCAGTATGTTGCTATAGAATCTAGCATGAGTGACCTCAAGGAAGAGACGTTAATTCGTGGTTATAGTATTATCGAGGGCTTCCACGATATCTAACGGACAAAGCGAGAAATGTTGCTGCCCCTACAAGAGCGAACGTCTTTAACTTTCCTTTCCTTCTTGTCTCTTTCTTTTTACCTTTCTCGGGATTTCCTCACCCTCGGCCACACTGCATGTTTCCGGTGCGACTTTCCCACCAGTGTTGGTCGTCGAAAGCATCTTCGATTTCGTATCAGTCTAGTAGGCAGACTTCGAGGAAATACGACCTGCTGCCGAATCATCGGTGGATCATGGCCACCCACGGAATCTTGGATCCTTGACAACATCCAAAAACGATGGGCTCGCTGTGTTCAGTGGGTGTAAGTGCGAATTTTCACGCAGCTGCTAATGCGCACATGTGACCTTTACCGCGTCGTGTCCGTGTCCTTGTGTCCGTGTCCTGCACGCCTCTTCTTTTGATTATGGACTGTTACCAACTCGCTCAACTTTCTGTCCTTTTGAGCTTCGTATAAATACTTGTGTCGACATCAAACACAAGCAATGCCTCTCAAACAACAAGGCATCATTTTTCATGCACCTATAAAAATGTCTATTAATCAATTAAAACATCACATCAAAAGCAATTAATCAATGAAAGTCTAAATAGACGAACGATTAACGATTAATCGATTAAAAAATTTAATCGACCATCCCTAACAGGAACTAGACCTTCCGAAAACTAGCGTCGACGGCATCACTCCAGATGGAGGGTTGGTTCTTGCGAAGCAGTGTGCTCATCGGATCAACGACTCCAGCAAGGCAGGAAACAAACTTCGTGTAGTACTCGACTAGGCCCAGAAATGATCGCAAACCAGCAGCATCAGTGGGCGTGGGAGTGTTCAAAATAGAATCCACTTTCTCTGGCAGTGGTGAGATGCCCTGGGCAGTGACACAGTGACCCAAGAAAGACGTTTCTTTGACGCAAAAGTTGCACTTGTGATTGAGCGTGAGTCCAACTGCTTTGATGTGGCAGAGAACAGTGGCCAAGTTCATTAAGAGCTTCGGTCTTGCCTAATACAGTGATATCGTCGATGTAGAATAGAATGCCGGAGCACCCTTTGAGAATCTGTGACATCAACTGTTGAAAGGCTGTTGGGGCAGACGCCACACCAAAGCATACCCGCTTGAAAAGGAATAGTCCGTCGTGAGTCATGAACGCAGTCAAGTCTTGGCTGTCGGGATGTAACAGAACCTTGTGGTAGGCGAATGCAAGACCCAGCTTAGAGAACGTAGTAGCACTGATGAGGCTGTTCAGGAGCTCTTCATTGTGAGGAAGCGGAAAGCTGTCGGCAATGACTGCTTTGTTAGGTGCCCTGAAGTCAACACAGACTCGAATGCCGCCATCCTTCTTACTTACTATGACGATGGGGGCACCCATTCCGAGGCACTAACGCGCTCGATGACATCCAGTTCTTCCAATCGACAGAGCTCTTCTGAAACTTGACGTTGGAGTGTCCGAGGGAGGCGCTGAAGTTTAGATGCCACAGGAGGCACCACCAGTTGGATCTTGATCTGATGGACGAAACCCTTGGCGAGACCAAGGCCTGGTGCGAAGAGGGAGCCGAACTTACTAGATAAGGTCTTCTGTGGAGGGTCGGGGGGTGGAACTTGGCGCTGGTCTGAGAGCTGGGCCGTCTCGACTGTTGCTGGCATTAATTAATTAATTTCATACTGCAGACACTTAGGTCCAAACAAGTGGGTAGTTTCAATAGGGCATGCTCTCAAATCAATGCAGTGACGACCCTTCAATGTGCAGGTCCAAAGCCTTGATTGCATCAATTCCGAGAATGGATGTGCCATTTGGCACAACGTAGGACAGGAGGTACACCATGCATCCCTTGAATGTGGCTTCCGTGAACAAGCAACCATGTACGGGAATGGAGTGCTTTGAATAATTGAGAAGTTTCACTCGCGGAGCAAAATGAAGTCATCAACAGGGAAGAAGACTCATAAACAAAATACCGCTGGAAAAGGTTTTGTTGCAGGATGGAAACAGACGATCCAGAGTCAACAAGAACTTCAAGGACTTGTCGGCTACGAAAACGTCAACGAAAATGCCGGCTCGAGCAGGACTGACCATGGCAAGAATGCTCAACCTTTCAGCATCATCGGGTGAGTCCTGGCAGTCGACTTCATGGACGGGCAATGGTGGACTGACGCTGTCGCTTGTTACAAACTGAGCAGAAGTGCCCAAGGTGACCGCAGCGAAAACAGCGCTGACCTTGTGCTGGACAGGTGGATGGTGAGGCCCGGTGCTGGCGGAAACCGCAACAAAAACAGGCGGTGGCACCTTGTTTGAGTTGCGGGGGCGCCCAGGAGAAGCAGACCAACGGGATGATGAGCGCGGCCACGTTGCATGCCCTGAACGCTGAACGCCTTGTGAAGTTACCTGCTGCACGTGTTCGGGAGCAAGCTCGCGAACTTGCTAAGCGGCCTGCTCCAGCTGCTGTGCCAGAAGCACGGCACATAAAAAGGGAAGTGATGAACTTTCTAGAAGCAGCCGTTCACGAATGTTTTGTGACGTGATGCCTTCTAAGAACTTGTGGCGGAGGGAGTCGTCAAGGGCAACTGCCTCCGTGACTGAAGGAACACGGAGCAGCAAGCTCTCGTAAAGTGCCGACATACTCTTGTATGGACTCACCTGGTTGCTAGATGCGGCGGCGGAAGCAATGGCGTTCTATGGCGACACTGCTTGTCGAGGCAAAATGTTGCGTTAACGCAGTGATGGCTTCGTCGTATGACGATGGGGTAGTGGGCGGCTGTTTGGCCTCATCAGAAGTTGTCACGGCAGAAACCGGCAGGGAGGGTTCGGAGACGTGGGATGGTAGAGCGAAGAAAATACGTTGACCTTCAATTCCCAGGTTGTGTAACAAGAGGGATTTGCGTTGTTTGGGCAGAAAGTCAGCTGCTCCAGTTGCTAAAAGAAAGGTCTCTGTAGTAAAAAGCGACGACAACGACGGCAACGACAATGACCTGAGCGGCGTGTCGCGGACCAAAAGAGCACGTGGCGGCAGCAGCGAAAAAGAAAAAGAAGTAGGAAGAAGGCACGGAGCAGGAGAGCTGCCATGAAGGGCAGGAGAAGACGGCGTTCGAGGAGCCAAGGTTTGAAGAGGGCTACCCGGGCTGAAGCGCTTGGCAGCCTCATGACCGGTCCTGCGAACGTCGTTAGCAGGCGACTGATGCTTGACCGCGCCCGGCGACCAGTGTGGCCGTTACCTGCTGGTTTCTGGTTTCGGCTCGTACCTGCGCTGGGCCGACGACACTTCGTGCTGCTTCTGAGAGCCTGAGCCGCCGCCATCGTTCGAGCTCCGCAACCTCTCCTTCCTGCCGTGTCCCTCAAGTCACCACATTGACGACTCATGCTACCGGCATCGACGTAGACTGTGAGCTTGTGCGCATGCACGCGACTTGGCTTTTTTGAGAACTGTGCACGCTTAGGACTTGCACGGTTAGAACAGGACTTAAAGTGTAGCTCGCGAGCTTTATTGTTTGTTGGTTTGTTTATTTGTACATGTTCTTTGAGAGTGCCCATTTAATATATGTGTATTTTCCTGCCATACCGTGTACAGCATCCATCCTTCACCGCACCGCACGTCAACAAACGTGACGGTCCGCCTTTCACTCTCTACAGTCTCAAACATGCGAAACCATTGCGGCCATGGAACTGGTGGGCAGCCCTGCGCAGGCAGAAACTGTGGCGGTGGAGTGAAGCCAGAAAAAAATCATAGCATATCCACGAGGTGAATGATGATGAGTGGGTGAAGGCCTGGAGGTTCATCAGTAAAAACCGTGAATGTGAATCTTGCCCAGTACATCATCAATGACGTGACAAACACTGTGTGTCGCCATCTAGCGCTCTCCTATCACACTTGAGCACGCAGCGAGCGCCTCCGCGCCATCTATTGATCAATTCGCGTACTAGCTAAGCAGCACCGCAGCGCTCGGACGGACAGACAGACAGACAAACGACTATCACACTTGAGCACGCAGCGAGTGCATCCGCGCCATCTATTGATCAATTCACTTACTAGCTAAGCAGCACCGCAGCGCCCGGACGGACAGGCAGGCAGGCAGACAGACAGACAGACAGACAGACAGACAGACAGACAGACAGACAGACAGACAGACAGACAAACTCCCATACTACGCGTTCCCATACATCTGAATGAAGCGAGCACCGAAGCGCCATCACGCCATCTAGTGAGCACTTCATAAAATCATAACAGTGGTGTAGGTTACACGATATGACGACGACGATACGTGACAACCGACCCACAGCTTAAGGAGCTTCGCCCCTAAAACTCATGACATGGCCGGCGGCACTACAGGGGAGATAACGCCTTCAGGGGAAAAAAATCGGAATGATCTCACACTTGTGGCCAATGTGGTATCGCGGCCTACGGCCGACGAAGAAGAAAGCCAACAAGCCATAACCCAATGAATGGTGCCCGTTTATTTCTGACATCCAAATATATACAGGAACAACAGCGCCACAGATGTTCACAGGGTTTCCAGACAGGATACTGAAACGGAAACCAATAACGACACGACAGCACCGCCTGCTTAATAACTTCCGAGAAGTAGTAAACCCCGGCATTCCACGGCCCCCCCACAGACAGGTGTCCCATTGTAGTTCAGATACTAATGACAGCCCTTGGCCACCCTGATAAGGGAAAAGAAAGGGTTGGTGCATCACACTCTTTGCAGCCTTCTCTCCCACACACTGTGGCCATGCACCACCCCTCGCAAGCAACACGAGCAACATCTGTACAATAAAAATTAGTCTCGTCCCAAACCACAAAGCGAGGAGTCATTTCGCCTTCTGCTGCCGCTGTGGCGAGACCCAGCACTGTAAAGGGTTCTGGTAGAGCTGGTTCGAGGATAAAATAGAGAATGTTGCAGTACACGTCCCATCGAATGTGCTGACTTGCTTGTGGCACTTGCTCAACGTTTCTCCATGCATGCATTCTTTGAGATGCCATCGTCATTCTTATGAGATATCTGTTTACAGTTGAACCTTGCTATGATTTCAGATATATAGTGAATCATCAGTTACAGAAATCAGATGAAATATATTATTGCCGTTGAACAGTGTTACAAACATACATTTGCAACGAATTCTTTGATGGAACGAAACTATTGTCAGGTCAAATTGAATTTCTTATAATGAGTTTTTACTGCAGGAATGACATGCGGCTGCTCTGACCTTGATTAATACCACTTCAGACCTGCACTTATAGGTAAAAACTCGGAAAGAAGTGGACTGTAGATTTATGTATGTGCTCAATTTAAGACGACACCATGCATAGGCATTGGGACGGTGCACGGGGGCATCAGAGTAATCAACTTTGGGTCATTCGCCATGCTCGATTATGGCACAGAATTCCCGGTGAGTATTTGCAGTATGATCTTAGTCCTGCTAATACCCAGAAACATATGCTGTGGACATCACACTAGCAGTGAGATGAACCACAAGATTGAAAAGCAGTGCTCACAAGTGCCACTAAAGCAGTTGGATCACATGAGCTAATGTACAGGGCCACCGGAACCTGGTGCGCATTCTTCTGGCTGCGGGTGCACCCTGTGCAAGAGGTGATGTACATGGATGTACACCGCTGCACTGTGTTGCAATGACCAGCTTGCCAAAGGCACGGAGTGTCTTGGCCATGCTACTCGAGGGCATGGATGTTGGCCAAGTTGACCTGCAGGACAGGCACAAGGTACTGGATATGTAGTAATAATATAATAATAACTTCATTTCAGCATCAACAGGAAAGAATACAACGCTAGTGATGCTACGCTAGCAAAAAACCTCTAACGGCTTGACGAAGGCCAGGCCCCCCATTTACAAAACTGTACGAAAGAAAACAAAGCAGAACAGCAGTGGACAACAAATAGGTGCAAGTAAGGAAGAGCCTATAAACATAGCGATGGCTTATAGGTACATTTTACATTTAGATGACAAGACTACACATGGTGGGGGCACAAATTGCACTCATAGAATATAACTTCAGTAATTATGGTAGGCTACTTAACTGCTTAGTTTATCGTATTAGCGGAGGATTTAAAAGCCTGTGGCAGCAAGTACGTTAGGATTTGGCAGCCATAGTTTGTACAAGTGTAGGGAATGTTCCATGTGTAACTGTTTCGTGTAGCGTATGTTTTTGTAAGTGGAGTTAGGGTGGCGAGTTTCTCTAAAAAAGAGTCATTATTTTTGCAATATGTATGACACCGTTTCAATAGAAGTGTTTTGAACATGTTCGGCAATGATGTTATTCCAAGATCTTCAAAAATAGGCTTTGTGTGGGCATCATATGGTTCATTGGAGATGATTCTTATGACTTTTTTCTGCAGGCGATGGAGTTTAGACAAGTTTGTGTCAGTCGTTGTGCCCCGTACCAGATGTCCATATGTTAAAGTAGATGAGAAAAGGGAATTGTATAAGAGCACTTTGATGTGCTTCGGTAGAAAGTAACGGAGGCGTGTTAGAATAGCCACTATTCATGAAAGTTTGGAGTAGACGAGATTAATATGTACGTTCCATGGCATATTTTCTTCAAAAAGAACACCCAAGGTTTTTATTGCTGGTACCAGATGTAGGGTTGTTTGTCTTTGGGTTTTATAGTTTTAAAATTGAAAGGGGGGTGCTTGTAGGAAAATCAGGTGCTTGGACGAAAAGGCACACTGCACTGACCAAAGTAAAAAGTATTCATAAAGAAGACATTCCAGTTCCCCCATGGGATCCTTGTTCTCAAGGCCAATTGTGAACAAGGCTCTTATGCAGGAACCGTGCAGGAGCCGGAACGTTTCCTTTATGAATGCAGTTTTTATAGTTTGGTCGGTGCAGTGTGCTTTTTTCATACATGGTGTTCCCTCACCGGACAGGATTCTGTTGAACTCTCTACTTCAGACCAGGTGCTGTATTTCAAGTTGATATTCAGGTAGAAATTTTGTTGTTGTTGTTGTTGTTGTTGTTGAATCATTCCAAAATACAGTGGAACCCCGTTCATACGTTTTTCAGCAGACAGGGGGAAAAAACATAACCGGGAAAACGCAAGAGTGAGGAAAGCTCCGAACATGAATGAGAACAGGGCCGCTTTGATATCAAACAATTTATTTCAGCAAGGTGAGCCATCTAGGTCGCCGACCGATAATCCGGACAGCCGCGCAGTACCGCTAGTGCCAACATAGGCTTATTGTGATAAAACCGGCTGATATTTCGGACGGTTTCTAGCTCTAAATTCGATAATTCGGACTCCGTTTGCGGCTGTCGAGCGCAGTGAATGGGCCGCCATTAGAGCCTTCGGCGCCCCGATGAGAGAAAGTATGGCCTCAGAGATCGCAATCAAAACTGTGATCATTGAAGTTTAGTAGCAGCGTGACACGCCAATTTTGGAGGCAAGTCGCCCGCATCCTGTTCCGGCACCCCGCGCGTGGCTGGTCGCGTCGGATCCGCGCTCTTGGCGTGTTCGAAATGGCGGCACTCATTGATAATTTCGTCCACGGTCGAGCAGTCTCTAAAGACGAGCAAGTTGAACGCGTCATCGGCGATGCCCTTAAGGATATGGCCTACTTTGTCAATCTCGGTCATGGTGGAGTCGACGAGGCGGCAAAGAAGCTAGAACGTCGAGGATGTAAGCGACGTACGACTCTGTGGCTGTTTGGACCTGACAGGACAGGTCTTTCACGGCAGCGGACTTGCTACCGGCGGGCGGGCCAAAGAGGTCGCGCAATTTCTGCTTACATACTTCCCAACTGGTCAATTCTTCTTCGTGTGTGTCAAACCAAATGCGTGCTGGCCCCTGGAGATAGAAGAGAAGATTTGCGAGCATCACCGTGGGGTCCCATCGGTTGTGCGCTGCAACTCGTTCGTAGAGGCCAAGCCACTTTTCCACGTTCTCGTTGGACTTGCCCGAAAAAGTTCCAGGGTCACGGGGGTGAGTCAAGACGACTGCGTGTTGTGGCATCTGGGATGCTGATGGCGCCGATGCCGGCGCCGAGCTTGATCCAGAGGCCTGGTCGTCGGTGGGCATGGTACAGCGGTTGATGACAAATCCGCTGCGGAGTTCCGTCTTGTGCGGTACCCAGCACCTCCACCAAAATGAAACGGGCACAGGAATACGCTTCTAATGGTAGTGTATTCTAGACAGTCATGGGCACGTTACCAGTAAAAAGTAAGTGTTGCAGTTACAGTTACCTAAGCCTGAAAAGTAACTATGTTACAGTTACTCAGCTTCCAAAAGTAACTTGTTACAGTTACAGTTACTGTTAAAAAGTAACGTCGTTACTTTTCCGTTACTGTACAAGATTATTACACCGCAAACGAAATTATGTAGTTCTTTCAACGGAAACATATGAAGGCGTGCGGTTAGTTGAAGTTACTCGTAGCAAAGCGCCAGATAAAAGGAATTGAATGGGCTCACTCAAAAGCCGAACACCAGCAATCGTTGCGTACGCCTCATTTTCTGCAAGAACTTTTTTTATTGATTATCGGGAATCTGTTTACAAATATAAATGGCATGTACCACGTGCAGTGCGAATCAAGGAAATGTGAAGCATGCATCAGGAACGTAAAATGGATCTGCATTTTAATCTCGCTATACCAATTTTGGGTACATATGAAGTTAACGAAACGGCCGCAAGAGCACCAAGACTGTGGCATGTAAACAATGGCGCTCATGACACGCATGTCATGATTCTAATGTTATTACCTGTCATTTACGTTCGTCATGCAGTCGTGTTGCGCCACAGCAATTTTGGTATACACCCATTAAAGAAACGCGGGCGTGACATGTAAATCATGCCGCTCATGACATGCATGTCACGATTTTGATGTTCTTAGAACGTGTCACCCATGGTCATCATACGTTGTTGTCTCGCCATACCAATTTTGGTTTTTATCAAGTTAACGAAATGGCCGCAAGAGCACAAAGACCGTGGCACGTAAATCATGCCGCTTATGACATGCATGTCATGATTTTTATGTTAGGAAGTGTCATTTATGTTCGCCATGAAGTCATGTTGTTGCATACCAATTTTCATATACATCTCATTAACGAAATGGCCAGGAGAGCACAAAGTCATAGGCGGCTAGAGAGATAGATATGCTCAAAGTTGCCGAAGTTTGCTAAGAAATGCTTCGCATTTAGTACGTTGGGACATCCAGATGCCATGAAGCGCTGCTGCATGCTTGTAAATGAAATGGGAGCTCAACCTGAGACGGCGACAAGGAGGATAGGCCCCTTCGCACCATTACACCCGGCATTTTGCTACAGTAAGTGCTTTTTGGAAGTACCGCCGCTCTGATAACTGAACGTGTGCGAGGCATTGAAAAGCGTCTGTTTCTAGGTGGTTTCCGCGCGGGTGGTCATGAAAAAAAATTACAGCATATCCACGGAGTGAATGATGATGAGTGGGCGAAGCTCAGGAGGTTCATCGTAGATCGTGCAGAGTTCCGGATTAATTTAGTTAACGCGCACGCTACGAATCCTCATGGTTCAACTATATGCACAAGTGAAAACTCCCACCGGCACTTCATTGCAAGTGAAGATCCAGTGCATATATATATATATATATATATATATATATATATATATATATATATATATATATATATATATATATATATATATATATATATATATATAACGCGCTAGGAGACGCTGCCTGCGCCAACGTTGTCTCTCGCGGGTGAGGGCGCGTTCCCCTTCTTTGCGAGCTGGTAGAGCGTTCATCTAAGAAAGAGCGTTTCCATAGCCAATGCGCGCCTTTCGCTCTCTCTCTCTCTCTCACAAGACAGCCGAGGCACGCGCCGAGGGCGAGCGCGTGCCTCCCGGCACGAGGGTTACGCCTGACGCCTGACGCGGGACAAGGTTAGACTAAGAGGAGCTTCGCCTCTAAAATGGCTGGCCACGCAAACAACTTAAGGATGCTGCACTGGCCATCGACCAACAGTGACTTTCGTCAGTTAGGCCGACCATACTGCGGTGTCGCGCACCTGTCTGTGCATGGGGGCGGGAGGAAGAAGCCTTCCCCGCCCTTTTCTGTCGCCGAGCGAGCGGTGCTTTGCTTGCCTTCGTAGAAAAAAAAAGTCATTTCCGCCCTGGAGGAACATCAGGCACACTTACAAAAGGAAAAAAATTGCAGCATATCCACGGAGTGAATGATGATGAGTGGGCGAAGCTCGGGATGTTCATCGTAGATCGTGCCGAGTTCCGGATCAATTCAGTTATATATATATATATATATATATATATATATATATATATATATATATATATATATATATATATATATATATATATATATATAGTTCAGAAAGAAGATATCCGTGAGCCCGAATAAATATTTTCAAAAGAAGAGATTCACACGATTAACAAAAAGAATATAAGTTTACTGACGTTGCGGCCGGTGGACCGGCCTTCATCAGAGTAAAAAGCTGTTGCCGAGCACCCTCCTTTTAAGGGTACAGGAAGGGGAGAGAGTGCGGCTACAAAGGCGTATTCTGTACACGGAATGGCTATGAAGTCTTGCTGGACAGAACACGCGGTCGGCTGCGGCGAGTCACGAGGCGACCCCGTAGCCTATCAATTAACAGCAAGGCGGAACACTTGCAACCCCGAGGGATTCTACTACCTGTATGTAACGGAACTATAAAGCCACTGTACATTGTAAAAATGGCAATCACCACAGCATAAATGACAAAAAAGGATTAAAAAAATTAAAAAATAAAATAAAAATAAGTAAATAAATAAAAAAATATACAACAAAAAAACCGAAAATACTGATTTATTAACAAACGGCCGAAATATCTTGTAATGAAAAAATATATAAACCATGAAGGAAGAAAAATGGAAATAAAATGAAAAAAAAAACTTTTGTGTGAAATAACGTATTGTAGTTGTTTGAAATGGCTTCCTCATAATGGCAATGCCCTAGACACTCGGGAAACATGTGAGTTTATCCCGTGTTTTCATTAATGCCCGAGGTAGCGGCTTTGAACTTATAAATGAGGTAGGACTCACGAACCTCGCGGTCGTGGTGCGTCCGAAAGCCCGATTCCAGTATTATTGCTTTCAGGTCACTAAATGAATGGCCGGGAAGGTGCACGTGCTTAGACAGGGGCAGATTCAAGGAATTTTTGGCGTGTGACTTGTGATTATTAAATCGTATTCGGAAAGGAGTTTCTGTCTGACCAATATATTGTTGATTACATTTAGTGCACTCAAGCAGGTAAACGACATTAGCCGTGTCACAAGTGAAGTTTCCTTTAATTTGTACAAAAAAGTCGGACGCGGTGCTTGTTGCTTTTTGTGTAGTTCTAATGTATGGGCAGACCTGGCAACGTGGCTTATTGCACGGCCTGCATCCAGTGCCACGACGTGGATTTAAAGTTGATTTAGTTAAGATGTCGCGTAAATTTGTGTTTCGTCTGTACACGACACGAGGCGGTTCCACGAATATGCGTTTGAGGCGATCACTTTGAGTAAGAATATTATGATGTTTTTTAAGAATAGCTGACACCTTTGGCAGCGATGCAGAGTAAGTAAGTATTAAGTTAGTCTTGTGTTCCCTGCTTGGTGACTGATTTCTGAGAATTTCAGCGCGGTCAAGCATGTCGGCGCGAGTTATAGCATCGTCAATTATCTTTTCCGGGTATTTCTGTTTGAGGAGGACCTTTTTCATTTGTGCACAGTTATGATCGAAATCTTCTTTTTTTGAACATATGCGTTTAAATCGATGTGCTTGACTGTACGGGATGCCTGTCTTGCAGTGCCGCACATGACTACTATGAAAATGTAAGTATTGATTAGTATCCGTTGGTTTCCTATAAAGGTTGCAAACCAACTTGCTTTTCGGAAGCGACACGGTCACATCCAAGAAGTTTATGCTCTGCCGAGAGTATTGATGAGAAAAAGAAATAGTCGGATGAGCAGAATTAAAGTCGGTGATGAATTGTAATAGATCGGTTTCTCCGTGATGCCAAATTAAAAAGATATCATCTATGTAACGTTTATAGTACAGTGGCTTTAAGTTGCGAGAGCTCAGAAATTCTTCTTCGAGTATTGCCATAAAGATATTGGCATAATTAGGGCCAATTCTCGTTCCCATTGACGTTCCGCTCACTTGCACGTAGTGAGTGCCGTCGAACTCAAAGTTATTGAATTCGAGAATCAACTTCAGAAGTGTGCGGAGGGTATAAGAGTCAACAGATTTATTGACCTGCGACTTTTCATAAGCTTTTAAAACCGCTCTGATTCCATCGCCATGGGGAATATTAGTATATAGAGAGGAAACGTCAAGGGTTACAAGTAGACAATTAGCAGGTACTGTGAGATCCATAATGTCAGAAAGAAAATTGTTAGTGTCTTTTATGTAAGATGGATAAGTAGGTGGGATGTGCCGAATTAGGTTATCTACGTAAAGCGAAATGGCTTCAGTGACGGTGCCCACCCCAGAGACAATAGGCCGGCCTGGGTTGTTGATTTTATGAATCTTAGGTAGAAGATAGAATTTACCAGCTACTGGGCTGAGAGGAATGAGGGAGTTTCCAATTTTGCCTTCTAATTTCTTATCTTGAACAAGTGATGCTACTGTGTTTTTGATTTCTTTCTTAAAATTTTCCGTAGGGTCACCACTTAGTTGTTGATAAAATGAGGAGTCAGACAATTGGCGGGTCGCTTCTTTCACGTAGTCCTGCTTATTCATTATGACTATTGCACCCCCTTTGTCAGCTGGTTTTATTACTATATCCTGTTTGCTACTCAGATTATCAAGTGCCCTCTTTTCCTCCGGAGAAATATTATGACGGTAGGATCTTTGTTGCTTGTAGATCTCAAGAATATCATGTTGTACGGCCTTTATATACAAGTCCAGACATTTGTCTCGCTGGGGTGGTGGGGTCCAATGCCTATTGCTCGGTAGTGTCGAATTTCTTATGCCTGCGCTCGTGCTATCATGGTAGTATTCGCGGAGTCTCAAATTTCTCGCAAAGTTGTCCAGGTCTTTAAGTAATTGGAATTCATTAAAACCACCAGTGGCGGGGCAAAAATTTAATCCTTTCGACAGAGCACAAAGGTGGGCTGCCGAAAGTTCCATACTGGACAAATTAACAACATTACATGCCACTGCCTCATCATTTTTGGCTTGCGTTTCGACAAGGGAGGCAGTTTGCTGTGAACCTAATTGGATATCGGAAGGCATCCCGTCTCGTGCGAATTTCTTAATTTTTTGCTCCGATAGCGATGACGTCTTATTGTTTTCGAATTGAACTATTAGTTGAGACTCTTCGGAAGTGAGGGACTGGCTGAGTAATTTCTCCTGTTTTCGTAGCGAATCGGCATTTGCTTTATGGTGATTAATTATAAGTGATAGCAGTTCTAGGGATGCTTTTTTGAGCACTGTCTCCCACTTGGCCTTATTGGCAACGGACATTTCTGAAGTTGCTGGTCTAAGGTTAATTTTTAACCCTTTAGGTACCACCGAGGCGCTCAAATAGCGTGCAAGGGCGGAAGCGTGCATGTCAGAACGTATGCGTTTTTCAGTAATTTTCCTAAGTTTTTGAAAATCCCTCGAGACTGGAAAGCGAGCCGCCTTACCATTATTTGCCGGGCTCAGTCATTCCTCGCTGTTGCACGAGGAGCTTGCAATGCTGCGGAGGCTGTAATTGTGCTGGCTTGGGGCCTTTCTCGACTGACTTGGGGCTGCCGAATTCCTGCTGACATTCGTCGCGGCGAATTCTTTGGTTCTGGAATTCCTGCTGGCATTCGTCGCGGCGAATTCATTGGTTCTGGACGTGGAGCCAGAAGTCACCGGACCATGAGGAAGCGAAGGTGCTGGATGTGGTGGTGGAGGCGGGAGCCGTGGAAATTCCTCCTGGCTGGTAAGGGGAATCTTCGTGGTTTCCGCCGCAGCTGTCTCCGCAACGGTCGGCTCGTTCCACTCGGATCGCGTGTAGCGTTTTTCGCAAAACGAAACGTCCTTTATGTGACTGGCTAGAAGGGCTGTGCCTTCAAAGCTGGTGTGCAGTCCGTCAGCAGCGAGCACACGACGGGCAGGCAGGAATTCGAAGCCATGGTCAATGTAGAAAATGTGCATTGACCATGCGCATGGCGGTCAATGCACATTTTCTACATTGACCATGGCTTCGAATTCCTGCCTGCCCGTCGTGTGCTCGCTGCTGACGGACTGCACACCAGCTTTGAAGGCACAGCCCTTCTAGCCAGTCACATAAAGGACGTTTCGTTTTGCGAAAAACGCTACACGCGATCCGAGTGGAACGAGCCGACCGTTGCGGAGACAGCTGCGGCGGAAACCACGAAGATTCCCCTTACCAGCCAGGAGGAATTTCCACGGCTCCCGCCTCCACCACCACATCCAGCACCTTCGCTTCCTCATGGTCCGGTGACTTCTGGCTCCACGTCCAGAACCAATGAATTCGCCGCGACGAATGCCAGCAGGAATTCCAGAACCAAAGAATTCGCCGCGACGAATGTCAGCAGGAATTCGGCAGCCCCAAGTCAGTCGAGAAAGGCCCCAAGCCAGCACAATTACAGCCTCCGCAGCATTGCAAGCTCCTCGTGCAACAGCGAGGAATGACTGAGCCCGGCAAATAATGGTAAGGCGGCTCGCTTTCCAGTCTCGAGGGATTTTCAAAAACTTAGGAAAATTACTGAAAAACGCATACGTTCTGACATGCACGCTTCCGCCCTTGCACGCTATTTGAGCGCCTCGGTGGTACCTAAAGGGTTAAAAATTAACCTTAGACCAGCAACTTCAGAAATGTCCGTTGCCAATAAGGCCAAGTGGGAGACAGTGCTCAAAAAAGCATCCCTAGAACTGCTATCACTTATAATTAATCACCATAAAGCAAATGCCGATTCGCTACGAAAACAGGAGAAATTACTCAGCCAGTCCCTCACTTCCGAAGAGTCTCAACTAATAGTTCAATTCGAAAACAATAAGACGTCATCGCTATCGGAGCAAAAAATTAAGAAATTCGCACGAGACGGGATGCCTTCCGATATCCAATTAGGTTCACAGCAAACTGCCTCCCTTGTCGAAACGCAAGCCAAAAATGATGAGGCAGTGGCATGTAATGTTGTTAATTTGTCCAGTATGGAACTTTCGGCAGCCCACCTTTGTGCTCTGTCGAAAGGATTAAATTTTTGCCCCGCCACTGGTGGTTTTAATGAATTCCAATTACTTAAAGACCTGGACAACTTTGCGAGAAATTTGAGACTCCGCGAATACTACCATGATAGCACGAGCGCAGGCATAAGAAATTCGACACTACCGAGCAATAGGCATTGGACCCCACCACCCCAGCGAGACAAATGTCTGGACTTGTATATAAAGGCCGTACAACATGATATTCTTGAGATCTACAAGCAACAAAGACCCTACCGTCATAATATTTCTCCGGAGGAAAAGAGGGCACTTGATAATCTGAGTAGCAAACAGGATATAGTAATAAAACCAGCTGACAAAGGGGGTGCAATAGTCATAATGAATAAGCAGGACTACGTGAAAGAAGCGACCCGCCAATTGTCTGACTCCTCATTTTATCAACAACTAAGTGGTGACCCTACGGAAAATTTTAAGAAAGAAATCAAAAACACAGTAGCATCACTTGTTCAAGATAAGAAATTAGAAGGCAAAATTGGAAACTCCCTCATTCCTCTCAGCCCAGTAGCTGGTAAATTCTATCTTCTACCTAAGATTCATAAAATCAACAACCCAGGCCGGCCTATTGTCTCTGGGGTGGGCACCGTCACTGAAGCCATTTCGCTTTACGTAGATAACCTAATTCGGCACATCCCACCTACTTATCCATCTTACATAAAAGACACTAACAATTTTCTTTCTGACATTATGGATCTCACAGTACCTGCTAATTGTCTACTTGTAACCCTTGACGTTTCCTCTCTATATACTAATATTCCCCATGGCGATGGAATCAGAGCGGTTTTAAAAGCTTATGAAAAGTCGCAGGTCAATAAATCTGTTGACTCTTATACCCTCCGCACACTTCTGAAGTTGATTCTCGAATTCAATAACTTTGAGTTCGACGGCACTCACTACGTGCAAGTGAGCGGAACGTCAATGGGAACGAGAATTGGCCCTAATTATGCCAATATCTTTATGGCAATACTCGAAGAAGAATTTCTGAGCTCTCGCAACTTAAAGCCACTGTACTATAAACGTTACATAGATGATATCTTTTTAATTTGGCATCACGGAGAAACCGATCTATTACAATTCATCACCGACTTTAATTCTGCTCATCCGACTATTTCTTTTTCTCATCAATACTCTCGGCAGAGCATAAACTTCTTGGATGTGACCGTGTCGCTTCCGAAAAGCAAGTTGGTTTGCAACCTTTATAGGAAACCAACGGATACTAATCAATACTTACATTTTCATAGTAGTCATGTGCGGCACTGCAAGACAGGCATCCCGTACAGTCAAGCACATCGATTTAAACGCATATGTTCAAAAAAAGAAGATTTCGATCATAACTGTGCACAAATGAAAAAGGTCCTCCTCAAACAGAAATACCCGGAAAAGATAATTGACGATGCTATAACTCGCGCCGACATGCTTGACCGCGCTGAAATTCTCAGAAATCAGTCACCAAGCAGGGAACACAAGACTAACTTAATACTTACTTACTCTGCATCGCTGCCAAAGGTGTCAGCTATTCTTAAAAAACATCATAATATTCTTACTCAAAGTGATCGCCTCAAACGCATATTCGTGGAACCGCCTCGTGTCGTGTACAGACGAAACACAAATTTACGCGACATCTTAACTAAATCAACTTTAAATCCACGTCGTGGCACTGGATGCAGGCCGTGCAATAAGCCACGTTGCCAGGTCTGCCCATACATTAGAACTACACAAAAAGCAACAAGCACCGCGTCCGACTTTTTTGTACAAATTAAAGGAAACTTCACTTGTGACACGGCTAATGTCGTTTACCTGCTTGAGTGCACTAAATGTAATCAACAATATATTGGTCAGACAGAAACTCCTTTCCGAATACGATTTAATAATCACAAGTCACACGCCAAAAATTCCTTGAATCTGCCCCTGTCTAAGCACGTGCACCTTCCCGGCCATTCATTTAGTGACCTGAAAGCAATAATACTGGAATCGGGATTTCGGACGCACCACGACCGCGAGGTTCGTGAGTCCTACCTCATTTATAAGTTCAAAGCCGCTACCTCGGGCATTAATGAAAACACGGGTAAACTCACATGTTTCCCGAGTGTCTAGGGCATTGCCATTATGAGGAAGCACCACCTAGCGTCTCTTTCCGTTTCAAGGCCAGACTCCGAATTCAGCGCCATTATTGCTGCTCATCGTGCTGTCCTGCCATCGAGTTTCACGCCTCCAGCAAGGCCATCATTACCATTGTGGTGTCTTCATCCCCTCGAAGCGCTCCTGACCATTCCTGGAATCAAAAAGAAAAGCCACTTGTCATCTATAGCTTTACAACAAGCCACCCTAATGTTCCTTCATGAGAAACACAGAGGACGCCTTCACGTTTATACGGATGGGTCAGTTTCCTCTGTAAGCTCCACAGGAGCAGTGGTCATTCCAGCAAAATCCGTCACCATACGATTCAAGACGTCCCATTTTACAACTTCGACGGCTGCAGAACTCGCCGCCATTCATGCTGCGGTAGAGGTCATAATTGCAGAACCTTCCCATGCATGGTCAATATTCACCGACTCCAAAGCAGCTCTTCAGTCCCTTATATCACCATTTCGTCATGGACCTCACGAGCAATTAGTTGCTGACATAAGAATTCTTCATCACCATGCAGTCGAGCAAGGACACGACATCACGTACCAGTGGATACCGGGTCACTGTGGGATCAGCGGCAATGACCTCGCTGATGAATGCGCCCGATCTGCCCACGATGATAACCACTGTAGAGGAATACCGTTCTCCAGGACCGACGCATCCGCAAGGCTTCAATCCCTAGCACGTGAACTTACACGTGCACAGTGGAATTCATCAGAATTCACCAATGCTCGTGTCCACAGTTTGCACCCGGACCTTCAGTTCCACCTTCCGTCAGGAATACCTCGCGCTGAGGAGACGCTTTTGTGTCGCCTGTGGCTTGGGGTTGCCTTCACGAAGGCCTACTCATTTCTCATTGGAATGACGAACGACCCTAAGTGTGAGAACTGCGGCTGCGACGAAACGATACGTCATCTTCTTTGTGAGTGTCCCCGTTACAGTGGCCCTAGGAAAGAACTTACCGCTGCTCTAGACAGACTTGACAGCCGCCCTTTGTCCGAGCAACGAGTTTTGGGACACTGGCCAGGACCATCGTCAGCACGGAAAGCGCTGAACGCGCTGTTACGATTTTTAAGGACGAGCGGTCTAAAGGACAGACTCTAAGCAGTGTCGCGTTTCCTTTCTTTTTCAGTGCGTGTTTTTTTTCTCTATCCTTTTCTTTTCTCTTGTCGTGTCTCCTTTCTATTGTCTTTCATTCCCCTCACCCCACTTCCCCTGCACAGGGTAGCCAGCCGGTCTCAGCACTGGCTAACCTCCCTGTCTTTCCTCCCTCCTTTCTCCTCCTCCTCCATTTCAAACAACTACAATACGTAATTTCACACAAAAGTTTTTTTTTTCATTTTATTTCCATTTTTCTTCCTTCATGGTTTATATATTTTTTCATTACAAGATATTTCGGCCGTTTGTTAATAAATCAGTATTTTCGGTTTTTTTGTTGTATATTTTTTATTTATTTACTTATTTTTATTTTATATTTTAATTTTTTTAATCCTTTTTTGTCATTTATGCTGTGGTGATTGCCATTTTTACAATGTACAGTGGCTTTATAGTTCCGTTACATACAGGTAGTAGAATCCCTCGGGGTTGCAAGTGTTCCGCCTTGCTGTTAATTGATAGGCTACGGGGTCGCCTCGTGACTCGACGCAGCCGACCACGTGTTCTGTCCAGCAAGACTTCATAGCCATTCCGTGTACAGAATACGCCTTTGTAGCCGCACTCTCTCCCCTTCCTGTACCCTTAAAAGGAGGGTGCTCGGCAACAGCTTTTTACTCTGATGAAGGCCGGTCCACCGCCCGCAACGTCAGTAAACTTATATTCTTTTTGTTAATCGTGTGAATCTCTTCTTTTGAAAATATATATATATATATATATATATATATATATATATATATATATATATATATATATATATATATATATATAGTTTAGAAACAAATTGCGCACTTGCGAAAATCGCACGTTTATTATTCAACGTTTCGGCCGTGTTGCGCACTTGCGAAAATCGCACGTTTATTATTCAACGTTTCGGCCGTGGCACGGCCGAAACGTTGAATAATAAACGTGCGATTTTTGCAAGTGCGCAATTTGTTTCTAAACTACTTTTGAACCGGGCCCACAGAACTTCTTCCCCGAATTATATATATATATATATATATATATATATATATATATATATATATATATATATATATATATATATATATATATATGGGTTGCTGGTGAACGCTTCTCCAACGCGAGCAGTCGGTATTTCTCAATCAAGAAACTCGCTAGGAGACGCTGCCTGCGCCTGTGTTGTCTCTCGCGGGTGAGGGCGCGTTCTTGCGAGCTGGTACAGCGTTCCTTTAAGAAAGAGCGTTTCCATAGCCAACGCGCGCCTTTCGCTCTCTCTCTGTCTCTCTCTCTCTCACACAAGACAGCAGAGGCACGCGCCGGGAGGCACGCGCCGAGGCGAACGCCCAGGTCGAGCGCGTGCCTCCCAGCACGCGGGTTACGTCTGACGCCTGACGACTGACGCCTGACGCGTGACAAGGTTAGACTAAAGGCCCAACCACAGGCACGCGTCGCTACGCGTACGCAAGCGCCTACGCGTCAGACGCGTCGCCTCGCGTCGGTGGAGGGGAAGGGCGCGCAACCACAGAGCAGACGCGCCGACGCGGCAGCGCGGCGGCGCTAGCTCCTGAATCTTGCTTGAGGCGCACTGATGCTTGAACTTCATTCCGTGCTGTCCGCATGCTTTCCTAGATATATAAAATACGTTTAGGTACAAAATGTGCACCTCACACAATTGTTTTGACTGTTTAAGTAATAATTGCAATCGCAATACCTACAGCAACAACGTATACACAAGTCATTTATATCAGCGCTTGCTCCTTTTGCTGTCAACGCCTTCGCTCTGTGTCAGCGAAATGGGCTAGTTTCGACCCCTCGAAGGTTGCGGCTTCGATTTCCATGAGCGCCAGGAACGTATGTTACAAGCAGCACTCTCCTAGATCGTTTTGAAGCGGAGCTACATTATTAATTTGTCACTGACTCAAAGGTACACCCCCTCCCCCTTTCCCCACGAACGAACACGCACACCACTGTATTTTAGTAAGGCCACGTGTGAGCGTCTCACCATTAATGAAATTGAATGCCTAAATCCAAGATCCACTTAAATCCCAAACGGCATCTTTCTACCTTTATTTACAGCGGATCTACGGCCACTCAGCCACCCTCCCCCCGCCCCCTCTCCATTCGGCAATGTCGCGGGTTCCAGTCCAGCCGATTATCAAATTAATCATTTAAACGTTAAATACAATTCAATCTGAAAACATATTTGTCTCCATATTTACAGTGGAGCTATGACCAGACTTCCCAATATCTGGGAAAGGTCGTGGGTTCGATTCCGACCACTCATGAAGTTATACATAGGAAATACTTGAACCCGAAATGGCATCTTTCTAGCACCATTCACAGTGGGGATACGATTAATTTTATGGCCCAGAGTGCAATGAGCATTTTAATTAATTAGTCATCATTACTGAGGTAACTGAACATTTTTAATGTCAACTTGATACCCTCAATCACAGACAACCGTCAAGTACAATTTCCACACTTTTTGCTCTTTTATAAGGGTATTATATTCTTCGCCCACCTCTTGTCCGTGGCCAAGGAGTGCAATGTAAACACTACACATCTTAAGACTTCCGGGCAGTTGGCGCAAATCACACATGACCACAGGGCACTGAAGCACAGATGTAAGGGAGAAATGCACAGACACACAGCGTCCCAGTGCGTTTCTGTGCGTTTGTCCCTTGCATCTGTTGCTTCAGTGCCCTGTAATTGTGTACCACCACACAATTTCATTATCATTAATCCTGAATTAATCCATATCATGTTATTGATGTCATGTCCTATCAGTCATGTTATTCACACATTCATAACGTTCAATGCAAATTTTTGTATGTACTGGTCAAATGTACGAGACCAATACACTGACTTATGGCCACTGACAGAAAAATATTTTTTTAAAGTTAGACGTTTGCTGTAAGCAGTAAAAATTAGGGTTCCCTACATATTAGGCATAGTACCTAATGGATTTCACATAGGCGAAGAGGCGGCATTTCTGTATATTACGGTCATCAACATAATATTCATGCCTCAAAATATGCGTAACAGGTTCTTACATGTGCTACCTTTGAGAAGCTCCAATCATCAACCAAGCACATTATTTTGCTCCTTCCTCACCTTACTTCGAATGAATGTGGTCAACTATTTTCATTGTTTATTTACAGGATCCTGCCTTGACCTTTCACACAACAGTAGATTTTCACCTGTTAATGAGATAAGCAGCACCAATACAGATTGCTGATAATGAGCCACTGTTGCGGTCAGATTCAAGATGAACATGTCCTGCCAAGGTGAATAGTGCACTCATGCAGAGACAGTTAAGCTGAAAAAGGAAGTCACACCTTGATTCGAACAAGTTTGCACAGTATCTCTGTCATTGTCATGAAAGAAGCTTAAATGTCGACACAGGTCCTACCACGACAGTAATGAGCAAGATGGCAAGCACAACGTACATTGTGTGCTTGCATAGCAAATAGACATTATAGAAGCCTTAGTATTCAATTTTATTACAGTACAATATTGGGGATAATGTAAGCATGGCCAAAATAACTGGACCGTGATGACCCGCCACTATCTGAAGGCCAAACCTAGTTAAGGCACAAGAGGGTGCGGTTCCCACACAATTTTAAATAGTATCAAAGCATGTCACTTCCAACTATCTCTTGCTATATTCTGACCACTGAAGTCCTATGTAAACTACAGCCTCGTTTATATATACATTAAATATCCATTAGGCATATGCCAACATCTTTAGGTTTTGCTGAGGCTGTTACCAACTATACACATACTGTGGGTCACTGCCTATCCCACACAGTATAGGTAGAAAATCATGGGCAGCCCTCATTTGTAAAGTCCTGTCTGGTAGTTTGTTTGTGGTCAGTGTCCTCTAACAACATAAAACAAGCCTATCATTGCTTGACATGATAATTATCATTCCGGTCATTCTTAAAATTCCAACCAAGCACCGTTTTAAAATGCTTGAAGAGCAATTCATGGTTAAGGGGTCACTTATAAACAAAGGCATGCTTATAATCGTGTGATGCAACTACCATCACTCACAAAATTCTAACCAAATGCAACTTAGAACGCTTTGGACAGCTACTTGTGATTCACTAATTGTTTATTAACACACGGCATGTTTGTAATTTATCGTGTGACTACTGTCACTCTTAAAATTCTACGTAAACGCTCCATTAGCATGCTTGTGGGGGCTATTTGTGGATGAGGGCTGTTTCATTAACATAAAATGTGCTCATAATTGTATGATGCGAGTACTGTTGCTCCTTAAGTGCTAACAAAGCACTGTTCTGTAGTGCTGTAAGAGAAATTCATGAATGAGAAGTCGTTTATTGCCAAAAGGTGTGCACGATGACTACTATTACTTGCAAAATACTAACAAAGCACTCTTTTAGGACATTTGACAGCAATTCAAAGAGAGATTAGTGATTACAAAAAGGTGTGCTTGTAACATTGCGATGTGGCTTCTATTACAAGCAAAATCCTAAGACAGTACCGTTCTATCATACTTTTGAGCATTATTTGTGGCCGAGAGGTCTTTTGTTAACACAAGACGTGCTTAATTGTGTAATGTGAGTGCTATCGCCTCTATAATTCTGACCAAGCACAGCTGTAGGACATCTTTATGAGCAATTTATGGTTGAGAGGCCTTTATTGACACAACATGTGTTCATAACCATATGATGCGACTTATTTCACTTGAAAACATGCAATACAGTACCTGTCCAGACAGGTTTGCAAGTTGTTGACATTGAGAAGCTGAAATTCTTGGCATTTTGGCCACGTTAAAAGTGCATGAGTACTAGCATATGTGGGAAAACGCACAAACTTTTAAAATTGAATAATCCTTGCCATGTTATTCCTTATATATTGTTACCATCTGATCTTGTTATTTGAAATTGTCAAAAATTAATTCTGTTTCAAATCACGGTGCTGAGAAAAAAAAAAAAAAGAAACAATGAATGGGCAGATAGGTGTTGGTTGTTATAGATATGGCACTTCATGATAGGAATCACGGGATAGATCTGTGCAATAATGTAAGGTCATTCCGGCAAACCAGCTGTCATTTACATAGCCCTTATCAGAATTTTGTTCCTAATTTACACAGACCAATGTTTATATCAGCTACCATTGCTGCCCACTGCCGTACGTGTCTCTTCAACGATGCCCTGTACTCTAATTTTGCACACTGCTTATTCAGCGAACAATGCGAGTACATTTGGTGCCATGCTGTCCTCACATTTTTAAATTGTCATGCATTTGATATTTAAAAAGGCACATCTCATTCTCAAGCTCTGATGAGACGGCAAGTGCTAAAAAACGCGCTATGTAAACAACCCTCAAAAAGCAATCTTCTTTAGATCCTCGTTACTTGATGAATGATACCTGCTCTTGCATTGCACCTCTGTCCATGTGTTTGTCAGAGCAGACAGTGTACAAAGCAAGGTATTGCACATACCTTGCTTTGTACTACGCATGTGCCAATGTGCAGTGCACTGTAGGAAAGCAGAACAAGAGCAAAAGCAGCATTTCATCGTGCATGCAATTTTCTTTTTCAAACACCACTTTCGTGTGCGTTCGAGCTTGAATTCTAAACACAGCAACGACGCCGGTAACAGCTGATCGCAGCCGTAAGCGATGGTCCGTTTTTGCTGGCTTGACACTACACCTACACAATTTGTCTCGAATCAACAAATGTTTGAGTGTCGTAGAGTGCGCCATACACTCATGTTCGTGGCAAGATATCACCGGAAAGTGCTGACGAGGGCGCGGTCCACCTTTGGCAGCGATGGTGATAGGTGCCGATGTTGAAAACAAACATGCAGCGGTTCAACATTCTTGCGTAAGCACCACACACGGTCACGATCAGGGGCGTTGTTATAACGTTTACGTTGCGACGTAAACAAAGAAACATCAACATCCGTCACCCGAGTTTCTCAACTGTGCCCCTTCGGGCGAAGTCGACGGGCCGCGCCAGAGGCCTTCGCTAGTTACTGACATCGCTCACAATTGAATTAGCAAGGTGACGGTCCAGCCTTCGAAATTCGAAAGCATGTCTCCACTCGTTTCAAGCACAAGTAAACACAGACACAAGCACAGGCGCAGCAGCAGTCTCCAGTACGATGTCGACGATGTTTTGACTCAGCAGCGATCGCACTCACGCAGGCGGAAGGTCAGCTGGAACTGTTGGCAAAATCACGGTGGGCACGATATCATATCACCCTGCGACAATCGCGGTCCTTGATCGTATCGCTGTTGGCTACGGTTGACGACGCGTTAATTCCGAAACGCTTCCGCGCTTCCCCAGAACTCCGCCGTGTCTTCGCGGCTGCACCGCGGCGGCCGCCATGCTAGGCCTAGCCGCCTAGCCGGTGCCTAGACACACTCCCTGTACCTAGGCTGACCTAGGCAAAGAAGTACCTAGATGAGCGATCGGTGTGATCACGTGACTTTACGCCCACGTGACCCGAGGATCGTTCTCCTGCATTTACCGCCTCGCCTCCGAGGGTGACGCGCGGCGACGCATTTGACGCTTTTGACGCGTAGGCGCGTGCTGACGCGTGCCTGTGGTTCGCCCCTAAAAAAGAAAGAAAAGCCATGAGATACCAGCCACAATATACCAGCTAAAAGTTAAGCACTCCAGGTCTTGGCCAATCCCCCGTAGTGGGTATGCGCCATATTTGAAGGATCATCATCATCATCATCATCATTTCCGTGTCCTGCACAGCATCGCGATACAAACGATACATCGTGAAAGTATTCCTCTAGTGAGATACAAATACATTTTTCAAATTTATCTAGATACAGAGCTACACATAGTCATAAATAATAAAGAGAAACGTCGTGATAATCTTGCATCGTGATACTGCCGAGCCCTGCTTTTAAGAACTCTTGCTGATGGATATTTTTTTAAAGGAAGTAACTGTAACGGTATTTACAGTTACAGTTACCGTATAAAAAGTAACAGTGTTACAGTTACAAGTTCCCCTAAATTAAATGTAACTAGTTACAGTTATAAGTTACTGAAAAAAGTAACTAGTTACCGGTAACGCGTTACTAGTAACTAGTTACTGCCCAAGACTGATTCTAGAACGGAGAGATTAGCCGGTGCAGCGCCAATGGCCGGACCGTCAGCATGCGCCCCACTCCTGCGTCTTCTTTGTTCCCCTCGAGATCGTCGTCTTCGTCCGTGTTCTTGCACCGTGACAGTATCATCCGCAATGGCTAAGGAAACTGTTCGTATAACACCGAATTATGGCGCATTTTATAAAACGTAGTCCATCCAAACAACATTAAAATTCGTATAATCACGAAATTCGCATCAAACCGTAGTCGTATCATCAAGATTCTACTGTATATGTTCACATTCTTAAATGTCTTGAGGTGAGGTAACTGAATAGTGCCAATGCCAGCCTGTGGTGTCGCATGGTCGTTTCGGGAGCACAAGAATGCTATGATTTCAGATGGGCATTATTAAATGTAGACTGAGCAGTGTGCCATAACATTTCGGATTCGCCATGTTGAGTGCTTGTTGAAGCTGTGAGAAATATGACTGGGCAGCTCAACATTTTTTTCACGTCTTTAAGGGCTAGATGGCATCCTAGAAGCATCAGGAGCCCACCAGGGCTGTGAACACTGGACCCACAGCGACTTCTCATACCCCTTTGGTGGGGGCAGCCACTGCCATTTGATTTAGTTCTAAGGGCTTGTAGGTGGTGCTGTCAGAGGACCCAAAAATCAGTCAAGCAATGAGATCTGAGATACGGGTTTCAGCGCCCAATTGTTAGGCCTGCGGTACCTCTGAGTGAGTGATAGAGATTGATGCAAAAGCCTTGGTTTTGTTGAAACTGAAAAAACAGTGCCCTGAAGCATGAGTAGGGATGAACTGCGAGTTAACATGTACGAAAGGAAGTAATAAGCTTAACGCTTGCTGTTCCTAACAGTGATTTTAATATTTTTGGAGATACATTAACTAAATTTTTTTTAATCTTCTATTCACTTCTACAAGTGAACTCCTATTAAGATAAACTCTCTCTAAATTACCTCTTTGATATAGCAAATGTTTGACGTTGCATCAGAGTCGCTGACTGGTGATTTATATATTCATTGGGCCGGGCAGCTCCTTCGACACTACCCGCAAGAGTGGTTGTGCTTAGCGAAAGAAGAACAGGTGCTTGCAAAGCCAGGCACGAGGGGTAGTTTAGGACCCCTTAGGCTAAATTACTTATTCAACTGTTAACTCATTCGCTTCCGAAGCATGTGAACCACCGGCCGCCTCCGCCAAGGCCAAACTGCGATAAGCCGGCAATTTGCCAGCCTCTGGATAAAGCATTGTTTGTAGAAGACCTCTGCAGAAGGCGCTTTTCTCAACATTCTTGGATGGTTTCTTCTTTTTACACCAGATGGGCATAGTTGTCTGCTATTTTTAAACTCTGTTGTTTGCAAAAGAAATAACGTTGCCGGATCTGCTCTCACTGCCAAGTCATCCGCTGCACCAGAAGCATGGCTATGCGAAAGAACAGTGTCATGAGTGAGGAAATTTTTTAGCTGATCTTTCACAGTGATGACTGTACTGATAAATCCTAAAGGTATCTCTGACCAAGAAAGTAGCAGCAATGAGAGTGTTGGCAAGAACAGCACTGGTTGTGAAAACAGTGTGTGTATATATCACACCTGTCTTCTTCGAGACCTTCCACACTTGCAAAGACACTTGAATGCAGTGCTTCCAGGAGAAATTCCCAAACAAAATAAAATAAAAAGTGTTAAAATCAGAACATAACATCCCGAGTTATGGATGTTCCTATACTGTGCCGTACACGGCAGTCCATGGTGTCGAAAAATGCACGGTACACCTCGTGGGAATGGCTGCCAAAGCCACCAAAGCGAACGGGTTAACAAAACAAAGTGATGAAATAAAGCATTATACATAATGTGAAGTGTTATAGTAACAGCTCAACAGTGGTTAGTTAAGGACTGAAAAAAACATGACAATAATTGCCTAAATTTATCTGAATCATTTTTGGAAACTATGTCCTCGGGTAGTGCATTCCAGTGTTCCATAGCAGTAGGTAAGAAGGGTTTGTTGGAGGCATATTAGTGGTACCATGCAAGCAGGGCATAGCCGGGGGGTGTTGTTGTTTTGCTGTCTACACCCCTCAAAATATTCAGAGTGCTGTATAACTGCCCTCTGCTCCTACTTTAGCCCTTTTTTCCACCCATAATATTTACACACTGCATTGTGTAAATATTATTAGAAAGAAATTAGTGAAGCTAGCAGTAGTGACACAAGGCAGCGAAGCTAACGGGCACTTGGGTGGTCCGGGTTCGTCTCTGGCACACCTGCATTTAGTTGTGGTCTGAGGCTTCTGGAAATGCCTCTCAAAGGTCTGCAAGGCCCAGCAAGTGCTTCTCATAGTTTCGCACCGAGCTCAGTGTAAAATCATTCGCATCGACCACAGACAGTGGCAGATGCGGCACTTGTGTCCTCGGCTTGACATCCCCCCCCCCCCCCCCCTTTGCATAGTGTGCGTTTGTGCACACTATACACAAACGCATAGCTTTGTGAGACACTGTGCACCGGTACAGATCTACGTACACTGTCTTTTTCTTCTGCTTGCATGTGCAACATGTGCGGTCGCCAGTTGCAGTTTTGCCAGTGAAGTAGTGGGCCGAGGTCATGTGCGCAAGCGAAGTGTGCATGCGAACGCCCCTCATTGGGAATTACATTGAAGAAGTGCACGTGCACTCTTGGGGACCTGAACTAATGATGGTGATAGTTTTGCAATTGCACCACACAATTGATGAGAGCCAGAAATGCTTCGCATATAAAAAAAAAGAATAAATTGCCAGACTGTTGTAACCGAAACCAGCCACCGTGCGCCCACACACTACTGCATGTACAAGCGGTAGCCTGTGCAAACGCATAAACGAAGCGTTGTAAAAGAAAAACTGAAAAAATACAACTCAAGGAAAAAGTTCATTGTAACTCTGAAGAGTGCTCTTGTTCGGTTAGAAAGTGTGGGAACATGCGCACGCTTTGGGAACAGAGAGACTGTGGCGTAAATATATGACACCAGTGCTCTCAGACTTGTTTGTGACATCATGTGCTAACCAAAATTGCAGCTGCCCGTATACCACCATGCAAACGCAAGCGTTTGCCCAAGCGAATGGGTTGCCAGATCGGACACGGGGCTGCCCGCTAGTCAACATAGCGGCACCCACAGGAAGAAGGTCTATATGTGATGCTTCAGTAGCAAACCATTTGATAGTCTGCGCTTGTCTCTGTCTTTTACGTAGTCCTTGTTTGCTTTGGCACAGCATGAACCACTTTGGCACAGTGGTTCGTGCTGTCCTGCTCCGAGACAGGCCGCGGTCTGACGAGTGCGACTATGTGTGGCTGAGACGAGCGAGCGCGCGGACGCGACGGCTTCATCCCCTGCTCGTCGAGTGCTCGAACCCGCGGCGCGGGGTTGCTAGCGGCGATGCCGCTGCTAGCAGTAGTGGAAGAGAAAACCCCCACATTTTGGCGCCCAACTACGTGGGGCCAGGGGCCTAGCCCTTGGTCGCTCAAACGACGAGCAGGTACGTGTCGGCAGAGTGGGTAGTTGCGTTCAGTTCCCAGTGTCAAATGCGCTTTGGTTGAGCGTGGCCGTCCCTACCGTGTATCGCGCGTATCTCTTTCTTTGTCTGCCTTCCTTTTTCTCTGTGTATGTATCGTGGTGTGAGGTCACTTCTCAAAGGGATTGGTAACCCGCTTCGAAGTTGCGTGAGGCGAAGCGTGGACGAGGAAAGGCGTCATGCAAGTTGCCACCAAGATTCAGCAGTTCTTCCTTGGTGGCGGAAACTCGTTGGACTGACCAAGGCTTCCATCATGTCATAGCCGGGAGAATGACCATCTTGTCTCCCGTGCAACGATCAAGTCGGTGAGTCAAACGGCTTTCTTTCGACTTCGCGTCGTGCGCGCCTTTCTTCGGTAAATTCGGAACCAGTGAAAGAATAGTTAACGCACAATTTCTTGCCCGGGTCGCCTAAAGTTTTCGTGAAAAGTTGACAGGCGCTGTTCGGTGCACATGGCCGACATGCACCGAGGGAGGCAAAAATAGCGGAAAGGCCGCTCAGGGGAACAAAGAACCCAGTCAAAAAAACCAAATGGGTCCAACTGGACAAATTCCAATGGACCTTGGATGGATGGATGGATATTAGGAGTGTCCCCTTTATAACGGGGCGGTGGCCGGGCCACCAAGCTCTAGCTTTATTTCTTTTTCGTTTACAACCATTTCTTTTCCCGAATCACACATATTTTCACAACTAATTTTTTTGCTCGTCTATTTATTTTATCTGTTATCGTTCTGCTGTGATGGAACAATCTTACCCGAACTACCTTGCGCTTTTGTTTGCTCCATACTTTTGCGCCACCAATGCTCTAAGCGCCTTTTACTTATATCTATCGCCGGCATGTTCAGCTTTCCCCTGTTACTCCTGAAACCCATGGCCTCCTGTAGGGTAGTGTCCACAGCTACACCTGGGTGGACATCTGTACATTCAATCAAAATATGGTCTGTCGTTTCCCTAGCTTTTCCACAGCACGTACAGTATCCCCTTCTTTATTGAATTTCGCTCTTTAACTTCGGGTTCTCAGGCAACCGGACCTTGCCTCAAACAGTAAAACGCTTCCCTTTGAATTATCGTAAAATTTTTCTCTCTTGATTTCGTCTTTCCCTTTTCGGTAGTTGTTCAATGCCGGTTTCTTCTCCATTCTTGCTATCCAATCCGAGGTCTCCGCCGCTCTGACCATGCTCTTAACGCTCTTTTTCGTCCCATCCGTTTCGTTACTGGATGTATACTTACTGGTAAGCTTCCTAGTTCTCTTCCTTCATTGTGAATCAACGTTCTTCCTATACAAATACCTGAATACTTTCGCTGCCCATCTACTTTCTTTCATATTCCTTAATCTCTGTTCGTACCTAATTTTACTCTGAGCTTCCCTTCCCTCAAAGTCAGACCATCCCATATCCCCCTTAACAGCCTCATTTGTGGTCTTCCCATGGGCGCCCAGTGCGAGACGTCCGACCGTCCTCTGATTCACGTCCAGCCCTGATTGTACCTCTGACCTCATGCACACCACTGAGTTTCCGAATGTAAGTGCTGGCACCATTACACCTTTCCACAAACCTCGAATTACCTCGTACCTGTTGTAACCCCACAGCGCTCTATGCTTCATTATTGCGGAGTTCCTCTTTCCTTTAACTATCATAGCTTTTTCTTGTACTTCCATGTATCTATTCCCATCATTTATCCATATCCCGAGGTATTTGTACTCTCGTACTCTGGGTATCTCCTCGCCCTGTATTGATATGGTCTGATCGTTGCTGTCATTGAATATCATCCAGCCGCATTTTGTCACACTAAATTTTAGCCCTAAATCTTCACTTTCCCGACCACATATACTAACCATACCCTGCAAATCTGTTCGACTGTCTGCGAATAGCACAATATCGTCTGCATAAAACAACCCGGGGAGCTTTTGTTCTATCACTATACCTGCCTGTCTGTACGACAGCTTAAAACAAATATTGCTCATCTCCAATGCTTTCTCCATTCTCCTCATGTAAAGCATGAATAATAGTGGGGACAACGGGCATCCCTGCCTCAACCCTTTACCTATATCGACGGCCTCCATTCTACCATTACTCGCCACACCTTCCCATTTCACACATACTGTATTTCCACTGTATATTTCCTTTAAGAGCTCTATACAGTCATCCCCTATACCAGCCTCTTTCATTATGTCCCATAAAATATTCTGATTCACATTGTCACACGCACCCTTAATATCCAAAAATGCCAAATGTAGAGGTGTGTTCTCTTTTCCGGCTATTTCTATACACTGCGTAAGCGCAAAAAGGTTATCATCTAATCTCCTGTCGACTCGAAATCCATTTTGGAGTTTACCAAAAGTGCCATTAAGCTCTGTCCATATCTGCATTTTCAATTTAATTGCCTGCATCGCCAACCTGTAGAGTACTGATGTAATGGTCAGTGGTCTATAGGAGCGAATGTTATTTTTCTCTCCCTTGCCCTTATAAATGAACTTCATCCTACTTTGATGCCAACTGTCCGGTATTCGCCTGTCCTTTAACCTTTTTTCAATTGCTTTTAATAGGGCTTCTCTGCTGTTTCTTCCGAGCTCATTTATTACAGTAATGCTTACCCCATCTAATCCTGTGGCTGTTCGTTTGGGAATCATTTCCTCCGCCTTCTTCCAATTGAAATTTTCCAGAACTAGTTCTTCCACTTGGTCTCCCTTGCTACTGTTACACGTCGTAAAGGGAGCCTCGTCATGCTTCTTAAAGGAATCGGCTGTTGCGTTTCGAATATAAGTCAATGCGTCGTACCCCTCCAATTTATTTCCTTCTTCATCCACAATATGCCGCTGCATAGTTACAGTTTTCTTCCCCAGCGATTGCAGGTGGTTCCAGAAAAGCCTAGATGCGTCCTTCTTTTCGCGAATGTCCGATATCCAACGTTTACCTTGGCCTTTAATCTTGGCTTCAACAAAACTCTGTACCAGGGCTTTTTTCTCGATATATGTTTCCCATTTTTGCTTGACCTCGTCTTGTGGCCTCTGCTCCTTTTTTGCCTGCCTATGTATTCGAGATGCTTCCCGTCGATTCTCAATTGCGTCCTGAATTTCCCTGTTCCACCATCGTTTTGGCTTTCGCTTTCCCCTCCAGCAACTCTTTTGTTTCTCTTTCGTAACTTCAGTCCTTATTAGATTAATAAGCTCATTATAATCGTACAAAAAGCGCCTCTGGTGGGAATTGCCGAAATCGAAACTGGTGGCCTGTGGCCTCCGAAAATGTCTGTCACGCAACGGTAGATGATCACGGAGGCTTCGCCTCGCACTTGCTCTTTCGGAAAGATTTGCAACCGTGCGACACCAGGTGCCACTTGCTTCGCCGCACAGATTTGTGGAAAGGTGTAATGCTGCCAGCACTTACATTCGGAAACTCAGTGGTGTGCATGAGGTCAGAGGTACAATCAGGGCTGGACGTGAATCAGAGGACGGTCGGACGTCTCGCACTGGGCGCCCATGGGAAGACCACAAATGAGGCTGTTAAGGGGGATATGGGATGGTCTGACTTTGAGGGAAGGGAAGCTCAGAGTAAAATTAGGTACGAACAGAGAGTAAGGAATATGAAAGAAAGTAGATGGGCAGCGAAAGTATTCAGGTATTTGTATAGGAAGAACGTTGATTCACAATGAAGGAAGAGAACTAGGAAGCTTACCAGTAAGTATACATCCAGTAACGAAACGGATGGGACGAAAAAGAGCGTTAAGAGCATGGTCAGAGCGGCGGAGACCTCGGATTGGATAGCAAGAATGGAGAAGAAACCGGCATTGAACAACTACCGAAAAGGGAAAGACGAAATCAAGAGAGAAAAATTTTACGATAATTCAAAGGGAAGCGTTTTACTGTTTGAGGCAAGGTCCGGTTGCCTGAGAACCCGAAGTTACAGAGCGAAATTCAATAAAGAAGGGTATACTGTACGTGCTGTGGAAAAGCTAGGGAAACGACAGACCATATTTTGATTGAATGTACAGATGAATGTACAGATGAGGAAGAACGTTGATTCAGAATGGAGGAAGAGAACTAGGAAGCTTACCAGTAAGTATACGTCCAGTAACGAAACGGATGGGACGAAAAAGAACGTTAAGAGCATGGTCAGAGCGGCGGAGAACTCGGATTGGATAGCAAGAATGGAGAAGAAACCGGCATTGAACAACTACCGAAAAGGGAAAGGCGAAATCAAGAGAGAAAAATTTTACGATAATTCAAAGGGAAGCACTTTACTGTTTGAGGCAAGGTCCGGTTGCCTGAGAACCCGAAGTTACAGAGCGAAATTCAATAAAGGAGGGGATACATGTACGTGCTGTGGAAAAGCTAGGGAAACGACAGACCATATTTTGATTGAATGTACAGATGTCCACCCAGGTGTAGCTGTGGACACTACCCTACAGGAGGCCATGGGTTTCAGGAGTAACAGGGGGAAGCTGAACATGCCGGCGGTAGATATAAGTAAAAGGCGCTTAGAGCATTGGTGGCGCAAAAGTATGGAGCAAACAAAAGCGCAAGGTAGTTCGGGTAAGATTGTTCCATCACAGCAGAACGATAATAGATAAAATAAATTGACGAGGAAAAAAAATTAGTTGTGAAAATATGTGTGATTCGGGAAAAGAAATGGTTGTAAACGAAAAAGAAATAAAGCTAGAGCTTGGTGGCCCGGCCACCGCCCCGTTATAAAGGGGACGCTCCTAATATCCATCCATCCATCCATCCATCCATCCAGATGCCACCAAAAAACATGGCGCGTGTTTCGTCATTGGCTCTGCGCATGCGCAGACTACCTACCCGGAAAAGGTCCATTGCCACCAATTGGTGTTGGACCAGTTGGATTTTCGCCACCCTTTGAGTGACATGCCATTCATAACCAATTGGGAGCGCTAATTGAATCCAACTGGCGTCCCCAACTGTATTCAAATGGTAGCCAGTTCGAAATAACTGGTGGCCAATTGGTAAGCCATGTAGATCTGATGGGTTCCCCAACTGGATTGCTTATGCACACCAGTTCGATCCAACTGGTCACCAAATGGGATATTTATAATTTTTTTTTGTGAATTTGGATCATTAACACATATCTCATCTGTCACACCATAGAAACCATGCAGTTGACGCAGTCAGAGCGAGCAAAACATTAGAGAAAACTTCCAGTGGAGAACGGAAAAACGAAAAAGAAATACGCTCCATTGACGTTACTACTCGGATATATGATCACATCCATCAGGAATATTCTGACCTGCATGGTAGTGCCACGTTTTCACAAAAGACAGGCAATTTTTTGGCAGATACGTTATCGCAAAGATGAAATAAATGCTGTGGTCTTATGACCGAGTAAAGCACAAAGATCTTTTGTTTAATCAATGTTGTTACAATTGCAAAAATATTTATATGGGCTATTTTCTTGTTTCAAAGTGTTTCTCACTTCTGTGTCTTCCAATTGAAACCATTTAGATTGTCAGGGAAGACCCATTGAAACCAACTGGTTGAACCAATTAACTTCCGACTAGACATACGAAATGATGAATAAGTGACTCCCAATTAGAACTGCCCTACCAACAACTCCTTAATGTCAAATTCACATAGCGTAAACAACCAGACAGCAATTTTCAAGCATTCTGACGATGGAAAAGCTTGAATCAACCGTAATCGGGCATCCGATTGGACAATCCAAATATTCCAATTCGAAAACGGCGGTCCCAATGGGTTCCCAATGGGTTCCCAATGGGTTCCCAATCGGACCTTTTGCAACCAACTGGACTCCAGTTATTCCGATTGGGAGGCCAAATGGAAAATTCTGTGCCAACTGGCATGGCCAGTTGGTGTCAAGTCTACTGTCCCATTGAAGTCCAGTTGGATTCCGGTTCACTCCATTTGTGATCCCTTTGCTAGCAAATGGTATATCCAGTTGGACCAATTGACTTTTTTTGACTGGGAAGGCAGAAGGAAAGCCTTCTTCCATGAATAGCGCTTCGGGCACCTGTCTCTTCGCGCATGCAGAAGGGGAGAGCGGTGCAGCATCCCGCGGCGGGAGAGAGGGAAGCCATTGTGGCGATAATCAGCCGGCCGGTCGAAGGGGAGAGGGTCCAACCTCACTGGGCTCCTGCGGAATCTGGTTTTCTCTTGTTTGTTGTTTTTTTTCTTTGTTTCGTTGGCCCGAAGAGCTATGTAGCTGACGGCAGGGTGACCCATGTGTAAATAGTTTTCTGTTTTTGCCTCTGGGAGGCGAGGCGCCTGAACATGTTGCTACTGCACGTGGCGCGCGCGCGGTATCGTTGTCTGGTTTTGCGACGGAGCGCGGGTTGTGGGCTAGAAGCGGCGTGTAGCCGTGGCCCGGGAGAGAAAGGGGTTCACTCTGCGCGATCTGTACGAGCTCGGCCAGAGTATCATGCCACCTTCGCGATTACCGCCGTGTTTACGCGCGTGGGCATGCAGTGGCACCCCCCGCCCGACACCGCCCCCCCCCCCCCCTCCCGACAGCAGAGGAGAGCGATTGCGCGCCCCTGTAATAATTCTAGCCAGTCGTCAGAGCGGAAGGCTTTAGTCGGAGTTACTGTGCTCTGCGATTTGGCACGGTGCAGTGTGAATTCTCAGCTGTCGCCGTCCCTTCCGCGTCTGTTCGTTCCGTTGGCAACACGCGGTGGATGCCCCGTTTCGTTTGGTGTCACGGATGGGCAGTATGCGTTCGCGGAAGGATAATCCGCTAGTGTAATACCCCTGTCACACGAGGCAACTAAAGTGCACTTTGAGCAAGTGCACTTCGCCGCTAGTGTCATTCGCACGCTGTCACACGGGAACGTTTAGTGACACTCGCTGCAAAGTGCACTTGCAGGCAAGTGCGTTCGCCGAACTCACTTCGCGGCGACGAAGTGTGTAGCCTCGGTACCAGTGGCTTGTAAACAAATACGCTAATGCACAATGCGGCGCCCGTAGTATGTTTAAAACATTGTTTTCGTTATTAGAAGCACTGCAATGTATTAAAACAAATCATATTTCAACAAAGAAACCTCGCTATTCTTGTCCTCGGGCAGTTTGCAGCCACGTCCGCTAGGGGAATGCACATTCCCAAAGCACACTTCTGTTTCTCGTGTAGCAGCGCGTGAGCGTAAGTGCACTTTGTGAGCGTAAGTGCACTCGCTCAAAATGCACTTTAGTTGCCTCGTGTGACAGGGGTATATAAGGTCATGTGGCGTCGCACTAGTGAAGACCACGTTTACTTTGGTTACTGCCCCACTGAATTGACCATGGATGGATGGATGCTATGAGCGTCCCTTTGTAACGGGGCGGTGACATGTGCGCCACCAGGCTCGTAAGAAGATTTAAGAACTTTTTTTCTCTCTCTCTTTAAATTTTCCTCATGCGTTTTAAATTTACTTCAATCAAATCGATCATACTATAGCAAAAACGGAAATTCATAGCCCAGTTCCCTGCCGCTTATGGCAGAGAGTCCATATTTTTCCCTATAATTATTTTTGTCCGTTCTCTCTAGTTTTCTGCCACCAGTATTCTAACCGTCTCTTACTTATTTCAATCGCGGCTATGTTCAGCTTCCCGTTGTTCGCCCTAAAACCCAAGGTTCCCAAACGTACACCTGGGTGGATATTTCCGCATTCAATCAGAACATGCTCCGTTGTTTCCTTATCTTCCTCACAGCATGTGCATTTTTCTTCTTCTTTGCTGAATTTCGCTTTATAAATAAGCGTTCTAAGTCAGCCCGATCTCGCTTCAAACAATAAAGCGCTTCCTCTTGAATTATCATAAAATGCTTCCCTCTTTATTTCATTTTTGCCCTCTCGGTAGTTATTCAGAGTCGGTTTTTTTTCCATCGCTGCCCTCCAGTAAATCTTCTTCGCCTCTCTGACTTTTCCCTTTACGCTCTTTGTTGTCAGTTCTCCTAGAGCCGTATATTTACTGGTGAGCCTCCTAGTTCTCTTTCTCCACTGCGTGTCAACGCTCTTTCTATATAAATAGCGGAACACCTTCACTGCCCACCTACTCTCTTTCATATTCCTTAGCCTCTCTTCAAACCTTATTTTGCTGTGCGCTTCCCTTGCCTCAAAACTCGCCCATCCCATATCGCCCTTTATAGCCTCGTTTGTCGTTTTCCCGTGAGCACCCAACGCGAGGCGTCCCACAGTTCTTTGATTCACATCCATTCCTGATTGTATCTCTGGCCTCATGCACACCACTGAGTTCCCAAATGTAAGCCCCGGTACCATTACCCCTTTCCACAGGCCCCTAAGCACCTCGTACCTATTGTGTCCCCATAACGCTCTGTGCTTCATTATTGCTGCGTTCCTCTTTCCCTTTGCTGCCAAGGCTTTTTCGTGTACCTTCATGTATCTATCACCCTCATTTACTCATACGCTAAGGCGCTTGTATTCGCTTACTCTCGGTATTTCTTGGCCCTGTATGGATACCGCCTGGTCGTTGGGGTCATTGAATACCATCAGTCCGCATTTTGTTACACTAAATCCTAGTCCCAGAGCCTCGCCTTCCTTCCCGCATATATTCACCAGCCGTTGTATATCATCTCGACTGTCCGCGAATAATACAATATCATCAGCATAAAATAAACCCGGAAGCATCTGCTCAATCAACACGCCGCCCTGTTTGTGTGACAGATTAAAACCAATGTTGCTATCTCCTAGCGCTTTTTCCATTCTAACCATGTACAGCATGAATAGCAGCGGCGACAAAGGACATCCCTGTCTCAGCCCCTTGCTAACATCAACGTTCTCTCTGCTACTGATTCCTTCCCATTCTATGCAAACTGTATTTTCTCGATATATTTCCCTCAAAAGCTGTACACAATCGTCGCCTATGCCCATTCCTTCCAAAATTTCCCACAATATTTCTTGATTAACATTGTCATACGCTCCAGTGATGTCTAGAAAAGGCACATACAACGGCCTCCTTTCTATTTTAGATATTTCTATACACTGAGTAAGAACAAATAGGTTATCGTCTAAACGCCTGTCTACTCGAAATCCATTCTGAAGTTCTCCCAAAATATTGTTACCTTCTGCCCATGCTTCTATTTTTAATTTTACTGCTTGCATAGCCATCCTGTATAGCACCGATGTAATGGTTAGCGGTCTATACGAGCAAATGTTATTCTTTTCCCCCTTGCCTTTATAGATTAAGTTCATTCTGCTTTTTCGCCAACTGTCCGGTATTTGCCTCTTCTGTAAGCATTTTTCTACGGCTTTCAATAGTGGTTCTTTAGTGTTCTGTCCTAATTCGTTAATGAGGCTAACGGGGACCCCATCTAAACCCAGAGCAGTGCGCTTTGGAATTTTTCCTTCGGCCTTTTTCCAGTTGAAATTCTCAAGTTCTAGCTCTTCCTTAGTTTCGCTCACCGTCATGGTTTTATCCGCTGGGGGAATCTCTTGGACGATCTTTTTATACGAACCGGCTGTTACCTTCTGGATGTAACCCAACGCTTCGTACCCTTCCAATTGATTTCCTTTCTCATCAACAATATGCTGTTGCAATGTGGCAGACTTTTTACCTAGCGCTTTTATGTGGTTCCAAAATATCCTAGGCGCGCCCTTGTTTTTGTCATGAATTTCTGTCACCCAGCGTTCGCTTTCACCTTTAATTTTTGCCTCGACCAATTTCTGTACAATACATTTTTTCTCTAAATATATTTCCCATCTTTCCGTGACTTCGACTTGCGGCCGCTTCTCCCTTTTTACCTGTCTGTGCTCCCTCGATGCTTTACGTCGCTTTTCGATCGCTTCCCGGATTTCCCTGTTCCACCATCTTTTTGGCGTTCTCTTTCGTTTCCAGCAAACAGCTTTCTTCTCTTTACTTATTTCTTTCGTCATTACATGAACTAGCTCATTATACCCCCAGTCCTTGCCTCGCATTTTGCCTACTTCTTCCTCTACTCTTGCGGCTATACTTTTTATTTGTTTGTCATTTAAATACGAGCTGCCAAACTTCGACTCTACGTTATTATTTTCATTTTTATATCCCAGTTGTAACGTTATGCGTTTATGATCACTACCCAAGCTGTTCATCCCGTCCTCGTCTATTCTCATTTCTCTCAGTTTTTCATAGATTCCTTCCGCCATAAGGCAATAATCAATGTTCGATTGTCTGTTTCTGACCTCCCACGTGATCTGTCCATCACACTTGGGCACTGTGTTAACTATCACAAGACTATGGTGCTCGCAAAGATCGAGCAATAACCTCCCATTGGTGTCTGTATATCCGTCAAGGTCGTGGATGTGGGCACTCATATCCCCTAGGAGGATGATTTCGGCCCCATGACCAAATTCTTTAATATCGGTGTTTATGCAATGTTTTATCTCCAGATTCTTTTCCTTACAGTTATTTCCCGTCCACATGTAAGCTACACATAGCCACGTTTTCTTTCCGCCTACCGTACCCGAAACCCAGAGGTGCTCTGAACACGTTTGTTTTACTCTCTCCCATTTGGCTCCGCTATGAATAAGCATTCCAACACCCCCACCTTTTCTTTCTGATGCGATCCTGTTGCACCCTTCCCAAACATAATTGTCAATGTGTGGTGGCTCTTCCAGGTCCCTAAGGTGTGTTTCTGTAACCACATAAACGCCTATCTTTTCTTTGTTTAACTGTTCCTCAATCTCTAACCATTTTGCCTTTTTTCTGCCACCCTGCATGTTTATGCAACTAATTGCTACACGTGCCTTCGCTCTTTTCTTCCTTTTACCTCTTTTCTGGCATTTCTCAGTGCTACCTGCCCGAAAATACCCCTGGTTGTTTCCTTTGTTCCTTGCTACCCCGAACTCCGAAGGGCCCGCGTGCCCCCCAAAAAAGCTACTGCACGTCCTGCAAGCCGCCAACCCACCTCATGACCAAGCCTCCTATCGAGGTGAATTCTGTCTCTTTGGAAACCCCCCCACCTATGCACCTCCCTGTTTATTTCCACTACTTCGAACCGCTTCTCTCGACTCGTAGGCCATATCTCTGTTTGCATGGACAACCGCTCTTTGGAGGTTGCCGTCACGCACTGGTATTTCCGGTACCGTGCACACTACTATCTGCACCTGGGGGGAGATGGCGCGCATGTCGTCGACGCCTTTTGCCAAGGTCGTCGCTAACCCTGACGATTCTTTGTTGAGGACGTCGTTTAGCCCTGCCGCAATCATCACGAGGTTGCGTCCGTGAGCCCCAGACCTGAGTTTTTCTCTTGCTTGCCTCATGACTGAACCCAGCCTATGCCCTGGGAACGTCCCTACCAATACTCGTTTGTCGCCTTTCACCCTCTCTTTAAGTGCCTCGGCGCATCGAACTAAATTGGAATCGCCAGCTATGATAACCCCCTGAGGTGTTCCAGCTGGAGTCACCTGCACCTGGCTACTGTCTGGGTGTTCAGCAGGAGTCCCAGCTGCTGCATTGTCTACTCCCTCCGGCAAAGCTACTTCCTGAAATCTGTGCCCCGCGCTCTTTGCACCTGCGTTTTTCACACCCTGTTCTTGCTGCCCCACCCCCCCCCCCCCCACGCTGGAGGTCGGCGCCGCACTATTCTCGCTCTGGCCTGCTTCTTTCACCTTAACTGCCATGGCTAGTCCCTCCTTTGCTAACCTAAGCCTCTCCCCCATGGCCTTCGTTTTCTCACGCTCTTTTGCCAATGCATTTTCAAGCTCAGTGATTCTGTCCATAAGTCCGCTCTGAGCAGCCATCATTTTTTTCCATTTTTGCCTCGATCTAGCACTGTCTACATTTTGCGTCAGCTTCTTTTGCCTTCTCTTCCGCACAAACTTCCATTTTCACAGCTGCCCCACACCCTGAACACTTTGCGGTCTTTTTGACCATGACTGCTCGTAGCACAAGAGTTACACTATCTAAAGAACAAAGGCCCTCGGTACTACAAACACTTCCCTAAGACAATACGTACCCAAAAACTCAATGGATAGCCCACACTTCAAAACACTCGTTGTGGGTGCACGTGCACCTCAGCCACGCGGAGGAAGAAAAAGGAAAGCAAAAAATACCCAAAAAACAAGTTACTGACCCCTCCAAAAAACCGGACCAACTAATAACCTCGGTACTACAAACACTTCCCTAAGACAATACGTACAACTCAATGGATAGCCCACACTTCAAAACACTCGTGGTGGGTGTACGGGCACCTCAGCCACGTGGAGGAAGAAAAAGGAAAGCAAAAAACCCGAAAAAAACAAGTTACTTACCCCTCCAAAAAATCGTACCAGCTAATAACCTCGGTACTACAAACACTTCCATAAGATAATACGTACCCAAAAACTCAATGGATAGCCCACACTTCAAAACACTCGTGGTGAGTGTACGTGCACCTCAGCCACGCGGAGGAAGAAAAAGGAAAGAAAAAAAAAGAAAGAAACCCCAAAACAAGTTACCCCAAGAAACCGTACGAACTAATAACCACAAATATAGTTTATGCTAATTACCTATACTAGAAAAGCAAGCTCAATGCATGCAAGAAAACTTATCTGCCTCCATCGTTCCGGAGACCTCGAAAAACACATCTGCTCACGCCAGCGCCCTAGCAAACCACATTGCAAAATTGTGAGTGCCACCTGAATTTTTTCAGCCAAAAACTCTCCTGCACAGGTTGCTTTCATGTTCTACCCGCGTGCACATGTCCACATTCCGTCACGCCATTCATTCCGTCACGCGCCCCGTCACGCCACATTCCGTCACGCGCCCTAGCCAACCGCATTGCAAAGTTGTGAGCGCCACTTGGATTTTCCCAGCCAAAAACTCTCGTGCACAGGTTGCTTTCGTGTTCTATGCGCGTGCACATGTCCACATTCCGTCACGCCATTCATCCCGTTCAGCGTCCGTCCCCGCCTTCCTTTCGCTTCTGCCCCTGTTTCTCTAAATCATGGAACTGGCTTTGTGTGGGCTCACTCCCGGCAAAATTCTTGAGAAGCTTTTGTGGTGATGGTACACGTCGGGTGGGGTGTGCAGACGTGAATGCGCTTAGAGCAGGAAAGCAATCTGTAGACGAGAGTTTTTGGCTGGGAAGCAGCCTTGCGGGAAAGCGAACTTAAAGATTTTTGGAAATGGTCAATTCAGACGGAGAGATAACCTGACAGAGACGTCTTTCTCTTCTCTCCCTACCCTTTCGCTAGCTTCTTCGCTGTTCTAGGTTCTATGCTAAGTGTTCCTTTCTTTTTACGCACCGTTTCTTTTTTTCTGGTTTTTGTTTTTCGCTACTTCGAGAATGATTTCTAGCCTCGCATTGTTTTATTCTTAGTTAACTTGATTTTGCGTCCTTGTGCTGCGCGACTGTTTTTGTTTTTGTGTGTGTGTTTCTGCCGCGCTGATTTGGCGGTTGAAGTCTGCGTGTCCGGAGCGGGACGGCGTCGACGGCGAGGCTGCGGACGGAGCCGTGGTCGCGGCACTTGGTGCGGCCAGGAAGTCGACAGGGTCGACGGCACGTGAGACCTGTTGCGGCCGGCGTCCAGAGTCCGTGAAGATGCCGTGGCGTGCGTCGGCTTCATTGGACATTTGAGGGACTTGTCGCGGTTGTGTTGTCGCGTTTGTATTTGGTATTTTTGTTTGGCGGTTCTCGGATTTTATTGCATCGCCGGTATTGTTTTTTTAGGGGGGGGGGGGCTTCTAAGGAGGGAGGGATGTGGGGACCAGGGTGAAGCGCGTCCCGCGCGACGCCATGTTTTTTTTTTTTTTGGAATGTCCTTGCACCCCCCTCTCCCAGCGGGACGGGGGAGGGCTGGCCGCTTCGCCCACGTGGTTTTAACTAGCCTGCTATTGGGCAGCTGGTACTTCCTGGCATGTTCGCCCGTTTCTGGTTTGAGAGATGCTGAGTCTGAGAACTAGCTGGGGACGCGAAGGGTCCGCACGTGCTTTTGCGACCCTCCGTTCGACGTGGCCATCGGATTGCGCGCCTTTGCCGGCCCCAGCGACCATGGCAGCGACCTGCGATCGACAGACATCTCTGTACGTTCTTTTCCTTCTATTTTCCGTTTGGTAGTGTCTATACATAGTTTGCACGCGCGTCACTTCCAGCGGCTTCAGCGGCTCCGTCCGCCATTGCTAGGAACAAGCCGGTCCGGTTATTGATGTACGGACGGCCGTCTACGCGATTCCTTGTGTTCCTTGTTTCGTTCGCGCTTGGACTGCGTGCGGAAGCATTTGGCTGGGGTTGACTGCTAACCCGAAAGGCGCGGGTTCGACGCATACCCCCGGCGGATCTCAGTTAGGTGGAGCCGAAATTCTAGAGACCCGTGCACTGTGTGTTATTAGTGAATGTCAAAGGACTCCAAGCAGTTGAATTTTCCGGAATTCTCTGCTACAGAGCATGCCTCGTATCACATCGCGCTTTTGGCACGTACCACGCTAGAAATTTTTATTTGACCGAGAGCCACACATTGTGTCTTCGTGTTCATGTTCTCATGAATAGTACGAATGTGCGAGCGTGCTTTTTGCACCTGTATGACAGGTGCAGTGCTTTTCTGAAGCTTAAACGTACGTTAGATTATGCATCAAGGGACCTACATGACCGCTCCTTGGGCCGGTCATGTATAGGCTGCCTACTATGCACCGCCGCTACCGGAGCCGGTGGCAGTCGCGAAGATGATGGTGAAAATGGGGAAAGTTGTGTTTGGACAGTCACTTTCTCGCGAGGCTTTATATTGCCGCGTAAAATGGTTTCTGTACTAATGTGCAACCGCAACTTCAGTTAATATGTAAGACAACTAGAAACGTTGCGCTGTGTTTACATTTAATGTACCTGCAATCGCGGAAAGATGAACAGCTACATCTGCTAAAGTGGCAAATCGCCTATGCTTGAAAGGGGAACAGCAAGATATAAATGAGATATCCTGGTGTCATTCACCCTTAGCGGTGCGAAATGATGAATTCTTGTTTTTGCCTCACCTCGCGGAGTACGACGACGGGCTTCGACTGGAGTCGCATGTCGCAATAGCGCTGCGGCAGTTAATTGCCTCCAGAAGCACTCAGTTGCTGGTGCGCCGAGCGGTTTATAGGCGTTTCTCGGTTACAAGTCTAAGTAGCCGGTAGACGAAACCAGCCAGCTGATTATGTCCTCCTGAGCTGAAGCGGGCATCGCTGTAGCTTCACATCTGCAGTCACATGAGCGTCGCGTGCGAGGGGTCGTCGTCTCGTACCGTTCCTGCTCTGTGCCGGCAAGGTCATTATAGTACGCAGGCCAAAAATCGAAACGCCCTTCGGCGTCGCCACGCTTAAACCGCCATACACGGTTGTCAGAAGCACGTTACACTGCACGGAGAACAAGCAGGCGACCCAAACGAGGTACCTAGCTATGGCGGACGGAAAATGCAGACGACGGACGTGACGTCACGTGCAAACTATGTTATACATAGTTTGCACGCGCGTCACTTCCAGCGGCTTCAGCGGCTCCGTCCGCCATTGCTAGGTACAAGCCGGTCCGGTTATTGACGTACGGACGGCCGTCTACGCGCTTCCTTGTGTTCCTTGTTTCGTTCGCAATAATGCGCATATGCCCAATATTGGGTTGCCGATGAACAAGCAAAGGTACTACACTGACGACTCGATATCCTTTAAACGCTTGGACTGCGTGCGGAAGCATTTGGCTGGGGTTGACTGCTAACCCGAAAGGCGCGGGTTCGACGCATACCCCCGGCGGATCTCAGTTAGGTGGAGCCGAAATTCTAGAGACCCGTGCACTGTGTGTTATTAGTGAATGTCAAAGGACTCCAAGCAGTTGAATTTTCCGGAATTCTCTGCTACAGAGCATGCCTCGTATCACATCGCGCTTTTGGCACGTACCACGCTAGAAATTTTTATTTGACCGAGAGCCACACATTGTGTCTTCGTGTTCATGTTCTCATGAATAGTACGAATGTGCGAGCGTGCTTTTTGCACCTGTATGACAGGTGCAGTGCTTTTCTGAAGCTTAAACGTATGTTAGATTATGCATCAAGGGACCTACATGACCGCTCCTTGGGCCGGTCATGTATAGGCTGCCTACTATGCACCGCCGCTACCGGAGCCCGTGGGTTGAAGGACCGTGGTTCGAGTCGCAGCCTTAGTGAAATGTTTTTTTCTTTCGGTGTTGCATTTTTTTTAAGAACTATTAGCGCTAACACAACTGCTCCGAAGGAGCCGTAATGTTATTTTTAAACAGAATCGCGTTGGTCTCAGCGGCGGGCGCGCTAGCGCCCGTCGCTGACGCGCCTGGCTCTGGCAGTAGTGACACGAGCAAAATAGTGAGAGCGCCGAAGGCGCACCGCGAAGCGACAACTTATGTCAACGGGCCCTCCAGTGACACGGGCGAACTACGGACACGGTTAAAATAGCTATAACAGGAAATGCGCCGGCAGGGATAAACTGCCGGCAACTATAGACCTATCCTGGGGTACGTCACGAAAGGGCCGTGACGTCAGCCACGTGACCCTAGCGCGCACGTGCGAACGGACTGGTTGGCAAAACATTCCAGCGTTCGGCGTGGTTGCATGCTGCCGTACGGGTGAACCGAGTTTGTACTCGTTTGTTTTGTGCCCGTGCACCTGGCCGATTTGACATGGTGGTTAGCTTTTGCGATGGAGGATATGCCAAACGCGCGATTAAAGGCAGCGGCATCGGGTCCTTGCTTTTTTTTGTTTTTTTTCCTCCTCGATTTCGGAAGTCCAAACGACACAGTGACGGAAAGCGTGGGTGCGAGCTTTGCGCTGTCTAAAATAGCAGCCGTCGGACAGCAACAGGATTTTTGGATAACATGTCATCGCTGGTAAGTGCTAGCCTGTTACCTAGAGCTTTTAGGCGTTTTGTTATTTGTGCTTCCGCAGCATTTGGAAACATGTATCAACTAGGATGCCGCACCTTGATTTTCCGAGCACACGGAGCGGGTAGCTAGCGTGTTTGCTTTCAAGGAGACTAGCGCTGAAACAAAAAGGAAGACATGTGAGCGTTTTGAAGGCACTTTGAAACGGAAGCATTCCTCCAGTAAGCGGTGGTTCCGAACGGTGTGCAGATTTTCTCATTTCGCGCTCACTGTGCTGTAACTTGCGTCGGGCTAGCACTCCAAAGGAAAACTTTGTTAGTGTTTTCGGACGCGACAGACAGTACCAGTCTCGTCTGTTTTCGACCGTATAAATGTTTAGTTCCTGGGCAGAAAGAACGGAAGGAAATGCAAATGAGCGCTACAACTCAACCGACCATGCAAGTACAGTGCGCAGTGTGAACGCTGCCTGCAGCTCGTAGGACATGGCGGTGGTTCTCCGTGGCGGTGTTTGCTTTGAAAGACATGCATTCCATGCCTAGTTGGCAAAAGTTGCAGTGTTCGGCGTGGTTCCATCCTGCCTTACGGATGGACCATGTGCGCGAATACCTGGCCTCTTTGACACGGTGGTTAGCTTTTGCGCTGTAGGATGTGCCAAACGCGCGACAAAATTAAGGCACCGGCATCGTTTATTTTTTTTTTCTTCTGGATTTTCGAATGACAGCAGTCGATGGAAGGCGTTGGTGCCTCAGTTCGAGACAAGCACTAGATGCACGTGGCCTTTCACTAAGCGTACGCTTTGAGCGAACAGTAACGCTTCATGGCCTCTGCATTGTACGGGCTAGGCATGCTCGCGAGGTACACACAGAGCCGAACGTTTGGTCGAGGTTTTAGGGTCATTCTTCCATTCCGAAATGGTGTAGGGGTATGGATACTGCATTCCACGAACTTGCAGCTTCTTTTCGACAAACCGCCGGCGCGCAACCTCGGGATGGGACAGTACCATCGCGTGCAAAGCCCGAGCAAACTGCAGGAGCCGCCGGAGCTTTTTGCCAACCACTGCGAAACTGGTCCGCCGCGATGTCGATGGCGATGCTCTGCGTGACGTCACATTGTTGACAAACAGGGACAGGTCTATTCTGCTGGTCTGTTTTGCCGGCTGCCGGCACTATAGGCGCGGCCTTTCCGTTTCAGGGGGCGCGCGGTCGGAGGTGCGCTGGCCGGGGGTTAGGCCTTTTCCCCCTTGCATGGTCTTTGTGTATTGTGTGTTCGTGTTGTTTGTGTTCTTGTATATTCGCGTGTTGTTTATCGTTGTTGTTATCCTTTGTTTGTATTTCATTCGACTGATTCGGCCTTGTTTTGTTTGTACTAATTAACGTGTTCATTAAATTGCCATGCTGGGAGAGTGGCGCCTAATGTTCTCCTTTTTCGCCGCGTGCGACGGTTCGTGCTGTCCTGCTCAGAGACAGGCCGCGGGCTGACGCGCGCGGCGATGCGTGGCTAGGGTGGCTAGAATGGGGAGGTGTGGCGACCGGCTTCCAGTGGCTGGCCCAAATACGCGTTCCTGTCGCGCGGTGGTGCTGCCGGCGGGGGCACCGTGCTTTCCTCGCATCGACTGCTTACCTCCGTGCGAGCAAATGATTCGGCCGCGCTCTGCATTTCCGCTGTAGTGCTTTCGATGCTGACGGGCATATTTATTTGATATTGTAGACGTCGATATACCTTTATGAAATAGTTGACTGCTTTGATTTCACGTGTAATCTACAAGCGCCGACCACGCAACTGATACAGAAAGCGGGTATTCGCGGTCAGGCGCCTCGTCATGCGAAAAGTAGTGTAAAGGAGTCGCTACCGAATACCAGAAGGTTGGAATAACTCTGCATGTCTGGATTGCAGGTTACTTATACATTTTCTATTGCAGTGGTACTTTAATGAAAGGAAGGAAGTGCAATTTTTCCGCAATGCAATAGAAGATTGAAATAAAGTACAAGGCTGGTAGTTTGATACAAGTTTATTGGAAACAATTCAAAGCAGAGCATTGAGTGCGGCTCTTGCGCTGTCCGGTGCGCTCCTGTCGGCCCTTGAAAATCCGAGTCAGGGAGCGTGATTTTCTTGCCGGACCGTACCCACATCCGCAGCAGGTCTCCAAGATGCACAGCCTCTAGTCGATAGACCAATGTAAGACCCAACATAGAGTCACAAAGTTCAAGTATTTTACGCTCAGAATCTGCGCTCTTTTCAGCGTTATGAGTTTCTGTGACACCATAAAACACGAGATTGCACCGTCGGCTTCGATTTTCAAGATCTTCAACGTTTGCCATCAATGACGTGATAAGGCGACGCTGGTCGTCACTTGCACTTTTACACTCTCTTACTGTAGCAGAAAGCTGATCAAAATTAGATAATTTGGATTCCATCGACGTAATGCGTCTACTTAGGTCATCAATGGCATTCTTATTTTCTGCCTGGGTTTCTTCAATAGCTGCAAGCATTAACTTAATATCTGCCTGTCCGTCAAGAAGCAGTTGTAACTTTTCCTGGCTAGAGGGACCCGGGTTGATTTCTACATCTCCGCACACAAAAAGCAAGAGAAAGTAGAAAGCATAGCATCGCAAAAGACGGAAACGACACTTAGGCTGTCGCCTATGTTTACAGTGTCTTTTCTCATAAGAAATTGTTTGGGGTGGAACCGGCAAGGTATAGACAACTGTTAAGTAGGATGGTTTGGATTCACTAACCTGAAAGAACAGTAGAAATAGCGTGAGCGGCATCGTCGCTGTCGTGCCGGTTCCACGCCCCAACAATTCAGTGCCGGTGACTTCCTTATATAGCTCAGTGATAAGCGCGCAGCGCTTCCAATGTTCGTAGACCGGTGGCACAGCGCACCAACCAAGTTCAGCTGAGCTGCACACAGCCACGGTGTCCTGGGTCGCATCCGTATTGTTGCTAGTTCCGTCAGTCCCAACAGCTGCTGAAGACCAAGTAATGTTCCAGCAACGTTCGGCAAAGGCTTCACACCGGCGAAGGGGACACCTCCCGCAGGAAAAACCACTGGCCTGAAAGAACAGTAGAAATAGCGTGGGCGGCATCGTCGCTGTCGTGCCGGTTCCACGCCCCCTCTGCCGGTGACTTCCTTATATAGCTCAGTGATAAGCGCGCAGCGCTTCCAATGTTCGTAGACCGGTGGCACAGCGCACCAACCAAGTTCAGCTGAGCTGCACACAGCCACGGTGTTCTGGGTCGCATCCGTATTGTTGCTAGTTCCGTCAGTCCCAACAGCTCCTGAAGACCAAGTAATGTTCCAGCGACGTTCGGCAAGGGCTTCACACCGGCGAAGGGGACACCTCCCGCAGGAAAAACCACTGGCCTGAAAGAACAGTAGAAATAGCGTGAGCGGCACCGTCGCTGTCGTGCCGGTTCCACGCCCCCTCTGCCGGTGACTTCCTTATATAGCTCAGTGATAAGCGCGCAGCGCTTCCAATGTTCGTAGACCGGTGGCACAGCGCACCAACCAAGTTCAGCTGAGCTGCACACAGCCACGGTGTCCTGGGTCGCATCCGTCTTGTAAATGTTCCCTTATCCCAAGTGTATGAATACAAATATCTCGGGGTATATTTTACTCATGACTTAAAATGGCATCGTCATGTTGATCACATAGTCGCCAGCGCAGGCAAGTCACTGGGGTTTTTACGGCGTAATGCAAAATCTTTCAATATGGCTACAAAAGAACTGCTGTTCAAGACGTTTGTTAGATCAATTTTAGAATATGCCTGCGAGGTGTGGGACCTGCCGATGGTAGGTGATAAAGAACGCATAGAAAAAATACAAAATTTAGCTGCAAGGTTCGTGACTCAAAACTACACAGTTACTTTTAGCGCTACCCAAGCGAAGGCGGATCTGAAATGGGAGACAGTAGAAAATTACAGGAAGAAACTTCGCTTAAAACGTTTTCATAATATTATACACTCAAAAGTTGGCATTGATCGGCAACAGTATATAAAAGAACCTTATTATGTATCCACACGGGGCGATCACTCACATAAAGTACGTGAAATATTTTCCACCACAGAATCCTTCAGAATGTCGTTCTTTCCAAGAACAATATGGGTGTGGAATAGATTACCTGCTGCTGTAGTTAATGAAATATCTAATGATGCGTTTTATGCCTTGTTAATTTAGTGTTTTATGACTTCGCATTATGTGTTTCTTTGCATACTGGCTGTGTATGTAATTTATTTATTATTTTGCCTACTTGTTAGTCTCTACTGTTTATATGTGGTGTGTAAACCCGATTATATTGTGTTCCCCCTCACTTTAATGCCTCTGATGGCGCTGTGAGTATTGCGTAAATAATTAAAAAAAAGGTAAAGGAAGTCAGCAAAACTGATCCGTAACCTTGGGAAAAGGATTGGCTCAGAGGGCTGAGCCGGTCGGGCTGGGGTCCAGAAGCAGGATACGGTACTGCACCAGGACTGGGTGAGGCGCGCTGCCGTAAAATGCGGCCGAGCCCAGACCAGCATCGGGACCTTCCGGTGGAAAGCCACAGCTGTGCATTTTCCGTGGGCTTCGCACCTGAGGTTCTTGCTTCAGCCGGCAGAAAACAACCAAATCAGAACTGGCACGGAGCGGGGGAATCCGACTGACAAGCTTGGGAAGTTTAAGCAAAGGCTTGTCAAAAAAAGAGAGGCCGGTGCAGTCGCATCGGCCTCTCGTCTTTTTTTCTGTGTGAGCATATGTGGAGAGTCGAATTCGAGCAATGATGTACGTGTGAGCTATGACAGAACCAAAACCGCACCGAGCCCAACGCGCCGACGATAATTCGGTGAGCAGCTAAACAAACCTTTTCTCATGGATAGTAGAAACTGTTAGTTACTAACGCAGTTACATGTTCTCACAATATTCCGCACAAACTGAAAACCGATGCGACGCTGGACATAACCGACCGACGGTCTCCGATAGTAGCAACTCATGAGAAGCGAAGAAATTAGATAGATAGATAGATAGATAGATAGATAGATAGATAGATAGATAGATAGATAGATAGATAGATAGATGACGAGATTAACACCACAAGCGCAATAAGGAGTATAATTACTCCTTGATTACTCCTTGCCGTAAGACGCAAGCTGTACACTACTAACCTCCACACAAATCTTTTTAGCTGGTCGATGTAAATTGCATGACGACTTAACACTTTGAACTCACTTCCTATAAGAATGAACACGATACTATGCCTTCACCACCACAATAGAAGTTTGCGTGTGTCTGCTGGGGTGTATGATTGCGTGTTTATACTGTTATATAGATACGTGTGTATGTATCTGTGTGCCTGATACCTATCTTTTTCCATTTCGTCTTCACACATCCACTCCGGCATAAGAAATTTGGAATTGCATTACTCATTACACATCATACAACCGCGATTTCTTACAACCAACAGTTTTTTTCTTTTTTTTTGTCATATGCGCGTACATCGCAAGAAAAAATGCGTTTGTGTACGGGACCACGTGGAAAATTTCAATGAATTTCTTTTACCCTAACTTGTACAACTGTCGGGCAGTGCGCGAAACTAGGCACGCGGCCACATACCTGCATAGCGCGAACGTAAAACGCGATTTTCCACGCGCGCAGTCCTTGCTTGCACAGCAATTTTAAAAACCGTGACGTTCTGGAGGTCAACAGTTAGCATTCGCCCTGTCACCTGTGGAAAGCGCAGCACGTGGCCAAGGAAGTCGCCCCGCCGCATTACTAATACAACGATCAGTACAGCGAGGTAAAGGGGAGAGGGAATCACTTTCCTAAAAATGGGCCCTCTATAAATAAGACGGACATTGCGGATACAAGCAGAGTCGAATTCGAGCAATGATGTACGTGTGAGCTATGACAGAACCACAACCGCACCGAGCCCAACGTGCCGACGATAATTCGGTGAGCAGCTAAACAAACCTTTTCTCATGGATAGTAGGAACTGTTAGTTACTAACGCAGTTACATGTTCTCACAATATTCTGCACAAACTGAAAACCGATGCGACGCTGGACATAACCGACCGACGGTCTCCGATAGTAGCAACTCATGAGAAGCGGAGAAATTAGATAGATAGATAGATAGATAGATAGATAGATAGATAGATAGATAGATAGATAGATAGATAGATAGATAGATAGATAGATAGATAGATAGATAGCAGGCAGGCAAAGAACTTTATTGTGATCCGGAGACGACGCTCACTCCCCCCTTAGGGGGCGACATCGGCGGGCCGCACCCACGACGGGACGGGGAGATGCATCTCCTCGGCCATGTCATGGGCTCTCTGGATAGCCCTTAGCTGGTCTTCTTTCTCTTTGCTGGTGAGGAGATATCGCCAGTCCTCCTCCGTAGAGGGAGACCCGGGGCTCTCGCGCAGTGCAGGACATTGCCACAGCATGTGTTGTAAGGTGCAACGCGGGTTACCACAGCGAGGGCAGCCCGGCTCTATGCCATCCATGTATTTAGAGCATATAAGAGGAGAAGCGTATGCCTCCGTCTGTAAGAGACGTAAAGTGATAGACTGAGCTCTGTTTAGATGTGGATGCGGGAGGGGGAACTTCCGCCGTTCCAACTGATAGTGCTTACAAATTTCATGAAAGGTTAGGAGGGGATCTCGGTAGTACCAGTTTGCGTCCTCAGCCTCCGAGTGGTTCTCCCCGGCGTGGAATGTTAGACCTCGCGCCCGGGAGTGTGCCAACTCGTTGGCATTAAGGATGGTTCCGTGTACGTGTCGGCCAACGTGTGCCGGGAACCAGAAGATGTGCTTTTTGTCTGTCCAATTGGCAGCAGAGAGAACTCGAGCGGCTTCCCGGCATACCGAACCCGCCATGAAGGCTCGGGCGGCTGCTCGCGAGTCTGTGTAAATAGCTGTACGGTTGGTGGTAGCAAGAGCGAGTGCTACCGCAACCTGTTCAGCGCGATCTGCGTTCGCGTGTAATAAAGTCAGTGACGACAAATGGTCGCCTTTAAGTGTGGTGACTACTGATACGAAGTGATCCGAGCGACCGTACTGTGCTGCGTCTACGAAGGCCACGTTATCCTCCATAGCTGCCGCGGTACTAAGCAGGGCTCGCGCCCGTGCCTGCCTTCTCCCCACATTATGTGTGGGGTGCATGTTTCGGGGTATCGGGGACACTGTGAATGTAGCGCGCAACTCCTCAGGGAGCTGGCACTGTCTTTGTTCCGTAACGGGAGATTTGAGCCCGAGGTGTACCAATAATCGTCGCCCAGCCTCAGTGGAAGACAGCCTTACAAGTTGGGATAATTTCTGCGCTTCAACAATTTCGTTGAAAGTGTTGTGTATGCCTAGCTCATTGATCTTTACCGTGCGAGTATTGCCTGGTAACCCGAGGACCTGTTTAACACACCGGCGAATGATTACATCGAGACGGTTCTCGTCCCCTTTCTGCCACATATGTGCGGGGGCTATGTAGTTGATGTGACTCATCAGAAACTCGTGGAAGAGTCTGCGGAGATTCTCCTCAGACAGGCCGCCGCGTTTATTAGCCACTCTATTGATGAGTTTTGCCATTGCTTCGGCCTTTTTTGAGATGCGTGTTATGCTGGCGTCATTACTGCCATTGGCTTCTATAATCATGCCCAAGATGCGTATTTGCCCTACCGTGGGGATGGGTGAGCCGTCTGCTGTGAGGAGGTTGATTTCTGAGTAAGCGTCCTTACGCGCCTTGTATTTGGGGCGGTAAAGTAGTAGCTCCGATTTCTCTGCCGATAGGGAGAGACCAGCCTGCCGTAGAAACGCTTGTACCTTGTTCACCGCGTCTTGCAGTCTTTCTTCGATGCGGCCGTCGTTGCCCCCCGTACACCAGACTGTAATGTCGTCGGCGTAGAAGGCATGCCCGACGCCGTCTATTTGTGAGAGTTGACGCGAAAGTTCGCGCATGGATAGGTTGAATAGGAACGGAGAGATTACAGCCCCTTGGGGTGTGCCTCTCGGTCCTAAGTTGAATTGCCGTGAGCCCAATGAGCCTAATTTCAAGGTAGCTTTCCTGTCCCGAAGAAACGAGCTCACATAATTATAGAAACGTGTTCCTAGTCCGGCTTCCCTAATAGAGGCAAGAATGTGTGAGTGCTTTACTCGGTCGAATGCTTTCTCGAGATCGAGCGCTAAGATGGCTCTCGTGTCTCTAGTAAGTTTGTCAAGAAGCTCGTGTTTGAGCATCAGCATGACGTCCTGTGTGGACATAGATGGGCGGAAGCCGATTTGGTTGAGCGGTAGTATTTGTCGCTCTTCTACAAATTTCGTGACTCGTTTGAGGATGACATGCTCAGCCACCTTACCCACACAGGACGTGAGCGAGATGGGACGAAGTGAGCCTAAGGCTAGGGGTTTGCCCGGCTTGGGGATGAGTATGACAGACGCCTCCCGCCACTCGGGTGGGACGTGGCCTGTTTCCCAGATTTTATTGATGTGCTCCGTGAGGAGTTCGATGTCCGCCTCTGCGAAATTTTTAAGAAGCTTGTTCTGTATGCCGTCGGGGCCCGGGGCCGAACGGCAGTTCAGTTCAGCTAGGACTGCCTTTACCTCGGCAAAAGTGAAGGGGGTTCCGAGAGGATCGTCCTTCATCGCGTCCGGGGCGGGCGGGTAGTCAGCGGGTGAGCTAGGGTCGGTGCATAAGTAACGCGCCGCTAGGTCATCGGTGATCTGTGTGTCTGTGCTACCTGAGGATTTGAGTTTGTGTATCAGTCTATCTATCGTGAGTTGTTGAGATGCTTTCGATGGCTTGTCGCCTAGTAGGTGTTTCAATAGGTTCCACTTGGCCCCGTTTCTCATTTGACCGTCTACCGAATTGCACACTTCGTCCCAGTGCTGACGCTCTAAGGTGCGGCAGTGGTCCTCGATCTGACGGTTTAGATCAGCTATCTTTTTGCGAAGATTTCGGTTGAGCTTTTGTGCACGCCATCTCTCGTGAAGCGCATTTTTAGCCTCGAGAAGGTGAGCGAGCCGGCTATCCATACGCTCGACCTCTCGGTCTGTTGCGACGTCCTTAGTAGACTTATCAACGTCCTGTTTAAGTCGAGTGAGGAGTTCTGCTAGTGTGTCATAATGGGCATCGTCCTGTTTCCTGAGTTCTCGAAAACGGTCCCAGTCCGTGATACGATAGTTCCTGATTTTGTTCGTGGAGACGCTGATTACTGTTTGAATAATGTAATGATCACTGCCGAGGTTCTCACGTAGATTGGTCCACGTGGGTTGGCCTGCATTTCTAACCATCGTTAGATCAGGTGCGCTGTCACCGGTAACCGAGTTGCCTACTCGTGTGGGAGAGTTAGGGTCCGTTAAGAGCGTGAGTCTGTGTGTGTTGATTTGAGAAACCAAGGCAGTCCCTTTACGAGAGGAGCCTCTGTACCCGAAGTCTTTATGCTGAGCGTTAAAGTCCCCTGCAATGATGAGCATATGATCCCCAGCAATTTTGCTCGCTCTTTGAAAGAGGACTTGGAAAGTGGTCCGAGTGTTCTTGGGTGTGCTGTACACATTAAGGATAAAGATCGACTGTTTGAGTTGGGAGTTCGGTATGAGTTCAATCAAAATGTGTTCGTCTTTGAGGTCGGGGCGGACCTCATGGCGAACGTATGCGTATTTTTTCGAAATGAGTGTGGCTATGCCTCGTGTGCCTATGCGATGGTCCGCCTCGGTGCGGTAGGCACGCAAAGCGGGTTCGGCCGTAAGCGTTTCTTGGAGTAGAATTACGGCAGGCTGGTCGGCACTGGATTTAATAAATTGTTGCAAGGCTGCCTTCCGCTTTGGGAAGCTGATGCAATTCCACTGCCAAATTACGAGATTGGTTGTGAGAGCCATTATTGCTGCATGGGAGAAGGCGCAATTTGCGGCGCCGCGATCTGCCTTCCTGCTTCTAGCATTTCTAGCCGAACGCTATGCTCGGTTAGCTGTAGTTTAATGGGGGTGATTTCCGCGATTATGGCTACGCGAAACTGCTCGAGTAGTTTGTTCATGTTCGCTATAGTGAGCGGTTCGTCCTCTATGTCTTCAGCTGCCCTGCGTTTCGCGGCGCGACTCGCGGCTGCTGCATTGGAAGGAGTTGAAACTGCAGCGGGTGCAGCGGGCGCGGCGGGTGCCGGTTCGCTGACTGCGCGTTCGCTCTGCTGCTGCGTGTTTAGTAAAAGCGTCTTAATTTCTGCGAGTTCTTTGCGAAGCAACGCGTTTTCGAGTTCGAGTGTCAGTATTTTATCATTTACATGCTCTGGTAGTTGTCTGGACTGCTCGGGGCCGCGGGTCTCACCTTTATTGGTGACTCTGTCGGCCCAGGTGGCTTGCGTCGTGGTTTTCGAAGAAGTGGTTGAGTCTGGGCCTGCTGCTTGGGCGTCGGCGTCGTCTGCTGTTGCTTGTAGGTAGCTGGGCTACCTTGGGCTGGTTGACTGTTGTTGCGTCTGCGGCGTCGGCGTCGGCGGCGTCGGACGACGTATGGCACTTGATAACGGTTTGGGCATGTGCGGTCGCCCGTAACGTGGCCTTGTCCGCAAAGTGCACATTTTGGCTGAACGCACTTGTGATCACTGCAGGTGAGTTGAGCACCACAACGCTCACACACTTTTTCGGTCGGAGTCGGGCACACATCTTGGCGGTGGCCGATGCGGCCACAGACGCGGCAAGTGTCTATTTGTCTCTTGTATAGCGTGCAACGCAGCAGTAACATACCGCAGCGCACGTAGTTGGGTACTTTCAGTCCGTTGAACAGGAGAATCACAGTAGTAGTATCCTTGATGCGGCGCACGCCGAGAAGCATCGGGTTGTGCGGCGTCAGAAAGAGGCGTTGTAGTTCACAGTCCGGTAGGTCGGCGTCGACCCCTCGCACGACACCTCGGCTGGTGTTGCCGGGGGCGGCGACGTAGGCAGAAACGGGGTGGCGTTGCTCCATCAGGACAATCTCTCGCACGTTAGCGTATGCTTCAGCGTTAACGGTACTCGGGGTACTTATAACTAAAATGTTTTGCGTGTCGTTGGTACACACTATGTCTTCGTCGGCAGCTGTCGGCGGGAGCCGTGCCGCGAGTAGTAGTGATTGCAAGACCTTGAGTTTGTTGGACTTACGTACGTCGAGTCCCCCGCCCGGGCGGACGATGACCCGGCATTGATCAGCTGGTAGACTCGGGAGCCGGCTCGCGGCTGCAACCTTCTTCAGTGCTCCGGCATACTTCGCGCCAACGGGGGCGCAATGTTGTTTGCCGGTAGCTTGTAGCGGGCTTGCGGGGCGTTTCTTGTGGGCCGTAATCCAGCCAGGTGAATTGGCTTCTTCTGGGGTGATCTTTTCTCCTATTACCATGGCTTCAGGCATGGTGGCCGCGCAGCGGCGGGAGTGCCGGCGCAAGCGCTGAGGTGCGTAGTCGAGCTAGGCCTACGCGAAGCCTAGCGTGCGAGATCAGAACTGTGCTCCAAAAGAGGAATAAAATGGGTGTACCGGGCCAAAAATGGTATCCGGTTGTACCCCAGAACTAGCCGAAGACGATCAGTAGGTAATCCGGAAAGATTATCCACGTTGACCGGTGAAATCAAAGCCGAAAGGCGGAGCCGATACGGAGGCGTCCGCTCGTCTCGTCGCCCTCTAGCGGCCTCATAGATAGATAGATAGATGACGAGATTAACACCACAAGCGCAATAACAGAAACGAACTGCGCGAAAAACACGGACGAGGAAGACACACGCACAAGCGCAAAAAATAGAAACGCATTGCGCTTGTGCGTGTGTCTTCCTCGTCCGTGTTTTTCGCGCAGTTCGTTTCTGTCATGCATTACCAACTCGCCCAGCGTTCTATCCTTCTAATTGCGCTTGTGCGTGTGTCTTCCTCGTCCGTGTTTTTCGCGCAGTTCGTTTCTGTCATGCATTACCAACTCGCCCAGCGTTCTATCCTTCTAAGCGCAATAAGGAGTATAATTACTCCTTGATTACTCCTTGCCGTAAGACGCAAGCTGTACACTACTAACCTCCACACAAATCTTTTTAGCTGGTCGATGTAAATTGAATGACGACTTAACACTTTGAACTCACTTCCTATAAGAATGAACACGATACTATGCCTTCACCACCACAATAGAAGTTTGCGTGTGTCTGCTGGGGTGTATGATTGCGTGTTTATACTGTTATATAGATACGTGTGTATGTATCTGTGTGCCTGATACCTATCTTTTTCCATTTCGTCTTCACACATCCACTCCGGCATAAGAAATTTGGAATTGCATTACTCATTACACATCATACAACCGCGATTTCTTACAACGAACAGTTTTTTTCTTTTTTTTTTGTCATATGCGCGTACATCGCAAGAAAAAATGCGTTTGTGTACGGGAGCACGTGGAAAATTTCAATGAATTTCTTTTACCCTAACTTGTACAACTGTCGGGCAGTGCGCGAAACTAGGCACGCGGCCACATACCTGCATAGCGCGAACGTAAAACGCGATTTTCCACGCGCGCAGTCCTTGCTTGCACAGCAATTTTAAAAACCGTGACGTTCTGGAGGTCAACAGTTAGCATTCGCCCTGTCACCTGTGGAAAGCGCAGCACGTGGCCAAGGAAGTCGCCCCGCCGCATTACTAATACAACGATCAGTACAGCGAGGTAAAGGGGAGAGGGAATCACTTTCCTAAAAATGGGCCCTCTATAAATAAGACGGACATTGCGGATACAAGCAGAGTCGAATTCGAGCAATGATGTACGTGTGAGCTATGACAGAACCACAACCGCACCGAGCCCAACGCGCCGACGATAATTCGGTGAGCAGCTAAACAAACCTTTTCTCATGGATAGTAGAAACTGTTAGTTACTAACGCAGTTACATGTTCTCACAATATTCCGCACAAACTGAAAACCGATCCGACGCTGGACATAACCGACCGACGGTCTCTGATAGTAGCAACTCATGAGAAGCGGAGAAATTAGATAGATAGATAGATAGATAGATAGATAGATAGATAGATAGATAGATAGATAGATAGATAGATAGATAGATAGATAGATAGATGACGAGATTAACACCACAAGCGCAATAAGGAGTATAATTACTCCTTGATTACTCCTTGCCGTAAGACGCAAGCTGTACACTACTAACCTCCACACAAATCTTTTTAGCTGGTCGATGTAAATTGCATGACGACTTAACACTTTGAACTCACTTCCTATAAGAATGAACACGATACTATGCCTTCACCACCACAATAGAAGTTTGCGTGTGTCTGCTGGGGTGTATGATTGCGTGTTTATACTGTTATATAGATACGTGTGTATGTATCTGTGTGCCTGATACCTATCTTTTTCCATTTCGTCTTCACACATCTACTCCGGCATAAGTAAGAAATTTGGAATTGCATTACTCATTACACATCATACAACCGCGATTTCTTACAACCAACAGTTTTTTTCTTTTTTTTTGTCATATGCGCGTACATCGCAAGAAAAAATGCGTTTGTGTACGGGACCACGTGGAAAATTTCAATGAATTTCTTTTACCCTAACTTGTACAACTGTCGGGCAGTGCGCGAAACTAGGCACGCGGCCACATACCTGCATAGCGCGAACGTAAAACGCGATTTTCCACGCGCGCAGTCCTTGCTTGCACAGCAATTTTAAAAACCGTGACGTTCTGGAGGTCAACAGTTAGCATTCGCCCAGGATCGATGGATGGATGCTATGAGCTTCCCCTTTGTAACGGGGCGGTGACATGTGCGCCACCAGGCTCGTAAGAAGATTTAAGAACTTCTTTTTCTCTTTTAATTTTCCTCATGCCTTTTAAATTTACTTCAATCAAATCGATCATGCCATATCAAAAACGGAATTTCATAGCCCAGTTCCCTGCCCCTTATGGCAGAAATTCCATATTTTTCCCTATAATTATTTTTGTCCGTTCTCTCTAGTTTTCTGCCACCAGTATTCTAACCGTCTCTTACTTATTTCAATCGCGGCTATGTTCAGCTTCCCGTTGTTCGCCCTAAAACCCAAGGCTTCATGTAGGGTGGTGCCCAAACGTACACCTGGGTGGATATTTCCGCATTCAATCAGAACATGCTCTGTCGTTTCCCTATCTTCCTCACAGCATGTGCATTTTTCTTTTTCTTTACTGAATTTCGCTTTATAAACACGCGTTCTAAGGCAGCCCGATCTCGCTTCAAACAATAAAGCGCTTCCTCTTGAATTATCATAAAATGCCTCCCTCTTTATTTCGTTTTTGCCCTCTCGGCAGTTATTCAGAGTCGGTTTTTTTTCCATCGCTGTCCTCCAGTAAATCTTCTCCGCCTCTCTGACTTTTCCCTTTACGCTCTTTGTTGTCAGTTCTCTTAGAGCCGTATATTTACTGGTGAGCCTCCTAGTTCTCTTTCTCCACTGCGTGTCAACGCTCTTTCGATATAAATAGCGGAACACCTTCACTGCCCACCTAACCTCTTTCATATTCCTTAGCCTTTCTTCAAACCTTATTTTGCTCTGCGCTTCCCTTGCCTCAAAACTCGCCCATCCATAGGCGGAGACTTTTTCATTTCCCGGGGGGGGGCTGGGGCGCCGGGATCTTCCCTGCGGTCTTCTATCCTCATTCTCCAACTACCCTTTCTCGTCCTTCTTTCTCTAATTTTCCTCCTCACTCTCTCCCATATTTTTCAAAAACGCGGGGGAGCTCAGGCAATTTTATTTATTTTTTTTTTCTGATGAAAACTGGCAAACTGCCACACGGCCGGACTGGAGGAGCGATGCGCGCGCATTTGCGCGCGTCGCTTTCCCAGTCCGGCCGCGAACGCATCAACATCGCTGTAAATTCACATCTGACATTATTTTTTCCAAGAAATATTTATTTTACAATAAATGGAGCAATGTATTCCCAAATGACACAGAAAGCACAAGAGAAGAAAAAATGTCACAGCAAGTCACTTTCGTGCAAATAGTTTTGAACTTTACACGATTATTTGCACTTCACATTTGTAACATTGTCATGCAATCGTAACCCAGTGAATTAAACACCAGTTAAAGGAGTACTGACACAAAATTTAAGGCGATCGAGATAACTTGCGGGATATATTTGTGTCGACACACACGCATCATCTACAAAATATCAACGGCTGATATAGCTTAGAACATATTTAATATCAATTTTAACGTGCGTGTTGCGCCACTGCATGCGAAACGCGCTTTTCTGTTTAATGTAAACAACCAGTCACCAGTTGCGTGACGAGTTTGTGTTGCTGTCATGATTCTTGGGAGAGCGCTCATCCTAGCAGACGTTTCCGACGGAAAGAGGGGGCAGAATTGCACCGGAGTACAAACTGACGTCCTCGCCTCGGCAGCGCATTGTTGAGGGATCACGCATGTCTAAAACTTCCCAGAGGGCATTACAGCAGCACCCAGGGAGCCTGCACTCAAAAGAGTTGTCCGCGCGGTGCTCATGTGAACGAGGTTTTGTGTGCACATGTAGTCAGCTGTGTTTACATGAATACCATCCTGGGTGCAGCCTCACTCATCGCTCTTTCAAACGGAAAATGCGTCTGGGCTCCACAAAACCGTACACAAAATATTAATAATCGCGCGCTCGAGCCCTCGAGGTTTACAGCCGGAGTAAGTGGGTCATTATCTATTTATTGGAAAAGAAAAGACAAGATGCAGAATTTTTGTGTCAGTACTCATACAACGCATCAACGCAATTGAAAAATGATTTACAAAACACCGGCTGCCAAAAGAGATTCCCCGGGCTAGTGTACGAGGATCCGTGCGCCGATTCCGACGGCACTTATACATCGGTCCTCGACACGGAAGGTAACCGCACCAAAAGGCAGTTCTTAGAGCCGTGGCGCGTCCAAACAACACCTGGAAATATCAACGGCTCAACTGGGACCCTGTCGGAACCAATGGAGAAAACAAAACCGACACAAGGCGGAGGAACGACGGTGGAGAGAGGGACAATCACTAATGGCGTTTTTCACTGGCGGATCCGGAGCAGTCACTGAAATCCCGGAGGGAGCGCTCGGATTTCACGAATCCGAATCTGCCAGCGGAGTACGAGAATGCTCCGCGAGCGAGTATACAGGAAGTCAATGAGCACGTCATAGAAACCCAACTTCCGCTCCGTGCGTTTCCGTGGCAACCAAAGACGCCTTCCCCGGGCACATTTTGACTGCAGCAGTTTCCGAGTTGTTTACATTCAATTCACGCATTCTGTGCTCAAGCTTTATTACTCAGAGAGGGCACTAAGCGCTAGATACACGGTACGATTCTGCGTTCGGTGCCGTAAGCTCCGGCATGAAGCGTACGATGGATGGGGAGGGGAACGATGAGCACGTAGGGACGCAGGCTCGGCCGCATTTTGCACCTTGGCATACGCGCTCGTAAGAGTTCGTGCCTTCATCAACAAATAGAAAATCAAGAGTTTTGCACATCCCCTCTCTATAACACCACTGAAGAACAATCTCGATAAAGCTGTGCCTTCGCGAGCGACAAGAACATCCAAACAGCAATGACGACTCCGAGGGTAGGCTTAGCTAGAACCACACCGCTTCTATCCCGTCGTCGTTCGCGACGAACGGCGAACTCCAAATGAAGCGCTTACTTTTGCCAACACGAGAAACGTTTGTGCTCACATGTCATGCGTTAACACATCCAATCGATTTTGAAACGTCGGTGTGGAGCGCAGCGATGGAAACGAAGCAAGCCACATCGGTGAAAGGGCCAGTGCCACTGTTTACCTTTCGTACCGCGGCTTCAGATCTATCGAATGTTTTGAAAGCAGGTGCTGCTTTCCACTTTATTCATACTTACACTCATTTGTAAGCTATTTCATTTCACAACGCAATCACAGTCAATATATTACACGCCATACCGGCAAATGCAGCCTACATCACACCTATTCGAGCGTCGGGGAGAACCAAACGGAGGCCAGCGGCGCGACGACACACGTACGGCGCACGTCGTAATCACTGTCTTCTGAGCTGGAAAAGCTTCTGCTTGTCCTGCTGTCGTCGCTATACGGAAGCTACACTTTCTTGTACATACACTCCAGCTCCACACGCGCAGCGAACGCAGCCATTTTGACAGGCAAGATGGAAGTGACGCGAGGACGCGGCCCGCTTCCGCCCGAATCTGTCTGAATCCGTGCCTCGGCGCCGGAGCAAGTCGGAGCGCTCTGGCGCGGTTTGAGTTGCTCCGAATCTGCCAGTGAAACGCGCCAACCCGCTCCCGCTCGACCAGTGAAACACGGATTCGTCGCGGCGGAGCAAAAAAACCTGCTCCGAATCTGCCAGTGAAAAACGCCATAAGAAAAGTCGCTAGCTTCGGAGCCGGCCGGACAGTCCCCCCCTGATGAAGAGACCGAATGGGTCTCGAAACGTTGGGCCGGTTTTTAATTTCAATATTAAAAACTTAGATTACGGAAAGTGGCTATAGAGTTTGTTTTTTCGTATAGGCCAATTATTGGACTTCCGCCGCCGCTGTAGCGAACCGCTTTAACAAGAGGCCTCCCTTGGCGCCGCCATTATCCCCTTAAAAGGCGTAACCCCTCAAAAATCCGCTGTCGAGGCTGTGCAGTTGGCCTTTGTACTCCCGTGGTACAATCCTGAAAGGAGGTGTAACTTCTTTCATCCCCGCTCGTTGACAAGCCAGGCACGTGAACAGGCGAGTGTGGCCTCGCCGCAAGGTGTGGTTTCCAGCCGGACCTATGCGCAACTCACATGGGGAGGAAAGCAATGCATGCTTTCCTACCCATGTGAGTTCATCATCGCGTGTATTGGCGTATCATTTATCCATAACGCTTTGCCGAGAGCGTTCAGCCCGTTACGATTATACTTCTGCACTACACATAACGATCCTCCTCTCCGGGCTCCGGCGGGGGCTATGCCCCCCCTTGGAAAGTTCGGGGGGGGCTCGAGCCCCCGAGCCCCCCCGTACTCTCCGCCTATGCGCCCATCCCATATCGCCCTTTACAGCCTCGTTTGTCGTTTTCCCGTGAGCACCCAAAGCGAGGCGTCCCACAGTTCTTTGATTCACATCCATTCCCGATTGTATCTCTGGCCTCATGCACACCACTGAGTTCCCAAATGTAAGCCCCGGTACCATTACCCCTTTCCACAGACCCCTAAGCACCTCGTACCTATTGTGTCCCCATAACGCTCTGTGCTTCATTATTCCTGCGTTCCTCTTTCCCTTTGCTGCCAAGGCTTTTTCCTGTACCTTCATGTATCTATCACCCTCATTTACCCATACGCCAAGGTACTTGTATTCGCTTACTCTCGGTATTTCTTGGCCCTGTATGGATACCGCCTGGTCGTTGGGATCATTGAATACCATCAATCCGCATTTTGTTACACTAAATCCTAGTCCTAGATCCTCGCCTTCCTTCCCGCATATATTCACCAGCCGTTGTATATCATCTCGACTGTCCGCGAATAAGACAATATCATCAGCATAAAATAAACCCGGAAGCATCTGCTCAATCATCACGCCGCCCTGTTTGTGTGACAGATTAAAACCAATGTGGCTATCTCCTAGCGCTTTTTCCATTCTAACCATGTACAGCATGAATAACAGCGGCGACAAAGGACATCCCTTCCCACAATATTTCCTGATTAACATTGTCATACGCCCCAGTGATGTCTAGAAAAGCCACATACAACGGCCTCCTTTCTATTTTAGATATTTCTATACACTGAGTAAGAACAAATAGGTTATCGTCTAAACGCCTGTCTACTCGAAATCCATTCTGAAGTTCTCCCAAAATATTGTTACGTTCTGCCCAGGCTTCTATTTTTAATTTTACTGCTTGCATAGCCATCCTGTATAGTACCGATGTAATGGTTAGCGGTCTATACGAGCGAATGTTATTCTTTTCCCCCTTGCCTTTATAGATTAAGTTCATTCTGCTTTTTCGCCAACTGTCCGGTATTTGCCTCTCCTGTAAGCATTTTTCTCCGGCTTTCAATAGCGCTTCTTTAGTGTTCTGTCCTAATTCGTTAATGAGGCTAACGGGGACCCCATCTAAACCCATAGCAGTGCGCTTTGGAATTTTTCCTTCGGCCTTTTTCCAGTTGAAATTCTCAAGTTCTAGCTCTTCCTTAGTTTCGCTCTCCGTCATGGTTTTATCCACTGGGGGAATCTCTTGGACGATCTTTTTAAACGAATCGGCTGTTACCTTCTGGATGTAACCCAACGCTTCGTACCCTTCCAATTGATTTCCTCTTTCATCAACAATATGTTGTTGCAATGTGGCAGACTTTTTACCTAGCGCTTTTATGTTGTTCCTGTGGAAAGCGCTGTCACCTGTGGAAAGCGCAGCACGTGGCCAAGGAAGTCGCCCCGCCGCATTACTAATACAACGATCAGTACAGCGAGGTAAAGGGGAGAGGGAATCACTTTCCTAAAAATGGGCCCTCTATAAATAAGACGGACATTGCGGATACAAGCAGAGTCGAATTCGAGCAATGATGTACGTGTGAGCTATGACAGAACCACAACCGCACCGAGCCCAACGCGCCGACGATAATTCGGTGAGCAGCTAAACAAACCTTTTCTCATGGATAGTAGAAACTGTTAGTTACTAACGCAGTTACATGTTCTCACAATATTCCGCACAAACTGAAAACCGATGCGACGCTGGACATAACCGACCGACGGTCTCTGATAGTAGCAACTCATGAGAAGCGGAGAAATTAGATAGATAGATAGATAGATAGATAGATAGATAGATAGATAGATAGATAGATAGATAGATAGATAGATAGATAGATGACGAGATTAACACCACAAGCGCAATAAGGAGTATAATTACTCCTTGATTACTCCTTGCCGTAAGACGCAAGCTGTACACTACTAACCTCCACACAAATCTTTTTAGCTGGTCGATGTAAATTGAATGACGACTTAACACTTTGAACTCACTTCCTATAAGAATGAACACGATACTATGCCTTCACCACCACAATAGAAGTTTGCGTGTGTCTGCTGGGGTGTATGATTGCGTGTTTATACTGTTATATAGATACGTGTGTATGTATCTGTGTGCCTGATACCTATCTTTTTCCATTTCGTCTTCACACATCCACTCCGGCATAAGAAATTTGGAATTGCATTACTCATTACACATCATACAACCGCGATTTCTTACAACCAACAGTTTTTTTTTTTGTCATGTGCGCGTACATCGCAAGAAAAAATGCGTTTGTGTACGGGACCACGTGGAAAATTCCAATGAATTTCTTTTACCCTAACTTGTACAACTGTCGGGCAGTGCGCGAAACTAGGCACGCGGCCACATACCTGCATAGCGCGAACGTAAAACGCGATTTTCCACGCGCGCAGTCCTTGCTTGCACAGCAATTTTAAAAACCGTGACGTTCTGGATGTCGCGATCAGCAAAAATAGAAGATCACGGACATTTTGAGACCAAATACCGTACAAAATAGTAACGCGGATAGAAGATATCGCGCATGAAAGGCTTTGAAAGAATGTACGTTTAACGATGCGGAGCCGCTGCAACTGGGACCGCCAAGGGTCGCAGGTTCGACGCCCAACACCCCCCCCCCCCCCCCGCCTTTCTTTTTTTTGTTACTCCTCGAGATCAGGTCGGTAGGGGGCCCTGGCGACGGTTGTGTACCTGAAAAGCTTTCAGTCGTTCAACTGCCGTTTACGACTCACTCCTATACCAGAACAGGAATTGGCCTCCCTGGTGAAGTACTTGGCCACCACCTCCCACAGGATGCCTACAATTAACCCCTCGCCCTCAGTGTCCAGCAGCTGCAGAACATCTGTCCACGGCGGCGGTCAGCTCTGTGAAGCAGCGGAGGGCCGCAATAATCACTGGACCCGGACAGGCCGCCACTGGAAACTAAACATTGGAACGTTCAATGCAAGATCCCTCTCCATCGAAGCTAGACTAGCTGTACTACTCGAGGAACTAGAGGGAGTTAGATGGGACGTCATTGGCCTTAGCGAAGTTAGGAGAACAGGTGAAGCTTACATAGTCTTAAACAATGGACATGTCCTCTGCTATAGAGGATTACCCGAAAAGAGAGAATATGGCGTTGGGTTCCTAATTCATAAAGATATAGCGGGCAACGTAGAGGAATTCTACAGCATTAACGAAAGGGTTGCATGCGTCGTAATAAAACTAAATAAGCGGTATAAACTTAAGTTAATCCAGGGATATGCGCCAACAACGAGCTACGAAGGTGAACAAGTAGAGCAATTCTACGAGGATATCGAATTAGCAATAAAGAAAGTACGGACACAATACACAGTAGTCATGGGGGATTTCAACGCAAAAGTAGGGACAAAACAAAGTGGAGAGCAGGCGATTGGCAACTACGGCGTCGGCCATAGGAATAACCGTGGGGAAATGCTAGTACAATTTGCCGAAAGAAACCGACTCCGAATAATGAACACGTTTTTCAAGAAACACAAGAATAGGAAGTGGACGTGGAGAAGCCCAAACGTGGAAACAAAGAATGAAATCGACTTCATAATGTGCGAACAACTAAGTATAATTCAAGACACAGAAGTAGTGGGGAAGATAAAATGCAGCGATCACAGATTAGTAAGGGCAAAGATTGTACTTATCCTAAAGAAGACAAGAACTAAATTATTTACTAGAAAAAAATGCAATCTAGAGGTAATCAGAGCGAAGAATGAAGAATTTAAAGTAGCCCTAAGCAACAAGTTCGAAGCATTAGACGAAAACGGTGACGATGTAGAAGAAATGAACAAAACCATAACGAAAACAATCCTTGAAACAGCGATAGAAGTCGGGGGTAAAACAACTAAGCAAACAAGTAAGCTGTCCCAATCTACCAAGGACTTAATAAAAAAACGCCAGCAAATGAAAGTAACTTCGCCAAAAGATAAGATTGAATTCGCAGAACTATCAAAATTGATCAGTAAAGCCAGGCAAAGAGATGTAAGAAACTTTAACACGAGAGAAGTAGAGAAAGCTGTAGAGAAAGGCACCAGCATTAAAACGGTCAAACAGAAACTGCACTTAGGGCAAAACAAAATGCATGCGCTAAAAGATAAACAAGGTAATGTTATCAACAGTTTCAACGAAATACTAAAAGTAGCAGAAGATTTCTACTCTGCACTGTACAGTTCTCAGACAGACCATACAACCTTAATAGAAATAGAATCTGAGGAGGACACCGAAATTCCATGTATAACCGCTGACGAAGTCAAAAAAGCTGTCAAAGGCATGTCCCGCGGTAAAGCAGCTGGTGAAGATGGTATAACAGCCGACTTGATTAAAGACGGAGGAGATATTGTACTTGAAAAACTTGCATCGCTCTTCACGAAATGTGTCAGGACATGTAGTATACCACGCAGTTGGAAAAATGCGAATATAATCCTTATCCACAAGAAAGGTGACATAAAGGAGTTAAAGAATTATAGACCAATTAGCCTACTCCCAGTAATATACAAGCTATTTACAAAAGTAATTTCTACGAGGATAAGAGAAACACTCGACTTTAATCAACCGAGAGAACAAGCTGGTTTTAGGAAAGGTTACTCGACAATGGACCACAGCCACGCTATCAACCTAGTAATCGAGAAGTACGCGGAATATAACAAACCTCTTTATATGGCGTTTATCGACTACGAGAAAGCATTTGACTCGATAGAAATAGAAGCAGTTCTAGAAGCTCTACGTAGACAAGGGGTACCGGACATATACGTGAAAACCATCAACAACATATACAAAGATTGCACAGCCACACTACTCCTACATGAGAGAAGCAGAGAGATCCCGATCGGGAGAGGTGTGAGACAGGGAGATACGATATCCCCGATGCTATTCACTGCATGTTTAGAGGAAATTTTTAAACGTCTAGACTGGGAAGACAAGGGAATTCGAATAGACGGAGAATATCTCAGCAATTTAAGATTCGCAGACGACATTGTGCTCTTTAGCAATGATGGAGACGAACTAAAAACATGATTGATGACCTAAACAGGGAAAGTATTAAAATTGGATTAAAAATGAATAGGCAGAAGACCAAAGTTATGCTCAATAGCCTAGCTAAGGAACAGGAATTTAAAATCGACAATGAACCCTTACAATGTGTAAACGAATACGTATACCTGGGACAGTTAATAACAGGAACTCCTAACCATGAAAAAGAAATTCTCCGTAGAATAAGGATGGGCTGGAGCGCATTCGGAAGGAATTACGAAATCATGACTGGAAACTTACCGCTCTCACTAAAGCGAAAAGTATTCAATCACTGCATTCTCCCAGTACTAACGTACGGTGCAGAAACGTGGAGGATAACGAAAAGACTAGAGATGAAACTAAGGAGCGCGCAACGTGCAATGGAAAGGAAAATGTTGGGGGTAACGCTAAGAGATAAAAAACGAGCGGAATGGATCAGAGAACAGACAGGAGTAGCCGATATTATTATATCAATTAAAAGAAAGAAGTGGACCTGGGCAGGGCATGTCATGAGGAGGAAAGATAACAGATGGACAGTAAGAGCAACGGAATGGATACCAAGAGAGGGAAAACGTAACAGAGGCAGGCAAAAGGTTAGATGGAGCGATGAAATTAAAAAGTTTACAGGCATAAAGTGGAACCAACTCGCTCAGGATAGGGTGGATTGGAAATCGTTGAGAGAGGCCTTCGTCCTGCAGTGGACCTAAACAGGCTGATGATGATGATGATGATGATGATGATGATGAGCATATGTGTGGACGTGTCCTAAGGCGAGCTCGACAAAGGGAGGCTGAAGGGGCGGCCTCGTCTTTGCAAGTGAATGTGGGCGAGCAGGTCCTAAGGCAACAAGAGAGGCCGGTGGAGCTGGGCCGGCTTCTCCTCTTTGTGTGAGCAGAGGTGTCGTAAGATGAGCTCAATAGAGAGGCTAAAGGAGAGGCCTTGTCTTTGAGCATGTGGGCAAACAGCTAAGGCGAGCTTGTCAAGGAGGGCTTAACCTTCTTGGCTCTATTTTCAATAGCCCGCTGGTTCAGCCCTTTGAGCAGAAAGTGAACACGTGTAAAAAAATGCCTCACTACGTTTGAGTACAGGCGTGTAGTGCTAAAAGCACTAGTTAGCCTATCTAGAGTTTTAATTAGGCTAAGTAGATAAAGTGACGGGTAAAGAAGTCCTCGCATGTCCCACTGTTTTCAAGTTTCTGCTGGCAATTTGTGCGACACAGTTTCCCGCGTAACAAGGCGGGCATCTTTGCAAGCGTCACAATGAGTTGAAAAGATGCGCTTCCTGGCTACATACCCCGCAATGTAATAAATCAGGTGGTCATCACTGTATTGTTCTACATATTGTTTTCAAATTCATCCTTGCAGGCAGGTGCACGAAAGAGAGAGAGTCTTTCTCCGCAGGGCTTACAGCCGCCGTTGCAACCTGGCACAAAGCACCACCTTCGCGTTTTTTTTTCCGTCGACAGCATTCTTCAGGGCTTTTCAGAAAACGACGACATTCGCTGCCATCGTATCCTTTAAAGCATCAGGAAACGCAAGAAAAACAGGCCGTACTTCACTGAGCGCGAGAGCTAATTTGTGCTGGTCTGTTACCCACGAAACACGAGCAGCACATGCTCACAGTCAGCACATGCCAGCGGCGCCCCCGACTGATGCGCCGAATTTCCCCCCAGCGGCAAGAACTCGCAGTGGGGCCTCGCTAGGAAGCGATGGCGCCGCGGCGGTCGTCACACCTCCCCGTTCTAGCCGCCCTAGCGTGGCTGAGACGAGCGAGCGCCCGGACGCGATGGCCTCATTCTCTGTTCGTCGAGTGCTCGAACCCACGGCACAGGGTTCCTAGCAGCGATTCCGCTGCTAGTAGAAGTAGTAGAACACCCCGACAATTGTCTACTCTAAGTGCAGCACTGTTAGCCGTTAACAACAGGTATTGCATCGTGGAAACAAAGGGAAAGGATAACCAAGCAACATGAGAAAGTTGTGGTGGAGAAAACATGAATTGTGTTCTGTGTGACACAGTCGACCAAGCAAATCACCTAACATTCAAGGGCACGAAAGTGAAAAACAATTTTTCTCACACTAGTTGGTTAGCTTTTCACAATACCAAAGGCTGCAACCTTGCCATGAGAGGACCCTCGGTAAGCTGGGAAGCTCAGAAGAAGAAAATACGGGTGACAACATTGCTTTGAAGTTCCAGCACCAATACACGTGACGTCACAGATCTGTGATGCGTCCACTAAGGTGTACGTAACAATTTATCAGTATGAAGGACACCTATTGTGTTCCAAGAAAGCCAGAGACTTAAAGGAGTACTGACACGAATTTTTGACATTCTCATATTATTGCTGTAAATGACAGCACTTGTGTGAAGAACCCCAAAAAGAGTATCATGGTGCCTCGCAAGGCAATGAATATATTTTTAATACGACTTTGTTAAAAGCCCGCTTTCGGTTTCGATTTCGAGGGGGGCGGTTTCCTAGTGACGTGTCAACATAGTTGGATGTACGTCTGAGTCACGTAGGGAGAGCAATTTGTGATAGCGTCGCTGTAACTCTATCGTCTGTGGTCAATTACACGTGGGGCACGCAAACAACGACAATTTCACGGTAGTCCAGTGACTCTGACAGCGATTGCAGCGATATTTAAGAGGCTGTGTTCACGCGTCATCGTAGTGTCCATTGCGCTGGGGCTGGCTTGCAGTGCTGGGCGATGGAAACTTTAAAACAAACTAAAATATTTTGTACGTGTTTCCTGGCTTCTGTGTATGGAGGGCGTTAACAGTACACGGATAGAAAACGAAAAATGTACATTTCGAGCCGCCGCAAAATCGTGTCAGTACTCCTTTAACATGGGCAGTTTCAGGTTATCTGGTGGAGCAAATTTGGCAAGAATACGAAAAAAAGAAGTTGGCCTTCTTACAATGTGAGCCTGAAGTTCCAGCACGAATTTAAATACTAAAGCTTTTACATTCATTTTCTCTTATCATCATCAGCCTGTTTAGGTCCACTGCAGGACGAAGGCCTCTCCCAACGATTTCCAATCCACCCTATCATGAGCAAGTTGGTTCCACTTTATGCCCACAAACTTTTTAATTTCATCGCTCCATCTAACCTTTTGCCTGCCTCTGTTGCGTTTTCCCTCTCTTGGTATCCATTCCGTCACTCTTACTGTCCATCTGTTATCTTTCCCCCTCATGACATGTTCTGCCCAAGTCCACTTCTTTCTTTTAATTGATATAATAATATCGGCTACTCCTGTCTGTTCTCTGATCCATCCCGCTCGTTTTTTATCTCTTAGCGTTACCCCTATCATTTTTCTTTCCATTGCACGTGGCGTGCTGCTTAGTTTCTTCTCTAGTTTTTTCGTTATCCTCCACGTTTCTGCACCGTACGTTAGTACTGGGAGAATGCAGTGATAGAATACTTTTCACTTTAGTGAGAGCGGTAAGTTTCCAGTCGTGATTTCATAATGGCTTCCGAATGCGCTCCAGCTCATCCTTATTCTACGGAGAATTTCTTTTTCATGGTTAGGAGTTCCTGTTATTAACTGTCCCAGGTATACGTATTCGTTTACACATTGTAAGGGTTCATTGTTGATTTTGAATTCCTGTTCCTTAGCTATCCAAACTAGAAGAGAAGCTCAGGGGAAGATGGATGCTTGAATCGATGAACAAATCGCAAGGTACGATTTAAAACAGGGAATGTCGCGGGAGCCAATGTTTCGACAAGCGGACTTGTCTTCGTCAGGGCGGCAAGCATAGCTTGTTCCTTAGCTAGGCTATTGAGCATAACTTTGGTCTTTTGCCTATTCATTCTTAATCCAATTTTAATACTTTCCCTGTTTAGGTTATCAATCATGTTTTGTAGTTCGTCTCCATCATTGCTAAAGAGAAATGCAGTAATATTGAACGAAACATTGCAAAATTAACGACTGTTGAGTTCTCGAAACATACAGTATCATTCTAAACCACTTCACATTTTCACTCTGGTGTCGCTTCAAGGCAAATGTGGTAGCTTTCTTTTATGGTCACTTTGATTGTAAAGTGAGCGTGCTGAAATAAGGGTTATTCAGAAAATAAAAACATGGCACCCTGCCTCTAAGAGAGACCCTTTACGTAAGGGACAAAGAGAGCCCCCTGGTGCATGTCTCCTCTAAAGGGGTTCAACTGCATTTCTTCCTGCAATCAAAAGGTTTCTGCTACTGTTTAGTCAGAATGTTGCTGATCACGAAGTGTCATTTTTATAGCATCTTGATAACAAGTGTAGCTTGATTACTGTTGCTTGACGCTGTCAGACAGGCAATATTTGTTTGGTCCACGTGCATTGGAAAATATCCCATGCCCGCTGTTTGAGCCATGACACATGCGTCTAAGGCACAACAAATTTCGGAGAGTTGCTGCTACTAGAAATGCTGTGGTTTTTTGCATTACAGGCGGAGGTGGGATGACCAGGAGTGTAAAGATCCTCAAGTGAAACGGCAACTGCCCGCAGCAGACCAGTGGGACAAGGTATTGAGAGCCATGCCCAACATGTTTCATGCCTTCAGCACACATTGAAGTAGTGTGACAACACATTTTAGCACAAGAAACAAAGCAAGAAAGTGAAAGGTGAAATGATAAACATGAAATGATTTTATTTTCACAGCAGAGCCGAGGTTAGGTGATGCAGAGATGCACCGAAGGCGCATGTGTGCATCAATGCCGCCAGAAGCAAATTACAGTAAATGCCACCTCAGAAGCAAATTACACTTATAACAGCTGCATCTCATTTTCAGAAAGAAAAATGGACATATTACTAAAGCAGTCGTGGTAGGATAAATATAGCTAATTTGTCATATGCTGTCGCCCCACAAAAGCATACCTCCACACAGCTGCCTGGGAAATGGTTGCATACTTTGGTTACGTACAGCAAGGGAACCACAATTTTCACCCACTCGATCTGTATCATGTAGCTGTAGTGACAGCTGTGTACAGTAGAGTCTCATTAATTCAAACTTGAGGGCACCCCAGAATTTTGTTTGAATTACCAGATGCAAGCCGAAGTATAGCTCATTGCAATATGCTACCAGAAAAAACAGAGATAGCTAGTTATCACATGCATTGTTGCCACCTCAGTGTTTATTTTTTATTTTTTTTCTGCTAGTAGCTTCGAATGCTTTCACAAGTGCTGCCAGGCGATCGGCTGTATTTCTGCTGCTGTTAAAAAAAATGAAGAAACCAAAGGAGCGAGTATTTCTGGTAAGGATAAGCAAAATGTGTGAATTAATTACGGAACGAACCGAATGGTACAGTTTGAATTAAGCAGCTTTTAAATATTTTGAAAACAGCAGAATAACCCAAATGTTGAAATTTATCTGAATTGACCCAAAGTTTGAATTATTAAGAGTATACTGTAACACAAGCTTCTGAGACTTTCTAGCTTTGCATTGGGTGAATAACACCCCTTCCACTTTATCCACACTGCAGGCTTTTGTAGAACTTATTTGCCGTATTGATCTGATGCGAATTATTACATAGTTGTGAGCATTGTCTGGAGGGCAGAAAGATAAGACTTGGTATTGTTGGCCATTACGCCGCTTTCCTCAAAGTTATAAAAGAGGTATGCGATGTACATGGTCATCCACTCTTAGTATGAACACAGTGCAATGTGGTTGTTTTCTTTGGCGTGCTAGCACTTGAAATGTGTCCGCAATCAGAAGCTTATCACCCCTGTGCGCCTGTGCTGGATTGGCTTCAACACGTGGAAACATCACGAGCACTGGCGCTCCAAAGAAGCCAGCCACGATCTGCCATGTTTGCGCCAAATCAGCGTCCACACTGAAAGATTTCCACTCAGAAATGAGATCGGCAACAGGTTGTATGATGTTGTGCGACCAGAAAAAGCATTCGTTATGCTGTGTGGCCTGAGACTGATTTTCGTTGCTGCAAAGAAGGTATCGCTCATTGCAAGCCAGTCAGAACATGTAATCACCGCACTCCATCTTCGACGTTCCTTTCAGCACAGTGGAAGCAGCTGCCTTGCATTATAGGCAGTAGGAAGGACGAAAATCTCTTCAGTATTCATCCACGCAGTGTCGTCTGCTTCACATCCCCGTGGTGTCTGTACAAAGACGATCAAGCAAATGCGTGCAGACGGTGTTGTCAGGAAAAAGACATGGCTGCAGACTCAGCACTTTTCTGGTGCATTTGCTTCATATTTGTGTGTTCAGAGTGATTGGCACCAGTGGATTCGTGAGCACTTTGCACTTTTTTCAAGGGGTGCTCTGAAATTCCCAGTGCCAACACTGCCAGCATGCTAATACGACCGTAGTAGTGATGTGTGCCTGAGGCAGGGGGGTAGGCAAATTGAGTACATTGTTGCGCGGGATGGCCACTCCAATATGAGTGCTTCCACTTTATCAGCAATGCAAATGCAATTTCTCTCACAATCGCAATTTTCCCACTGTGAACATAGCTTCAGAGTGGATGACCCTGTATATCGCTACTTGTGGAAAAGTGGTGATGGTGTGCCACTTCTGACGGGACACTAGGCGGCCACCTAAATAAGCCATGCGTGACTCCGAACTACATGTGTGTATGCAGGATGAGTGGACATCTGTGTCTGCAGCCTTGTGGGCCCACTACCAGGAGCACCGGCATAGCAGAGACCTGCTGGAAAGGAAACGGGAGCTGCACGAGCGCTTGCTTGGAAAGCTGCGCACCCTCTTCCCTAGTGAGTGCCATCTTGGGTGCAGCCATATCGTTGTCTTCTGTGTTGGAGAATTCCTGGGAACAAAATGCTCATTTCAGGCAGTTCGTCAAGCCAAACACTAATTGCAGTAGACTCTCTTAAGGGGGAAGGCCACCATAGGACATCAACTTTTTGTTTATTGAGAAACCTAATGAAATTTTCAGGATAGGTTCATAGCAAATGCATTTGAAGAGCCACCAAGTTTCATGCAGTTATGTTGACTAGTTCCCAAGTTACATAGCCAAAAAGTCTGTATAGGTCCCTTAAGGGGAGATGCTCCTCAAACAAGGTTTTTCTTTAATCCTTGGCCTAGAACTATGAAATTGTTGGTACAAGTAGACTTTGTGATGCTGATTTCAAAACTGCAATGAGTTTTATTGAAGCTAATGGTTCTTGAGTTAGAACAGCCGTGATAACAAGATATTAGGTCTTTTGTGCACACTTTTTAGGTCATTAAAAATTTTCACACAGCATCTCAATATGGCTCATTCTGCTGCACAGGGGCGGCAGTGTACAGAAATCTACCTAGAATGCAGAGCTAACATGCTGCGCTTGCTCCATTTCCAAAAAAATACCAGAGGTGCCTGTTGTATACTGCAGCTTTCCCTTACATGCATTTCAAATTACAAAACAAAAACTTTCTGTAATAGATAATCAAAATTCTGTATAGATGTCAACACTCCATGTTCTCCAGAGATACTCTGTACAGAATTTCTTTAATGTCTGACAACTTCAAGTGCCTGAAAGATTGTACACAACATATAAAAATAGTCTTTTTGTTGTGCAGAAGCTTTCAGGCACTTAATATTGGCAAGTCTTATGAAATTTCGCACAGAGTATCTCCAGACAACATGGCATGTTGATGTTTATACAGAATTTTGGATTATGTATTACAGAATTTTCGTTTTGTAATTTGAAATGCATGTAAGGGAAATCTGCAGTATACAACAGGCACCTCTGGTATTTTGTTGGAAATGGAGCAAGCGCAGCATGCTATCTCTGCATTCTAGGTAGATTTCTGTAAACTGCCGCCCCTGTGCAGCAGAATGAGCCATATTGAGATGCTGTGTGAAAATTTTTAATGACCTAAAAAGTGTGCACAAAAGACCTAATATCTTGTTATCACGGCTGTTCTAACTCAAGAACCATTACAGCTACAATAACAGTAATTGCAGTTTTGAAATCAGCATAACAACGTCTACTTGTGCAAAAAAATTTCAGAGTTCTAGGCCAAGGATTAAGGAAACTCATTTTGGAGTAGCATCTCCCTTTAATTGGGTCCTGGAGAATATGGAACATGAGCTAGCTCTGTGAAATTCACTATGATGATTCCCGGATAGCACCCTAGGGCAAGAGAGAGCCCTTCTTCTAAATTTATTTGCTGAAAATTTTTAACAGAGTACTGAATTTAGTGTTGCTGATTAGGCTTTTAGCAATGAAACTTTAAGTAATTATAACAAATTACAGACTCAGTATATTGAAGAAAAATTGGCTTGTCTTGCCCTGAGAAATTATTCAGGTACAAAATAAAAGAAGCCTCATAGCAATCGGATCAGCGGTTTCAGAGATATCTGGCCTAAGCAGCTTCACCTGCCAAAAAGTCATTTTGAGAAAATGTGCTTTGAAAGTTGCGAGCACTGTTTCGGGTCTAAAATGATTCTGCAGTGTAACTAAATGCATTTTTATGCCCTTCTTTCCTTTGCTGGCTCTCCTGGTTTTGTTTTCTGACTTTATCCATAAATGGGTTGCGGTTGCTGACGCTAAATCGAGACGCCAAACTCCAACCACGTCAACTGTGCATTCATGTAATGATGGCGCAAAAACATGATCTTTGACAACATCGCTGCAATCGTCCTGTACCAATAAATAGAAGCTACTTTGCTAGGAGACGCATCGTCGTAATCATCATTGGTAATGTGCTTTGCCGTGGGGTCAAACTAAACCAAAGAGTTCGGTGCATAAAACAGCCAAGTGCATGCACTGTCTTAGGCTTGCCAACCGGCGCATCCGACTGCGCAACGATTATGCAGGTACATGACGCTTATCACGTAGAAAGCACGACGAGAGACGGTAAACATGACAGAGACTTCAGGAAGTTCCACGAGAGCTAACGAAAAGTACCACAATAAACTCAAAGCCAGGCCACATGGAGACAGCAACAAAGGGAGAAGCGAGCACTAGGCCAAACAGAAGCAGACGACGCGCAGAGCAACCACCACGTCATTGCGCTTAGCAGCCAATAGCGGCACGCGTTTCCTGACTCCCTGGAGGAGTGCGCGCTTTGCCCAATCGCAGCTTTGCATCCGAACACAAGAAACTCAAATTCCCCCCGTGAGTCCCTCCAATCGTGCGCAAATTGTGGTTCGGCCACGCCACCGCCGCTTTCGCCAGCGGTGATGGAAAAAAGCACGGGAATTCGCAAGTAAAACAAGACCAAAATGGCGCTGGTCGGTTGAATGGTGCGAGAATGGCGCTTGGTAAAAGTTGGCCTGTTTCAGTGCGTGTTGAGGCCGTGGAGCTGCTGCCGTTGCTCACTATATATTTTCATGTGACACTCTTTTACGATGAATTTGGCACTGAAAATTACTGGACAGGTAGTTTATAACACATATTTTACAAACATGCAGTTTTCCAAAAATAGAGTTCTTCGCGATTTTTCAACTTTCATAGGCCACGTTCCCCCTTAAAGGGGTCGTGAAACGTTTTCCGAATATTTTGTACTAAGTGCGTATTCGGGGTCCTGACCCTCCAATCAACAATATGCATTGTTCCGTTGCACCGTGTGCGTTGATTTACAGCGATAAAAAACGCGGTTTCGGTTTCACTGCGCGCGTTCCCCTCAACTCTGCAGATGACGTCATCTTAGTAGCCGTCATACCTCCGAGATTGGCGCGCCCTCGGAGGCCATGGGAAAACAAACCGTGCTGACGCTTTTCTTCCGAATGGTGGCACCGCACGGTTTCCAAGTATTTTCTTCCTTTCTAGCTTTCAAGTAAATCGATTCCTTTTGAGCAAACGCGAGTTCACTGTGCCTTTAAACTTAAAAGTATCTTAACTCAACGTCACCAAATAGTACCGCGCCGGCCGGTAGTGTCGCATAGTCGTTTCGGGAGCGCAAGAAAGCTGAGATTTAAAACGGGCGTTGTTAAATGTGCACTGAATATTTCGCCGAAATATTTCGGAATCGGCATGTCGAATGCGTATTGAAGCAGTGAAAATTACAAACCGGCATCTCCAAATTCTTTTCACGACCCCTTTAACTCTTTCGTTACGGTGTCCATAGGACATGGGTCACAGGTGACCCATACGCGCCACAAGCTATTTTTAAAATATGAGAGCTCCTATGGACTTGCACCGCCATCAGTCGTATTCTCCAGGCACCAATCTTTCATTTTTTGCGTAGTTCGTATTTTTCCCGTGCGGAAGCGATTTAAGCGGCGGTTCCAATTGTGCGGTTCGCTCCGTCTGTTTACGAAGATGGCAGACGCTTTTGTCCCTCGCGCGAACGACGCCTTTCTGGCGATTCTGTTGCATCTGGAAGCGATCATTTGGCTGCTTCTAGCACCAGTGATTCAGATGATGATCCCGCATCATCGGATTTTAGTTCAGACGACGAGGACGTGCAGAATCAGCCCGGACCTACATCAGCTGTCCATCGGTATGTTTTGTTTTATGGCACAAGACGGGTTGCCATTTCTTTTTGCGGCCATAGAGCGCAATATGTCCATATATGCATGATTCAATAGCCCATTTCTTTCCCTTTTTACTAATATTTACTGTGCTTCTGTGCGTGAGAAATTTGTGCAATAAAAAGAAAAAACTGTGCAACCTGGCTGAACAAGACACTTTCTACTGGGCAACAAGTAAACAAGTGTAACTCGTGCAGTTGTTGAGCTAGGTCAGTGAAGCTTTTCTGTTAGGTAGATGTCTCCTATCTAAACAATTTGTATATTTCAGACTATTTTCCAGATTTAGTTCTTTTATGTAGTAAACATACAATTGCAAATGTTCTTTCAAATTTGCAAGAAATGTTACATTTAACGATTTTTTATGCATATTAGTTTCCAAGTTCAGTTTTTTAAACTTACACAGGTCAAAAGTACATTTACTTAGCTTTCGCTTGATGTATTGCATTACAGTATAACCATTTTATTACTTATTACAAAAAAAATCCAAAAAAAAAACCTACGAAAAGTTGCCCATTTTCCCACGGTAACGAAAGAGTTAAATGAGAATTCAAAGGGGTCATGAAAACTTGTTCACCTTGTCCTTCCCCTCTCAGGAAAAGTGACGAGGTGGGTGATGCTTCAATTAAATATTTGTTAATTAGAATGGTGCATGAAGTAGGTTCACAATGGGCAGCTATAATTGTGAAAGGGGCACCCTGCGTAATAAAAAGTGATAGCTTCTGGCGTTCTTGCATGGTTTTATCCAATTGGCAATGGTGCTTTGTGCTCATAGAAATGAGCATGCCATTATAGACTAAAACATCTTCATATGTAAAGTGCAACCACAAAGTGTCGAGGGTGTTATTGGTCTGGCCGCTCTTTCCAAGGAACAGCATTCCTAAAACTAGTTCCTTTTGGGAGGAATGAAGCAATGCCATCGTTCTTTGAAGGGTTGCCGGAACAGTAACGGTAACATGTTGCATTTACAATGGAATGGCAAAGGGAACTACGTTCCTTCTATAAGCGCTCCACTCCACCTCATTGAACAGACAATCATACATATGCAGCACATCCTGCAGGGCTGAAACGTGCCGACCGTCAATTCCCATTTTTCTGCTGCCAGTCTGACTCACAGCAAAAGAAAACCAGGCGCAAAATGCCATTCCTTTTCTTCCTGTACTAATACCTCGATGAGGCCAATGCTTCCCTTTCGTCACTGTCCACAGCGTGCACTGGTATCCTGTTAGCCCTTGGCAACAGCTTCTAACTATGGCTGCTGAGAAAATAGCTTCTGGCTGTCTGCCAGCCTTGTACAGCAATGTGGGCGGAACCGCAGACAGTAGAAAAATTCCTTTCATCCCTTCTGATCCTGCTGTCATAGCTCGCTTTGAATTAAAACACGGTCAATGTGTGATTTACTATCGCTGCTCACCATATTGGTTAACGAGAATGCGATTATGGCTTCCAAGTTTGGACCTCGGCTCTTAACTGGCATCCTTTACTCTGGAAACTGCTTGGAAAGTCAGGTGGGCCAAGACAAATGTCGCACTACAGAGGCCGTAACATTCCCAGACTGATAAACTCCCATTTGCCATGACCCCATCGACCAATCCTGATTTTTACTTTAAGGCACCCGCCGGGGTGCAGGGCAGTGTGGGGCAACTGCCACATGGGGAACACCCAGCGGTGAGCTCCTGACGATGTAAGGAAAGATAGCAGATTTTGTTTTTCTTTTTTTTTCTGAGCCAGTCTGAACAGGGTCACTCTGAAGTCCAGGCATACTATTGCGAACTTTCAGTTGCCATTAGAAAATCATCCAACACGTTCAAAGCCGTGCGAACGCAGCTTAAGGTCTTTCTTATCACTTCTTTTCCTGTGCCTTGACACATGCACATGGAGCACTTTGGAACGTGCCTGGAATGGTGCCATCATCCAGGAGAGGCGAAGCGAAGCACGTTGTGCTCCTGTGGCTCTGCACAGGCACATTGAGGCGCACTTTGGAACGAGCCTGGAATGGTGCCGCCATCCAGGAGAGGCGAAGTAAGGTGCCGCAGCTTCACTTCGCCTCTTCTTGGTAGTGGACCGTTTCAGCCACGTTAGAAATTGTCGTGGCTTTAGTCGTGGATGGCGTTTCCCTACGGCCTACTTTCTGAGCATGGTGACAACAAGAAAACTGCTGCGTTAAGTAAGGTTGGCAGCTATGTTGGCGGGTCAATGTGGCAAACGTAAACGTGATTGATGCCTTTGTTGCACAGCATTTACTTAAATATCAACTGTATCCAGTTATTATGCAAACTACTAGTTCAGTTACCACAAGGGGTTGCTCATGGATGAGTGATGAGTGAAAGGTGATGGGTGAACGTGTGTTCATCCACTTCAAACAATGCCATATTAGCAAAACACCGATAGAAATGGGCAAGTTCTTCACTCCCATGTACAATAAACATTCAGCTGCTCATGTGAAGACACTTTCCTGTTATACCGATTCCTGTGACAGAAGGCTCAACCCCATTTTAGTATAGCTGTGTGAGTAGGAAAATTTTAATTGCAAAGTGAATTCGAATATTTATGCTCAAGTGTGAATCGAATATGTTTTGAATAATTTTAGAATATTTTTTTAATAATACCATGTCAAATTATGGAGAAATGTACTACCCAACATGGGCAAGAAAGATTTATTGCAAGACTGGTGTACTACAACGTTATTCCAAACTCCTGAAAAAACAGTCCAACAAAGAACTCTGCAACAAAGGCTGAGCTAACTTCACTCCAGAACATGAGTGTTAGCTTTTCCACAATACACGGGTATTAACTTTGCTGCAGAGCACGGGTGTTAGTTACGTCGCAGTACACAGGTGTTAGCTTCACCACAATGCTCGAGTACTAACTTCTCTGCATAAGTGTTAACTTTGCCGCGGTGCAGGAGTGTTAGTTTTGCCGCGGTACACAGGTGTGATGCAGTAAAGCATACTACGTGCGGGAATGGGCCACCTGTCACGAGACATAGCACATCTCTTCCATTAATTACAAACTCCGAATAGCTCAAATAATAAAAATTAAGTTCCACTTGAACCAAATCGAATAGTAGATGTTTCCCACAATGTGTTCTGCATAACTGTGGTGAAACACGACGATGACGAAGGTAGATAGGTGAGCGGCGCGTCGTGGACAAAATGGGAGCACGTGGCAGCGGTGACATCGAAAAAGACCAAGTACGAGGAATGCATGAGCATGAAGGTCACCACAAAATGCAGAAGAACACGGCGTTCGAAGAGCCAAGGTTGCAAGAGGGCTACCCGAGCTGAAGCGCTGGGCAGCTTCCTGACTGTTACTGCGAACGTTGTTAACCGGCGACTACTACCTGGCCACGCCTGGCGACCAGTGTGGTCGCTACCTGCCTGCTTGCTGTTCCGGTGCATACCTCTGCTGGGCTGACGCGACTTCGTGTTGTTCCTGAGCGCCCGAGCCACCTCCACCATTCGAGCTCTGCAACGACTCCTTCCGCCGCGTCCCTCAAGTCGTCCCATCGAGGACTCGTGCTACCGGCGTCTACGGAGACGTGAGCGTGCACGCATGCATGTGACTGCACATTTGAAGACCATGCATGTTTAGAACACTACTTAATGTGCAGACTGTGAGCCTTACTGTTTTGTTTATTTATGCAGTCCTTTAAGAGTGCCTGTTCAATATATGTGTGTTTACCTGCCCTACTTTTCACGGCTCCATCCTTCATCGCACCGCACGTCAACAAACGTGACTGTCCGCAACTCACTCACTCCCTCCAATAATGAATATGGTTTTTTTCCCTTACTATAGAAATTTTCATAATTGTAAAGCTAGCTTCCCTGCGATGCAGCTTGCTCTACTAATGGCGGTGTAGGCAATCCTGCAAACAGCGTGTACAAGCGCACTTTGCTTGCAATTGGTCACATGAAATGTCGACTCAGCCCTTCTGATACCAACATGCACAAAAAACTGGCCTCAGCACGTGCATCTTGAATTTTGGCAGCATTTCAATCAATGCAGCTATCGCCATTAGTAGGGCAAACGTGCAGTGCAGAGAAGCGCACTTGCAAATTATGAAAAGGGTCTGTAGCCATGTGTGCATGGTAACAACATTTATCGCAATACAAAAGTATAAAAACAGAGTTATTAAACACTAATAAAAAATAATAAGATAACACCATCCAGCCAAGAACACCAATTCAACAGAACACATAGTATATTAGAATGTGTCATGTTCTTTTTTATAAGCCAAAAAAAAAGAAATGATATTGCCATGACTTGGCATAAATGATTTCCAAAGCTGGGTGCAGGGGAAGGAGCCACTACTTGTCACCAGGGAAAAGCTTCTAACGTCACCATGAAGCGTGCTAATCATATAGCGATAGAACTGCTTAAGGAAATAAAATTGTTATTCACCATTACCTTCTACCTATGGCAGGTTTCATTTTATTATGCACTTTCATCTCAGAGTGGGTGGTTTCATGTTATGAACAGACAAAATCACCTTTATTTCATCATTATTCTTGAAAGTTAGAACAATCACTTAATAAGGCATACCTGTTTTTTGCGAAGCGCTACGTTATGCATGTATTGTGCTCTGCTGTCCAACTCGGGTGCTTTTATGTCAGGGTGGGTCGTTTCGTGTTGTGAATAGACAAAATCGCTTTTATTTTGTCATTATTCTTGAAAGTTAGGACAAGCGTGTAATTAATAAGGCATATGTGTTTTGTGTGAAGTGCAGTATTTGCATGTATTGTTGTCCAACTCAGCCACTTGCTAAGCCTTTTCAAATATCTCTTGCATTTTACGCGTCCATAACAAATACGGTGTTGATAAGCTCACCAAAGCTTCAGTGAACATCGAAGCAAAATGCGCAGTATTGCTGCTGTATCCACAAAAATGTGCAAAAGTGAGAGTCCTTGAATTCTTTGCACAAGCATAACAAATCTGCGAAGAAAACAAAACAAAAAGAAATAACTTTTGTGCATTGCTAGTCTGCCATTAACTTGTGATGGTAAGCTTAACCCTCCATAAACGACGGACAAAGCTGCCTTTCTTGCTGCACGCTGGCCAGCAGTTAGCCCTAAACCCATTGCAGCAACCACAGTGCCCAACACAGCTTTCTTCCACTCAAGGCCCGCTCAAGTGGCGGCAGCCGTGCCACTGGAAGGCTATCTCGATATACCTAATTGTTGGCTATGTCGAACAGTTAAAAAATCCCCTTCAATGTCTGATACAAAAGTATAGGGCTGGCGCAAACATGCATTGAGCACCTGTGTATTGCCGCGTTTGATATATTGAACTTTGAACCCTGCCGAAACCCTCAAGTGCGCCGCTCCCTACATATTTTCAGCGCATTTGAACTGCTTTCTAACGTGCTGTGATCCCTTTTCACAGGTGATAGTGTCGAAAACATGATGTTGTTGCATTGCTTCAGCAGGTGGGCACCGCCAGGGTCTCTCAATATTACCTGGTCATGAAACTCCCGTGTCACTCTATGGGAGAGCTTCATATACCGCCCGCAACTGCCACGTGCGGCACTGGCGTAGCAAGAAGGGTGACGCGGAGGCCGGCGGGTGCTGTCGGAAGGGTGATCGCCATTAGCGGAGTGTAGGCGCGGCGAGGTGGTGTTGGCGGTTGTTGCTTTTTTTTTTTTTTTTCGCTGTCACCTCGACGTATTTCTCCATGTGGTGCGAGCGATGCCTAGCACTTGCTGCGTACCGGGCTGTCGGTTGGGGTACCAGGGCATCGATGAAAAAGTATTTTTGTTCTGTTTACGAGCCGACGCAGAACATCGCGGGTACAGTGGCTAGAATAGCGAGCTATCCCGCAACAAGAGACGGTCGGCTTTTTGTTCGACTCCAAGTACGTTCGCGTACATATGTGAAAAACATTTCTACGCCCAAGACATCATTCGTGCGGACGTGTGCACAGCGAATGCGAGCTTTGTCAGTGCCTCACGCTCGCCACAAACTGGTGGAAGACCCCGTACCAAGATTTTTCAAAGATTTGCCTTCCTACTCAACGAAGCAAAAGCAGCGTTCACGTGCCCAAACACGGCGCTCACCTGCAAAAGGGCCGTGAGAACATTCGTCAGAATGCCCCGCAACTGAAATTACAACAGTCATAGCTCTGGATGTCGACAATGCAGCCATGCTGCTGCTTGCTCAATGCGCAGGCAAAATGTAGCACCACTACGAGTATAAAATTTTCCCTTTGTCACTATTTACAGATGCGGTACAGACTGGGAATCGCAGTGGCTGTGCTGACGCACTGTGCCAAACAGAGGTAGCCGTTTGTTTGGCATCGGAGCTGCAAAGAGTGAAGGCACAATTTGGAGGTGACACCCTGACCAACTTCTGTGCCTTCTGCAAATTGTTGAAGAACACACAGGAGAGTGCATCGCAAAAAAAGATAGCATGACAATGACTGTACGAACATTGTAGAAAAGATCATGATGGAGGACCTCACTTCCTCCGCCAGTGTCGGCTGCGCAGCCTACAGTGGAACCCCGTTAATACGTTTTTCAGCGGACCGGGTGTAAAAACGTAACAGCCGGGAAAACGCAAGAGTGAGGAAAGCTCCGAAAATGAATGAGAACATGGCCGCTTTGATTTCAAACAATTTATTTCAGCAAGCTGAGCCATCTAGGTCGCCGGCCGATAATTCGGACGGTTTCTAGCTCTAAATTTGATAATTCAGACTCCGGCGCCCCGATGAGAGAAAGTATGGCCTCAGAGATCGCAATCAAAACTGTGATCATTGAGGCTTAGTTCCAGCGTGACGCGCTAATTTTGGGGGCAAGTTGCCCCGTCACTGCGATCACCGCATCCTGTTCTGGCACCCCGCGCGTGGTTTGCGATTGCGAGTACGGCTGGTTGGCTGGTCGCGTCGGGTCCGCGATCGTTCGATATTCTAGTACATCATGTTCGGTCTTCAGTGCTTGTTTGCCGTATTTACCCGCATAATTTGTGCCCTCACATTTTTTGCGCACCCCTGATATTTAGCCAGCTTTACAACAAAAAAAATTCCTCGCATATTTTCCGCTCGCTGTCCAGCTCGAACCAGCTCGCCGGCGCGCGCACGTACAGACTTTGGACAGCCGCGCGGCCGCGCCCCTCGCTGCGCAGGCGAGCGCAGTCATACGCAGAAGGGGCTGCGAGTGCGATGTTCCTTTTTCTGGTTCTTTTCTTCGGAAGCCCCCGGAGCCCAAAGTACGGTCGCTAGAATAAAAGCACACGAGTGGGGGCGACGAAGACGGCTGAAGCAGAGATCAAACGCGCCCGGCCCATCTCCGTCGGTCGGAGGCGATAACATCACCCGTATCAGATCGCCTGCCGTCGAAGCGGGGAGGAAACGCCCCGCTCGTCTTTAATGAGCATGAAAAGACGCAAAGACAGGAGGGGAGGGGGGGCTAGTGTCGCATGGCTGCCGAGATAACACTGACGCTCGCGCTATCTCGGCAGCCATCAGGGGGCAGTGATTCCTGCAAGCGTGACCAAGACTGTCAAAAGTCAAATCAAAATAGCGATGCCCGGGCGGGTACGGCGTGCCAGCTTGGGACGCATAATGCGGGAACAGGCCCACAGTTGCGGCATAACAGCGGGGTTCGCAATACGTGGGATCCTGTGGGAGCTAGGCCGGGACCGATTAAAAACAACGTAACAGCCAGCAAAACACAGCAGTGAGGAACGTAACAGCGGGGTTCCACTGTATTTTGTCAGCACTACGGCTGAAATTGTGCACTTGTTTATGAAGCGCTGTTCGCACTTTATTTAACGCACAAATGGAACACACTATGTCATGCTGCCACTCATCCATCCTGTCCAGGAAAGCAGTGAAATAAACTGTTATTCTAAATTCCTTTTTCTCTCTCTCTCTCTGTCTGTCCCACTGCACTTGCCAGCCTAAAAAACGCAGTTTTAATTGTAAAATATGTTAGTGCTCATGACCATTTGTATCCATAATTGCACGTAATTACTGCCTCAAATTGAATACAACAACATTAATTCCGCTTATACTTACCTACAAGACATTGCAACATAGCTAGCACAATTCGGAAAGCTATGCACTGTTACGTAAACGCCTACGCAAATTCGTCATCTGTTAAACACTTGGCTGTTGACCGAAAAGATGCCGGTTCGATTGCAGACGTGGCGGTCGCATTTTTCATTGACGCGAATATGCTGATTATTTAGGCATGTTCTACGCATTATAGTACATATTAATGAACCAACATTTTAGGAGCACCCCTCTAGCGCTTGTATCATAATAAGCAATTATTGGCGATTTGAAAGGCAGAAAAATTTCACATATAGAAACCTATATTTGGATTTCAAAGGAAGTGATAAGCGAAACTAGAGAGCCGTGCAAGGAACAGTTTAGCTCGAATAACCTAGTGATACAGGAGCTCCGAGTCTCATAATAGCCTCATAATACGGGCTTCCTTGTTCAATCAACATGCGAAATTCCCATTGGCAGCATCGTGATGCCCCAGACTAAACCATAACAGCAGGAGGTGAATGCTGCGGGCGGCGAGCACACGGTCGAGTGCACCGTAATTTCTAGCCATAGCTATGTTAATTTGTTGTCCAGCTAGGCCTATTGACGGTTTTGTGTGTCACTCAAGCCCGAAAAGCAGCCGCACAAGTATTAAGAAAAGCTGGTATTAGCACGAACGCTGACGAAACTGTGTTACTTGACGGACCACTTCCTTCTAACCATTGGGAGCAATCAGTGATTTGACCCACTAAATAACGTCCATTCAGTATTATTTGGCCGAGCGTAATCACTGCAATAACAAGTTAGCCGACACAGTGAAGTGCAAAAATATGGCAAAATGTTTTTCATGGCAAACACCCACGTGAACGCACAACTACCCTTCCAAGCGCGGCTGACCGATGCCCTTCTGCTCAAGGTGGCGCCACGGGTGGCCGTTTCTGTCCCTATATGAAACTTTGGTGGGAGTTTCATGACCAGAAAGAAGTACTGAGGGACCCTGGCACCGCTCTTGCCGTTGCACTAAATTTCCTGCTGCATCCATTTTGGGCCGTAATGCATACCAGCAACATTCCTGAAAAAGGCAGACAATCAAAAGCGCCAACTGAGATAGATACAAAGCTCCCGTAGTACTCTGCACCAGCAACATCAACCTGCACTGCACCGGTGTGATGTGCGCATTCCTATGGTTGTCCTCATGCTACTGCATGTAGTTCTGCAAAAGCATAGCTTCTGAGATTTGGAGCGTCACGACATCATTTTTGCGGATGCCAATCTCAAACAACACGTTTTCGTTAGTTGTGGTTTTCTACAAAGCCATGAATGCCGCCGTCATCGCCAAGATTAATGGTGACATCTTCATTATCAGTCTTCACTGTTTGTTTTGACCATTTCACGCTTTGCAGGCTTGCGTTCGTCCCTTTCGCTCGTGATCAGCCTGTTTGGTAGTTTAATCCGTTGAACTAAAGGTTGATCTTCTCGGAATGACACAAATAATGGCTTGTGCTTGAAACCTGCAGTCTAGTCAAATGAAGCTTTGTTGTGAACTGTTACCGTAAATGCGCTTTGTGGTGTGATGATATTGCTTCGGTCATCACTGCTGACAGTGGCATCGGATGCCTCAATGAATTTCGTGAATTTATCAGTGTTCCCGGGCATTCTCTTAGGTTCACAGCAAACAATTTCATTAACACTAATGACGATTTTCGAGCCGTTTCTGATTGCACCGACTTTAAGATCATGGCTGCCCATCGCCAATGGGAAGGTATTGGGCCTGAGCAGTGATGAACGTATATGCTGCAGCCATCGACTTCGTAATGTGCTCCGGGAGCCTGCGTTGGTGTTCGTGGTTGTTGCTGTTGTGACACAATGGAAGGCGCTGGATTTGCCAATCTGACAGGCCTTAACGATACTGAAGATGGCTTATGATGGTCCACAAGAGTAAAGCCATGCTGCATATTTCTTTCATATGAAATAGTGCGGTTGTACTCACGTTATTCTTTTGAATATTGCGGGCACCACTTGTTATAATCTCTAGAAACAAATCTGAGACGTGCGCTTTTTTAATACGAGCTTCAGATAAGCATGTGTTTTTATTTCGAATTATCGATATATCGAACTATGTCGCGATCCCCTTTCAGTTTGATATATCCAGGATGGACTGTACATGTACTTACTGAGTTCGCTACTGGCTCGACTAGTAACGGCTACAATAATGCCTTCTTTAGGTGGCACTAGTTGCATGCCATCTCAATTTCACTTGGAAATTGGCATGTTCTTGAAGATCCTTGAATCCATGCCAACCCTAGAGTTTGACACATTGGTGTTTTAGAAAAAATTAGTGGCCTAGATCAAAATAAAAATGGTAAGTAATTTTACTTTCATTAGACCTAACTAGAGTATGCTGGCATTACATGGGACCCATACACTACTTAAAATTATGGAGAGAATTCAGAGGAAAGCCAATCATTTGATTAATCTGTGTTTAAGCGCACCAATTTCCCAGACACCCAGTGTTGTACATTCTCCTCCCTGAGACACAGAGGCCAATGCTTCGCCTGAAGTTCTTGCAGCAGCTAATTAATCGGGAATTATCTTTAGAGACCCCATGGCATACGTCACCCCTTTGTCAATAAGGCAACCCATCATAATGACACACATTGATTAACCTCTCGTTACAACAACAAATTTACATAGATCTTCCTTCTTCCCCTGAGCAGTGTCTGAGCGGAACTCCCAACCTGATATGAATGAAAACCTTCCCAGTGAAGCATGTTACTCATATTTTTTTCTGTTTTGTATATTCAGTGTATTTGTTAGTTTGATGTACTTATATTTCTATATTTGAATATTTTTATTGCTTCTCTTGTTTTCTTTCTTTATTGTTTGCTTTTTACAATATCAGCGCCCTTACTGCAAGGACCAGAATGTGGTCGGCAGTATATCTTGTAAGTAAATAAATAAATGTAACAAAAAAAATTGCTGACTTTTCTGACTATGTTGTGTCGAGATCTGTTTTGTTGTATGTCAGTGTTCTTATGTATTTGTCGAGGGCACAAATTGCGGATGCAACAAACACATAAAAGAAGAATGAGCTGTCCGACTGTGTTTCGATCCAGATTGAATCCAAAGTGTGAATCCCCTAGTGCATGCAGCACAGTAATATTTTTCTCACATGGTCAGAAAAGCCCCCTTGCTGTTTTCCAGCTTTGTCCGAAAATATTGCAGTTCCTCTTTAATGTGTTTAATGTGCTTGAATCCTGATTAGGCCCTCAAATAAGAACCATTGTAGAGATTTGCTTTTGTGTCCAATGCATGGCATCCGCCATGGATCACCTCTTCACCTTCCCCGTTGATGCAGAGTGCAGCCTGTACCTTGTTGGGTCCTCACTGAATGGCTTTGGGTCCAGACAGAGTGATGCCGATATGTGCCTTGTCATCCCTGACAATCAGGTGAGTGTATTGCATGGCCTTCAGGTTTTTCTGCAATTACCTGATAGAATTACAGCTTTGCTTGAAGCGAATTGGTTGTTGTGGTATGCTGCCACTGCGGACTGGCTCCATGGAGCACGTGGCCATCTTCCATGGAGGGCCAGTGTATCGAAGCTAAGTGGCACAGGTGTCCACAGGTGTTTAATGTACATGCATACCAGCCCTACGCTTTCGCACTGGATTTTGAAGGGGACTTTTAAATTGCTCAGCAATACAGATAAGAACTTCGTATATCCTGGATCACCTGTATGTACTCACCACGCACTCTTTTTCTGCTCGGAAGTAGTTCAAAAACAGATGAAGAATTTTAAATAGTGACATGAAAAAAACGAAAACAGGTACTTGTTTTCTGGTATGCTTTTATTTAGCGGCAATGGTATGCTTTTATGTAGCGGATTGTCCAGTTATATACAATGGGTTATACAAGTGGTCCTTATGTCATAGTGCAAGGTATGTTATGGGGCTACAGCAGTGGGAACTTAAAATGTTAAGCGAGATGTAGTATATGAATACAATTAAAATGAGACACTGACCACAATAAAAGCAAATAAAAGCAAGACGTTTCGGCTCCCGCACGGGAGCCTTGTTCACAAGTGAAAATGTGTGCTTGAGCAGTCCGGTTATGTAGGATTTAAAATGTAGGCATAAGCAACGTGTGTACATTTGTGGGAGGTTTCCATCGTTGTGATTAAGCGTGTGCGCCGTTCTTTGGATTGTCAAAGATTCCAGATGAAGCCACGATGAGCAGTTCTTTTCTCGTTCTATTATTCTTGCGTTATCCCAATCTATTTTGTGGTCAGATGCTTCTGCGTGTTCGGCCATCACGTTAGATGAGACCTTCTTTTTTACATCATATATATGCTGCTTTAGTCTTTGAGCAAAATTGCCTGTCTCGCCGATGTAATTGCCACTACAGTCGGCGCACGGGATGCTGTAGACAACGCCTGGAAATTTTTCTTTGGCAGCTTGTCTTTCACCCTCACAAGGGAATGCCTCAACTTGTTTGTTGGCACGTGTGCTACCTGCACATCGTAGGGGAGTAGAACACGTGCAAGGTGCTCGCTGATACCAGGCACATACGGCACAGAGGCACGTTTTCTTGGGCGCGAGTTGTCAGAACGTGGCGAACGTGCTAGCTGACGTTCCACAGTGTGCACGAACGAGTCAGGGTAGCCACTTTGGGAGAGATCCCGATGCACATGCTGTATGTCGGCAGCGAAGTCCTCTGATGTTGCGCAAAGTCTCTTCGCGCGATTCACCAGCGAGGCGATCACAGACCTTCAAGACGTTCCGTTCCGTTCAAGACGTTCCGTTCCGTTCCTTCAAGACGTTCCGTTACGGATCAAGACGTTCCGTTTCATCGTCAGATTTGCTGCCGTTACGGAGACGGCAGCGCCCACTGCTGTCCCGTGTACCTGCTTGTAAAAGCAACCCTCTAACGTGAAGTACGTGTTCTCGAGGCAAAACGTCAGGAGGCGCCGTAAGTCCTGGACTTCAATAGGTGTGCGCTCGGGCAAGGTTCTGTCTGTTTCGAGGGCTGAGACACATGCGTCAACTGCCAAATCCGTTGGTAATGCTGGTGAATAAAGATTGGACATCAAAAGACACCAGGACGTCGCCATCCTCGAGGGTGATGTCACGCACCTTGTCTATAAAGTCACCGGAATGGCGCACGTACGTGTTGCTTCTGCCGACAAGTGGTCGCAGCACCCGATGCAGGTACTCAGACAGCTTATGAAGGGGTGAGCGAGTATAACCTACGATGGGGCGCATTGGTACTTCGGGCTTTTGGATCTTGGGCAATCCATACAAGGCTGGCGCAGAACCATTATGGCACAGGAGAGAGTAGTATAGGGACTTGTGTTGAGGCGGAACGCAATGGAATATGCCGGAAAGAAGCTTCTGAAAGTCCCGATGCAGCTTTGATGTAGGGTCCTTCCCAAGGTGTTGGTATGTGCTGGTGTCTGAAAGCAGAGTGATCATTTTGTTATGGTACAGTAAAAGCTCGTTAATTCGGATTTCACGGGACCGGAAAAAATGTCCGAATTAATGAATGAACAGGAAAAACAACATTAAAACCAAGCTGCAGAAGCATACCTTTATTTGCTGAAGTATTTTGTAATTGTCTGCATTTTCGCGCAGATTCCGGCTGACATTACAATTTTTCGTAACTGTTCCAAATGGCCAACAGCATGCAAGCTGTCGGGTGTGTTCAGGCAAACGTCCTCTAATATTAAAAGCGCCTCAGAGACTTCCCGTGAGGTGCGATGAGGTCGCGGCTGCATCTCCTCGCATGACTTCGTCGGAATCATGGTCTTCCTGGGCGCCCGTGACATCATTAATAATGTCTTGATCGGTCAGGAGACCGGTCGTGGCGACACCATGATCAATCGCGATGTAGTCCTGAAGGGTCACATCTGTGGGAAGGACAGCATCGAAGGTCGGGCAGTCATCGTCCGGCAGTCATCGTCAACTCCGCAAGAAGAGATGGTGCCGACACGACGACACAAGGGAAAATGCCGTCGGAGGCCCAGTGGAGAAGAAAGAAGGCGCCAACTTTCGGTGACGCTGCGATCGCCCCCACTAGTTGATGATGATGGCGATGCCATTCAGGTTTCGGTTTCACTCCAGTGGTGCCAGCGCTGCTTTACCACACTTTTGTGTAGCAGCAGCCGTCAGCATTTGTCCGAATTAAGCGGTGCGGAGCTGAATTCTGACGAATTAACAAACGTTTGGTCCCATAGATTAACATGAACTTTGGCCGGGACCAATAGAGCCGTCCGAATTATCCGAATTAACGGGTGTCGAATTAACGAGCTTTTACTGTACTCGGCGCTGTCAAGCAGCACAGTGGCATCGCCTTTGTCTGCAGGGAGCACCACAATCTTGGGATTGTTCCGAAGGCGTTTGATAGCTGCGTTTTCTGTCGGAGAGAGCAGTGAGAACGACGCTCGCGGCTGAAGTCGTGAGAGGACACCAAGGGCGCGACTACGAGCCTCATCACATCTGTAGGATTCAACTCGCATCATCGCGTTTTCCAGAGCACAAATCACACGTTTTGCGTTCGTCGTGGAACCTACATTGAAGTTCGGCCCTAGGCTCAGAACAGAGAGTTCTGCGGCATCTGGCTTGTGCGAAGACAAATTGTGCACGGTGGACGTTACTGGCTTGGAACTCGAAACCGGGTTCCTGTGATGCAGTCTCTCGAGCTTGCCCTCTTGACTCTCTTCGGCACGGCGGCAGTGCAGTCTCGCCTTGATGTTGGCATGCAGCTGAATACTCGCGAATTCCTTCGGAAACTGTTACACCGGCAACGAGAAGACGTGAGTCACAGTGATGTTATCGTGCATGGCGGACGGCCACAAGCACCTACCCTCGTCTTCAAGCGCAAGACCATGCCGAAAGGTGAGGAGCTGCCGAAGAATGTCATCGTGAGATGTCAGGATAAAGGCTGGATGAACGAGGACCTTGTCCTAGACTGGACAAAGTCCGTCTAGGACTTTGTCCAGTCTAGGACAAGGTCCTCGTTCGGCGCCCTGCTTCCCGGCGCCCTGCTTTCTTTTCCATCCATCTTGGTGCTGGACGCGTTTCGCTGCCATTTGGCCGATTCAGTAAAGAAGCTCTTGCGCGACTGCGGCACGGAACTTGTCATGATGCCGGGTGGGATGATGTCGCAACTGCAACCTCTCGATGTTTGCGTGAACAAACCATTCAAGGATGCGGTTAGGCGTTGCTACGCGGAGTGGACTTTCAAGAAGTGTGGCATCTCTAATGCCCTCGATGGCACTGAAGACGAGTACCTGTGGGACGATTTGTCGGACAAGGAAATGTCCAAAGGAAGCGCAGTTGAAGACGACAGCGATTGAAGTGGCGGGTCCGTGTTCAATAAATGTTTTCTCCGCGCTTTCCTATCTCGTATTACACGTGGGTAAAATTTTCTTTTTTCATTTCGCATCCCTAAAATATCACCTCGTATCATATTCGGGTTCGTATTATACGCGGGTATTTACGGTAGGTTCGCTGCGTTGGTACGCCATCTAGGAACAATAGACACAACAAGCAGATTGTCATGCTGATTTGCGCGGGCAGTCAGGGTAGTATACGCGCCTCGACCATGGAGGAACTTTGGGCCATGGCAGCGTCGTGACAGCACGTTCCAGGGGCAAAGTACAAACGCAGCCGCTACAAAATTTGCCTTGCGTGGCCAGGTGTGTCGAGTTGCGACGCACAGTGCTCCAGGATCACAAAGACAGCCGTAGACAAGCAAATGATTGGCCTTTCGTCGCAGTGGGCTCTATTTTCACAAAACGATGCGCTGAGAACCTGTTCGGTTTCTCTTTCAGGGCGTCACCATTTGCGGACGATCCTCGTTTATAGCAGGCTTCCGCAGTGCTCTGGTGCGTGCAATTTAGTGTTTCGAGAGCAGTGTGAGTCGCTCAAAAACTTTCTCTCATGTACAACTGTCGATAATCCTTGTGCCGTGCCGAGGTGTCGCTGATGTCGATTCAACATGTTCGCATGTTCACAGTATCCAAGCCATCTCCCGCCCCTCGATTCGTCAGATTGCCACTTATGCATTCCACAACTTCGTGAAGACAGGTTTCAATTTCGTGTTATACAGGTTCCTATGACAGAGGGATCAACCACATTATTTTTTTTACTTGATTTTCCAAACTCCTTAGTGTGTAAAAGCCTCTTTTTTTTTCAAAGCTAAACTTCTTTGTGTTGTGCAGCAAGCTGATCCAGCATTGACAGCACTAGTTGTTCTCAAGATGATATTTGCATACCTGCCAACTTTCCCTATTGGCCTCGAGGACATACTGTCGCGCCACCTACGCTCTGACGTCACTCATAGGATGCCGGGTTTTGTCGTCTGCTACAACTCCACATTTCCTGCGTGTATGCCACCGCGGGTCTTTTTGTTATGGGCACCGCGAGCGCTTCCCCCCTGCCTGATGACCGTCCTCCAAAAAAGTATTTTAGTGAACCGATAATCGGGGCAAGTATACGACGATTCCGTGCCCCTGGTGACAATACCAGGTAAGGAGTTGCTACTATCATGAGCCATAGCCAACGCCCATATGAGACTATGCAATTGCTAGACACGCTGATGATTTATTATGAAATATTTTTGACGTCACATTTCACATGTCCTGTGTTGAACGAATGCAAGTGATCGTGAAACAGCGAAGAAAATGTGCCACTGAATCAGGATATGCAGAACACCACCGCGCAAGCGGCCCGCTTGCACTGTCGACAGCATATGGGAATGATCGGCAGACTGGCGCGTTATCAAGCATGCTCAGGAGTGCTGGCTTAGAAATCGCCGCCGTTTTCCTTGCGGTAGATAGGTTTACTTTTTGCATCAGCTCGGTGTATAGCCAAATAAGCTAGCATATTTGGGGCTAATTAAGCTAAGACTCATTTGGACTAGCCTCATTAAAGTAATACTAATGAAGCCAAGCCTACTGAAGCTAATGCTACTCAAACTAGCGCAATTAAGATAAATGTAATAATATCGGTCTTATTAAAATAATCAAAGCCCAATTAACCTAGTATTAATTAAGTCATACATAATTAAGATAATTCTATTCAACCCAAGCCTAATAATCTTAAGGCCAATGAGGCGAATAATAATTAAACATAGCTTAATTGCTTTATTACTAATTACACAAGCCTATTTCAAATAAAACTAAGCCGAACCTAGTTAGGGGGACTGATTAAGTCATGCCTGATTAGACCAAGACTGAGGCTAATACTAATTAAGATATGTATTATAAAGCTGACTGGTGTAATTAAGCCAATTGTAATTAATGCAATAATAATTAAGTTGAGACTGATTGACGCAAGCCTGACTGCATTACGGCTAAATTGGTTGCTAAGTGAGACTTAGCAAGGCCATGTAAGGACCATGTCCAACTTGAAATCGACGAGCTGCGGTGCATGTTCAAGCCATGCGCGTCTCAATGCAAACCTGGCCTATTATTTTCTTCTTTCGTTCGCTTACAGTTAGCCTGCCATTCTCCAGCATGAAGAACATTATTGACAAACAGTCCGAGAATTCGCCGCTGCTTTCTGAAGGAAGTTTTGTTTACGTGCCCAAGCACGTCAATTAGTTTGGTGTAAAACGAACCGACAATTAACATCAGGAGGCTAATTTGGCAGCACTTTTAAAAACTTCAGCTATCACCAGCACGGATTTGCACAAGCTCGTTCTGTACATGCCGATTAGGACACGCCAGAGTCGCACAGGCAGAAATAATACTTAGTTTTAATGGAAAAAATGGCAGAGCCAGAATTAAATAAACAATGAGAACGGCGTGTTAATTTGTTGAAAAGCGAATGTATATGAAAAGATTACGTCCTTCATATAACCACATAACTTTTCAGACGTAGGGATGAGAAAATCACGAATGAAAACGGGTACGTGATGAAATTTTAGGCTTTACACAATATTTTTTTTATGCTACCACTTGGCGAAAGATGGTCGAATACTGCTCTGTATACCGATAATAAACTTGACGTTCCCAGAAGCGAACGTTTCATGCTGATCATTAAGACGACAAAAGATTTGGAATGCGCGATTTGACCCGCACGTCATGTTTTACAAGGAAGCTATGCAGCGCAACGAGCAAGGTAGGAAGGGGCATCCTACCTATGACGTCAAAACGATCGCAGCGCCGACCACAGCAGTGGTGGGCCTCGCGGCCAATATTCCTGAGAGATACTTATTTGTTGCATAGGCGTGGCCACAATTCTCCTGATAAACAGCCATAGCTCCGCTGTGAAAAAAATAACATAGGAAAGCAGTGATAAACATTTTCTGGCTTTTAAGAGGCCCAGCAGCTTGCTGTAAAGCTGGCTTTGCCACTGTTCAGTGGTGTTACGAGGCGAATCCTGGGAAACGGCCACTAGCTTTCCTGGGTCATAGCACATTTTACCCTTCATGTGTGTGCAATTAACTATGCATGTACGCTGTGAGTACTGGTGTGATTGCCGATGTCTACAAACTTTATTGGTTCAGAGCTGCATGTAATGTTGCTGTGGCCCCCAGAAGCAAGAAATAAAATGTGTACGAGTTTTTTGGTAGGAGTTCATCTTGTCGAGTGGCAAATTACTAACACATCTGAACTGTTTATTATTTTAGAAGTCTCAGGGCAAGGCACCACTTATTGTAAAAAAAATTTTCACTATCTGTGCAGGTTGAGCAGAAGCAGAAAGCAAAAACCATTCTTAACCGTGTGGCCCGCCATTTGGCTAAGACAGGTAAGGATGCAGTAGCCAGGTCTATACCACATGGCTGATCAATAAGTGTACATGCATGCTTGCGTGGGCATGTTCGGAGCACTTGCTGTACTATAAGTGGCCAGGAATTCGTGCAACGACGCACTGTTATGGTTAAAAAAGCATGCAGCAAGCCAGGGATACTAAAGGCAAACAACTCCTTTTGTGTGTGTGTGTGTGTGTGTGTGTGTGTGTGTGTGTGTGTGTGCGTGCGTGTGTGTGTGTGTGGAGTAATGGGGAAATGGTTGAGGATATCTAAAACGTCTTTGTGATCTTCAACAGCACTTTAGCAACCGAGGTAGTTAGATCAGTAGAGGGCATGGCTAGCACCACAAGTGGGAAAAATCTTACAACTGGCGCCAGTGACAAGTTGGCCACAAAAAAGAAAGGTTACTGGTACTCAAACTTCTGGTAATAAAGGTCATTGCAGTGCATTAAAAGACATTATAGAATGCTCCTTACATATCTGTGTTCCAATAAGAAAAAACAACTGACGAAATCTACCCCGAAGAGTTGAATAGAATTTGAATTTAATTTTATTTTCGAGAAGAATACATGAATGAATACGTGAAAAAACATCTGGATCCTTAGCATTAAGCTAATTTGGATCCATACAAAATAATACGAATATTCATATACAAAAGTGCAATTTTGCAGGTAGCAGGCAATACACTTGAAATGGATTAAAAACATTAATAAAGGTTTTTATAATAATGTCACGTGGTCGTGACACACGCAGCACTCAAGGTGATGTCAGGCGAGCTGCTTATTGGGCAAACTTGTGCCCAGCAAAACAAAGCCAATCACAACAATTCACAGCAACAGCGGCGTGAACAGTCGTCGGTCGACGGAAAGACTGACAAGCGGCGTAATGCGTCGGCTTTTATACACGCGTCATAACGCGAGAACGCGTTATCTCTGGAATTCCAGAGGTCACTCAAATGTGCACGTCAGCATGCAAAGCTTCAAGAATGGACACGGTTCCAGAAGTAGCATGCAAGATAAATGCTTTGTGCGTGACAGAAAGTGATAACTGCCCTCCCTGCAAACAACCAAACCAGCACATGTGTCTCTGGGAAGTGATAACAGCTTTCCATGTAAACCAAAACAACAGCACTTGTCAGTAATGTTTTAGCCAAACAGCAAAGTCCTTACTTTTTTTTATTTCGACAGGTAAATTTTTCCACGAAGTGCAACCAACGTTAGCGGTCTTTTGCCATATACATTTTTTACCAGTATTTGTAAAAAGTTGCCAGCTTCGTAGCCTCGTGTGCAAAACCGGAGGGAACAAATGATCAACGATGAAGGGGACTATTAGTTGTACATACAGTTGTAAACCATAATTGTAGGTTTATAGTCTACGAGTAAGTTAAGGGGGGAGGCTACCCCGGAGACCAAACTTCTTTATTTCTTAAGGGACCTTGGTGAAACTTTCAGGGTATCTTCTCTACACTAAAACCAGGGAAACTGCAAAGTTTCATGAAATTGTGTTGATTAGTTCCAGAGTTATTGAGGCCTAATTGGGTGGGTCACATGTGTGCCTGAGGAAGAGCCGGGAGAAGTCCCGGGACATAGTAGAAAGCTGAAATTCTTTGTAGTCATCCCTGGATAGACATCCTAGGGTGCTACAAAGCCATTTTTTTTATTTCCCCGCCAAAAAATTTTTATGCAACTTTGAATTTGATGTAGCCACTAATGACAAGATTTATTAAAAATTAGTTGTTTATTATTAATAAACGGCACCAGTTTTCAAAAAAAGGAGCTTGTTACACCCTGGCAAAATCAAAAACGGCACACAAATCTGATTAGCAGTTCTTGAGAAATCGCTTTCCTCAGCACCACAACTCGCTAAAAAATCCATTCCAAGAAAACGGGCTTTGAAAGTTCTGTGTCTAAAATAACGCTGAAGGGTAACAAAATGTCATTTTTTTGGCACTGCTATTCTTTGCCGATTCTCCTGGTTTTGTTTTCCGGCGTTATCCATGAACGAATTGCGATCGCTGATGCCGATTCGAGATGCTAGACGCGCTTCAACCTCGGCAACTACGCCTCATGTATCAATGGCGCAGAATACATAGGAGTTGGAAACATCGCTGCATCCGCCTTGCGCTCATAAGTAAAAGCAACTTCGGCATGATAAGGCTAGTCATGGTCGTGGGTAGCACGCTTCCTCATGGAATCAGCCTTTACGTAATGTATCAGCGCACGGAACAGCCAAACGCGTGTAGCGTCCCTACTGCTGGCGCGTACGACTGCGATACGATCTTGCAGGTGCAGAGCGCTTATCACGTGAAAGCGCGACGAGAGATAGTAGCGGGGAGGCGACTTCAGAAAGTACCACGCGCGATAATGAAAAGCAAAGCGGCAGGACAATGGCGAGCCGCACGGCGACAGCAACTGAGCAAATGCTAGGCCTAGCCGCAGCAGACGACGCAGAGACCCACCGCCCGAGGAGAACGGCACGTCATCGCGCGCAGCAGCCAATGGCAGTTGCGCGTTCCCCCGCTTCCTCGTGGAGCGCCCGCTTAGTCCAATCGCGGCGTCGCGTGTGAGACGCGGGAAACTCGAAAGGCCCCGCGAGCTCCCAATCCTAAGCGAATGGGGCTTTGACCACGCCACCACCGCTTCCGGCGACGGTGGAAGAAAAAAGCGCAGGAATTGATGAACAAAACAAAATCAAAATGGCAGCCGTAGGTTGAACGGCGCGAAAATGGCGCTCGCTCGAAGTTGGGATGTTTCGGCGCGGAGGGCACCGCGGCTCGCGATATACGTGATTTGAGGTGATTTTATGTTGAATTAGGCACTGGTATTTACAGAATAGGTAGTTTATTATACACTGCGCCCAAATATGCGGTTTTCCAAAAATCACACTTTTTGCAATTTTTCGACTTTCAAGGGCCGCGTCCCCCATTAAAGGGGTCCTGAACCACCGCTCGGGCTTGGTTTTGAAAACGGCTGAGTGTGTATTGAATGCCTCTCAGAAATTCACAGCCGAAAGAATTTTTCAAAGCGGTGTGCTAGTAGCGAAGATATTGCGACCAGAAAACTTCCCTTTCCAGTCCTGTTTCAACTCTGCGGAATAGAGGGTACAGAGCTCCTTAGGGCGGTGTCGAAGAAGGTGCCCCGCCCACCGCTTTACGTCACCCGACTTCAGCGACGTATCAGAGGAAGCGCTGGTCAGAGTGGCTGACGAAAAGCGCGCGACTACCGGGGACTGTTTCTTCGCCGCGCGCTTGTGGCCGCCTGCTCGCTTCGTGCCTGGGCTCGGTCGCGTGCCCCCGCGATCACCGCATTTTTTTTTCGATCCTCCGAAGCTTTCTTTTCGTTCGTCACACACGTATAGGCCCGCAGGTGTGCGCGTTTACTTTGTCAGTGCGCTGCTTGTCGTCGATATTGCGCATAACGCGGCGTCAGTACAAACAGCGCAAGTACCAACGCTGCTCCACCTTGTCCTGCATAACCCCAAGTTAGTTAATTGTTGATTAGTGATTGTAGACGGGACAATCATGCTGCCGGGCTCGAACGTGACTACTATGACTCGAAAGGAAGACCTTCACAACTCGGACCCTTGCCGACAGGTTAATGTGGAATAAGGTGCGTCGGCATGCGGTAAGATGGATGGATTGATTTAATGTATGAATACACTAGTTCAATTTTAACAGTGAAGCTGTTTAAGCTATTGGTGAAACTGGGAAATCTGCCGAAAACTCCGCTAAGCTATGTAATGCTAGCATAACAATGCCACGCTGTAGTAAAGACAAAGCTTCCTACGACTAGTTAAGTAAGGCTAAGTCTAATTCAATGGAGCCTAATTAAGATTCCTAGGACTAGTTAGGTAAGGCTAAGTCTAATTCAAAGGTGCCTAATTAGGAATAATTAATTGACGCCTAGTTCAGACAGGCCTAATCCAACTAAACCAAAGCAAGCCAAACTGAACTAATTCAACCTGAATTGAGCTATGACAAGTTACACCTAATTAAGCGGATACTAATTATTTATAATTAATTAGGCCATGATACTAATAAACCATGTCTAATTAAGGTAAATCTATTTATGCGAAGCCTAATTTAGCTGATATGAACAAATCTAGTGTAAGCAAGCTTCTAATTATACCTTGTTTAATTAATCAGTACTAATTAAATCACGCATAGCTAGTTTATTACTAGTTAAGTTGAACCTAAGCTAGCACTTATTAATCAAAGGTAAATTATGCTAAGACTTCAAGGTCAAGGTTGAGACTAAACATATCAGGACTAATTAGGCTAACACTGATTAAATCAAGCCTACTTCAGGTAGTATTCATCAAGCGATATCTAATTAAGATCAGCGTAACTAAAGCGTAATTAAAGAACAGCGTAACTAGGCCTGTACAAATTAGGCCACGCATAATTAAGATATGACTAATTACCCCCAGCATAATTATATCATGAGTAATGAAGACCAGCGTATTAGACAATGTATCATCAGGTATAAGTTAATTAGACCGAGTCTAATTAGTGTAACACTAATTATGTCCTGACTAATTAAGTTAAGACTAAGTCAAGTCTCAATAAGCTCAGATTATTACGTTACGCCAAATTAAGCCAAACATTACAGACGTAATGATTGCATTCGAAACTAATTTACCTTAGTCAACCCTAATCGTTGTAATCCTTAATTCACCCTAATCTAAGTCTAGTGTAATCCGCTCTATAATATGCCATAGTCCACCTTAATGCACCCTAGTCTGTCTTAATCCACCCTAATGTGCCTTAATGAGCTCTAATCCACTCAAGTACACCCTAATCAGGCCTAGTCCTTTAATCTACCTTGTAGAAGAAATATTTTGGGTTCGACTCCAGCCATGTTATTGGGTACGAGTACTAGACGGTGGAGCATTGGAGTACCATAGGGACTAAACCCATCTACAATCACTGATGAATTAAAGTTTGGGATTAATTTGTGATGTATTACAGGCTGCAGGCATGCATTTGTTGGCTTCTTGGAAAACTATATTTATGGTGAGTTTTGCACCGCACCGTTCACGTCCATGCCGAGGTAGTTTACGGACGCCTTCCAACGGCATCTATCAGCCTTGCGCATTAACAAATATATTTTTACATATTTCCAGCAAATATTTTGCCTATATAGGTGCTCACAACGCAAGGAAAAGCGAGTGCACGGCACGCACGGCACGCACGCGCTTACGGTTTTAAAAAAGGCGCGCTGCGAAGGGCCCGCACACAGCCGAGGCGGGCGTGTCCGCCATCGGCCAATAGCAGCGACGCTCCTTGTAAATGCTCTATGACGAAATAGAGCAGATTCAAGGAGCGTGAGGAGAAGCCGCTTTTTGAGTTGAGGGCTCCTGAAGAAGTGGAAGCTTTGTGCTCCGCTTGTGAACGCTACGCTTCGCGTATGACTACAGCATTTGGCTGAGATGTTCGTTACAGCGTAGGCAAGCCGTAGAATATGTTTTTTCACCAAGCCCGGAGGGTGGTTCAGGACCCCTTTAAGAGGCATGATTTGAAGTTTGTTAAAGAGTGGCTTGGAAAAAGCTGCATAACTTGAGTTCGACAAAAATTGAATTGCTCGCTTCTGCAACACTACCAGTGGTTTTAAGTAAGAATCACACGTGTGGCCCCATGATTCTATGCATTATGATAATTGACTATGAAAAAGAGCGAAACAGATCATCCTTAACGTAGGTGCATCAAAAATTGTTTGCATTTAAATATCACAAAGCAAACACTGCCGAGTTTTTTACATAGTGACTGAATATTTAATTTCCAGTTTAAATTGTGATCTGTTACAACACCTAGATACGTCACACTATTCACCCGTTCAACAGTTTCCCCCTCTATATCTAGCACACTTGATTCGAGGCCTATTACTTTGTGTGAAGAATGAAATAGCACATATTTTGTTTTTGTTTATGTTTAGGAGCAGCTTATTGGCATGAAACCAGTCGCCGATAAGCTTCATCTCCTTGTTAGATAAACGACAAGCTTCGGTTGCAGACTCATGTGCACAAACAAGTATGGTATTACCAGTGTACATGATAAGATAAAAATTACGCAGTATCAACGGCAGGTGATTCACATATAATGAAAATAGTATAGGGCCCTACACTGATCCTTGGGGGACTCCCGTTTTAACCTCAGAAAAATCAGATTGAACATCAGAAAATCATACTTTTTGGTGTCTGTTAGTCAGATAGCTTCTGAAGAAGTCTAGACATGTACCTCGAAAACTGTAACCTAACTTCTCCAGTAATATTCCATGATGCACAGTGTTTAAAGCCTTTTTTTATGTCGGTGAATAAACCTAGTACAACCATATTACTGTTCAAGTAGCTGTTTACAAGTTCTGAGAAAGATAGCATAGCGGTGGCAGTGGACCTTTTTCTTCTGAAGCCATGTTGACTAGATGTTAGCACCTATTCTCGTTCAATGAAATTCATGACCCCTTACAATGAGTTTTTCAAAGGCTGTATTAATTGCTCTCAGAATAGATATAGGGCGATAATTTTCAGGAAGACTAGGGTCTCCACTTTTGTGTATAGGAACGACTTTTGCAAGCTTTAGGAGATCGGGATGCGTAGCTATGTGAAAAGTGTGATTGAAGGTTATTTCCAATGGAACGCAAAGTATCTCAATCATCGTTTTAAAATGAATGAAGACATCTCATCACATCCATTGCTGTGTTTGCATGGCATCGTGTCGACATTCATGACGATCTCATCTGCTGTTATTTCGATATAAGCAAAGGAACTGACAACCTTATCAGCAAGTGTATCAAGTGTGACATCACGGCGTGCATTTGTAACTTGCTTGCCAATGCTACAAAAGTAATTATTGAAAGACACCACTATCAACTCTGCCGACATTCCCGACACCTAGGTGAATGATACAGGTGGCTCGGAGTTGGTTTTATTATTGAATTGATAATCTGTCAAGTAATTTGAATGTCCCTTGAACTTTGTCCCCCTCCCACGTGTCGCCGTGTGTGGCTGAGCCGTGTCCGGGGAAAAGGGGATCCTGGGGGTTGAGCCAACGCCGGGTATTTGGACCTTTAAGGCCCCCCTGAAGAGGCAACACACCCCTTTGGCCCCGGCTTCATGTAAACGGCACCCCTGGATTGACCCGCCTTGGGGAAATCGGCAGTCGCCTTTTCCTTTCTCTTTCTCCACACAACTTCATCTTTTTCTCCCACTTTTCATCTTTCCTGTCCTCTACTCTCTTCTATTTACTTTCTTCTTTCCTGGCGGCTAGGGTTAACCGTATATATATCCAACCTTGGGTATATATATTCGGTTATAGCAGTGACGTACAGCTGGCGTTTGCATCACCTGTATCACAGCTCCTGCAGCGTCCCCGTGTAGGGCTCCACGGTGGGTGGCTGGCGTTACTGCTGAAATAAAAATACATGTATGGCAAATCGTTTTCCATCTCTTTCCGATCGTCCCTAAAAACGGGGGCGCAATGAAGAAGTATTCAAATTTTGTGGCCAACAAGTGGACAACTTCCCACGCTACCATGTAGTGCATAGGGAACATCCAGAAAAAAACAGTAAGAATGATGTCACCATTTTTAGTCTCGAAATGTATGACCGAAACTATTGGCCCAGGATATAAGGCTACAAAGTTGGCTAGCGGCGACCTTCTCTTGGAACACCGCAATAGAAAGCAACTAGAAAAATTGCCCAATCTTGCTTCTTTTGGAGAAATCCCAGTAGTAATCACACCTCACCGAACAATGAACACCCCTCGAGGAGCAATATCTGATGCTGACCTGCTGGAACTTATTGAGGAAGAACTCCTGGAAGGATTCAAGGAGCAGAATGTCATCAACGTTCAAAGGATTAAGATGAGGTGCGACGGTAAAGAAATCAACACGAAACATCTTATACTTACCTTTGGGTTGAGCATACTGCCCGAGACCGTTAAGGCCGGGTATGTGAAGATCCGTATCAGGCAATATATACCCAATACTCGCCGTTGCTTCAACTGCCAGAGGTTTGGCCACGGCTCCCAAGGTTGCCGTGGTAAACAGACATGCGCAAAGTGTGGTATTCGTGACCGCACAGCAGACGACTACCGAGAACCTTCCCACTGTGCTAACTGTGATGGCGATCACCCTGCTTACTATAGGTCCTGCGACATGTGGAAAAAAGAAAAAGAAATAATTAGCATCAAGGTAAAAGAAAATATAACATTCAGAGAAGCACGGCAGCGTGTCGGATCTATGTTTCGGAACAGTCCGTCCTACGCCGGAGTGATGCAAGAGGCGGCGGCACCACAACGGCTTTTGATGCACTGCGCAAGGCGCTAGTGCAGGGCCACCCGTAGCCACCACGGTGGATGCAGCTGCTGCTGCCCCACCCACGTTGAAAAGTCCGGCCACAACCGTGGCCACTGGTCGCGCTGGCCAAAACCCACGCGAGCTGAACCCTTCCCATCGACCTCTGGCCTGATGGGTGCCGCCAAAGTCTCGCCCTTCAAGGCGAGTCTGACAAGAAAAAGCTCCCGCTCGCATGAGCACCTGTCCAGCGCATCAAAAGATGCAATGGACACAACACCAAGTGTGCTGGCGCTCCCAGCGCCTAAGGAGCGGCAAGACATTCTCGACCACTCCAAAAAAGATAAGTCCCGTATTACAGGGCCTGGAAAGGGCTCTGGAAGCTAAAGCGACCCTACCCTTTCTTGTACACACAGCACCACTTTTACTGCCAATATGGAGACACAGATAATGCAGTGGAACGTAAGAGGCCTTCTCGGAAACCTCGACGACATCCAAGAACTGCTCCGCGAACACAACCCGAAAGTGCTGTGTGTGCAAGAGACACACCTAAAATGAAAACATACAGACTTTCTTAGACACTACGTGACTTTCCGCAAAGATCGCTATGGTGCTATTGCATCATCAGGCGGTGTTGCTATAATAGCTCACAGTAGTGTAGCCTGTCACCCTATATAACTACAAACGCCCCTTGAAGCTGTAGCCGTACGAGCTGTCATTCTCAATAAACTCGTGACCATCTGCTCACTTTACATACCCCCGCACTACAACTTAAGGAGACACGAATGTCAGTCATTTATTGACGAATTACCAGAACTATATCTTGTTCTCGGTGATTTCAGTGCACACAACAGTCTCTAGGGCGACTCCCGCATGGATGCGCGAGGGCGTCTTATTGAACAGTTCATGTTTTCCTCTGGTGCATGTCTCTTGAATGGAAAGGAGCCAACCTACTATAGTCTTGCAAACAGTACTTACTCGTCAATTGATTTTAGTTTAACATCACCGTCCATTTTCCCTGAATTTAAAAGGGAAGTTATCAAAAATCCGTACAGAAGTGACCACTTCCCGATCCTATTGAGAACTTCTAAAGGAAATGAATCACCTCCATTGGCTCCCAAGTGGCAAATTGACGCCGCCGATTGGGAGAAATTTCGATATATTACGAGTACCATCTCGTGGAATGATATGTCTTCTTTAGAAATTGACGCTGCAGTTGAATACTTCACTCATTTCATTATTGATGCCGCATCTAAATGTATATCAGTAACTTCTGGTGCTGCAGGCAAACGCCGTGTGCCATGGTGGAACAGTGAATGCCGCAACGCTCGCAAGAAACGGAACAAAGCTTGGGGGTTGTTACGCGACTCTCCCACTGCGGAAAATCTTGTGAATTTTAAAAAGATTAAATCCCAAGGTAGGAGAATACGCCGACAGGCGAGAAGAGAGAGCTGGCAAAAGTTCGTGCCAGGTATCATTTCATATACAGATGAGGCCAGAGTATGGAACGGGGTCAGAAACATACGAGGACAGTGAACCTGTCCAATCCCATTAGTAAACACACGAGGCGACAACTTGGGAGACCAGATGAACTTCCTGGGCACACATTTTGAAAATGTGTCCAGTTCATCACAGTACACTGAAACATTTAAACGGTATAAAGCAAGAATAGAAGCACTCAAAGTAGAAAGGAAATGTACCGGAAACCAGGCATACAACCAGCCATTCTGCCTAGCTGAGCTGCATGCATCTTTCAACTGTTGCAGTAGATCTGCCCCAGGTCCTGACCGCATAATGTATGAAATGCTGAAACACCTCTCTCCTGAAACTAAGAAAATGCTTCTTTCTTTTGTACAATGCTATATGGTCCTCTGGCAAGATTCCTTCCACCTGGAAGGAGGCCATTATAATCCCTATTTTTAAGCAGAGGAAGCCTTCCACAGCCTCCAGCTACAGGCCTATAGCATTAACAAGTTGTCTATGCAAAGTCTTCGAAAAAATGATAAACCGACGGCTAGTACACTTCCTCGAATTGAACAAGTTGCTTGACTCATATCAGTGCGGTTTCCGGGATGGCCGTTCCGCCATGGACCATCTAATTCGCATTGAGGCGCAGATCCTAGAAGCTTTTGTCCACAAGCAGTTCTTTCTGTCCGTATTCCTCGACATAGAAAAGGCCTATGACACGACATGGCGGTTTGGAATACTCAGCAATCTCTCACACATTGGCATACATGAAGAAATCGCAAATTATGATTTAAAACAGGGAATGTCGCGGGAGCCAGCGTTTCAACAAGCGGACTTGTCTTCGTCAGGGTGGCAACTGCCTTCTCCAGCGTTCGTTTATGTATACCTTTGCAACACTCTCCCCCGTCCTCAGAAAGAGAGGAGGAGAAGAGCAGCACATGCCAACACACACACACACAGAAAAAAGAAAAGAAAGAAAAGAAAGGGTCTGGGGATGGGTGCAGGGGTATTTCGGTTACAGGTGTTAGCGTGACTAATATAAATTGCAAGAGCCAAAGCTTCCAAAGAATCCCCTCCTTGTACATATCTTGCAAATGCATTGTGTACCCAGCACTAGAAAGCAGGATGAAAAAAGGAATACACACTGGGAACAGAAGTTGCTGCTATGGCATGTGTCCCACCCTCCACCCTGCACCAACAATGCATTTCAGGGAAAGCTTGTGATAAAAAAAGTAACTACACTGTTTAACTTGGTTGTTCTCATAGAACTGGATGGGGGCTCCCCACCTGAAAGTAGACTTTCTGGGAGAAACATTGTTAGCTTGTGCATACCTCAACCTTTTGTTGTCTTTGTTAACACTACTGTATCTAAAGGACCCAAGAGGACTCCAGAGAAAATAACCAAGTAATGTGAAAAAGTCAGGGTAGAGAAAACATGAATTCTGTTCTGAATGACATGGTCAGTGGGATTACTGGTACTCCACTAGCTCAGTGGTTGATGGGAAATTCATTACTCAGTAAACCCCTAACAAGGCAAACACACAGTGTGGGAACGTTTGGTTTGTTTTGCACATACTCGGAAGAAGGATTGTGCTTTAATATGAACAAAACCTAATGCTTTGTGGTGGACAAATTTCTGTAGTGGCTGTCGGAAATGGGCCCTTCTTAGTTTTCGGAGTTCTGTGGCCGCCATCTAGTTCTGGTCCCTACAGGAAATGACACCATCGTCGCGTTTGCTGGAACTGTGATGAGTTTTTCACGAACTTACCCGGCAGCGCCCTAGCCAAACTGTCCTGACGCCTCACATGTGAGGGCGTCTTAATTTAATTTATGATGGCATGTCCATTTGTGCAACAGCAAAAGACCACTGCCAATTGGATAAACCCAGGCAAAGGTGCTCGAAGCCACCATTTTCTATCATGCAGAGGCAATATAAGTGCTCCTTTTACAGTTAGCTTCATATCATAAACCAGCTCCACTCGATGTTTTAGGTCATTAATATTTAAATGCGCCAGCTGTCTGGTCACCTTTTTTTATTTATTTATTTAAATGATTAATACCCCTGTCACACGGGACAACTTAAGTGCACTTCGAGAGAGTGCACTTCACCGCTAGTGTCATTCGCACGCTGTCACACAGGAACGTTTAGAAACACTCGCTGCAAAGCGCACTTGCAGGCAAGTGCTTTTGCTGAACTCACTTCGCAGTGACGGAGTGTGTAGCCTGGGTAGGAGTGGCTTGCAACCACAGACGCTAATGCACAACGCGACACCCGTGGTATTTTTGAAACATTGTTTTTGTTATTATAAATACTTCTATGCATTAAAAAATAGTATTTCAACAAAAAACCTCGCTATTCTCGCCCTTGGGCAGTTTGCGGCCACATCCACTAGGGAAATGCACATTTCCAAAGCACACTTCTGTTTCTCGTGTAGCAGTATGGGAACGGAACGTAAGTGCATTCTGTGAGCGTAAGTGCACTCGCTCAAAGTGCACTTAAGTTGCCTCGTGTGACAGGGGTATAAGATAAACAAGTATTTGCAGTCTCTTTGAGTTTGTGTCAAAGGGAGTCTCATGTGTTTGTAGTGCCATGTGCTTCATCCAACTAACTAAAGAAATTTACCTCTCTGATGCAGACTCGTGTTAATTTAGCTTTGAAGGGACAGCAGAATTTTGATGGAATTATTAGAAATTTTAATTATCAGATGCAAGCAGTAATATTGTTACGAACCACGTAGGTATCAGGGACTTTTAATGCGTAAGCAAAGCCGAGGCACCGAGGCGGTCACAATCGCATCAACAATGCAACGTCGTCTTCTCTGCACGCTTCTCTCGAGCCACTGGCGCTCCAGGTGTTCAGTGGCGTCTGCTACATTAACTGAAGGTTGCCATGGAGCTGCAGTTGCCGGAGCTCTCACACGTTGGGTTTCTCTCACATAGATGTCTTCGAAATCGCCGGGACACTGAGAAACATGCTCATGTCGACGCAATTCTTCTCGTACAATCTGCCAAATTGTCGAGGAAAGATCGCTGGGCGATATTGTGTCGACGCTAGCCACTGTGGGTACGTTAGACAAACGTCCGAATTTTGGTACTATCCGGCGCATCTTCAGCGTTTCAAACGTGCGGCAGTGTTGCATCACGTCAGACACGGAGTTCAGGCTCTCTTTCCCAATAAGAAAATTGCACATGTCTTTGGCTATCCCCTTAAGAACGTGCCCAACCTTATCCTCCTCCGGCATTCTGGAATTCACTACTTTGCACGGCTTCAAAATCTCTTCTATGTACATCGTACATGTCTCCCCAGGAAGCTGTGCCCTGTGAGCCAAGGTCTGCTCTGCTTGTTTCTTTTTTGTGTCAGTATCGCCAAAGCATTTTTGGGCCTCTTGAACAAAGGTATCCCAAGTGGTTAATAGGTCTTCATGGTTCTCATACCACATGAGCACGGTGTTGGTTAGTGAAAACAAAACATTACTGAGCTGCGGAATCCCAGCCGTTGCTTCTGCTCACCCGGTTATAGTTCTTAAGCCAATCCTCGAAGTCTTCTCCTGAGGTCCCACCGAAATTCGGTGGCACTCTGTAGTACGCCATGGAACCCGCTGGAGCTGCCCTCGAAGCACCAGAGGTGGTCTGATCCTGGGACATCTCGATTGACAAAGGCGAGAGTCCAGTAAGCCGGCGGCTGAGGCAAAGTCCTCGCAGTAGTGCTTCCGTCGTAGGGTTCGTGGTCCCCAGCGCCTCCACCAAATCTGTTACGAACCACGTAGGTATCGGGCTTTCAATGCGTAAGCAAAGCCAAGGCCCCGAGGCGGTCGCGATCGCATCAACAACACAACGTCTTCTCTGCGCGCTTCTCTCGAACCACTGATGCGCTGTAACATTATGATTCAGTGCAACATCTACCAGGAAAAGCAGAGATGGCCAGTTACCACGTGCATTGTTGCCACTTTGGTGTATTTTTTTCTTTTTTGTGCTACTGGATTTGAGTGCTTTGAGAAGTGCTGGGAAGCAGTTGGCTTTATTCCCGACTTTGAAAAAATATATGAGCGTGAATGTTCAGCTAGAAGAGGAAACCAAAGCAGCCGATATTTCTGGTAAGCGTAAGCAAAAAGTATGAATTGACAGAAATTACTGAATTGTACTGTTTCAACTTAGCACCCTTCAAATTCATTGAAAACATAGCAGGACAACAAAAAGCTTGGAGTGTGTGAAATAGCTGAAAGCTTAAATTACTGAGAGTCCAGTGTACTTGGAAAGGGTCTTAGAAGGGGGAAATGATTGGCTACCCTCTTGTTTCAAGATATAATTTATAAGTAGCCCTTGTGTTATTCTGTCCAGGCTGGTGTGTAGGTGGCCGGCCACTGGTGATCCCTGCCAAGGTGCCCATCCTACGCTTCCGTGACTGCGCCACAGGTGTTGAAGTGGACATGAATGTGAACAATGTGGACGGGTTACGTAACACACGACTGCTTCAGTGCTACGCTCAGCTGGACCCACGCACTGCCCCCCTTGTGCTAGCCGTAAAGGCATGGGCCTCGGGACAGCACATCAACGAAGCCAAAAACGGGACCCTCTCGAGCTACTCGCTTGCACTCCTGGTCATCCAGTATCTGCAGTGTATGTATATCTTGCTTGTTCTGCAGTAGCCCTAAGTCTCTTGAGGCATGTTTATGCTGAAAGTGCACCCAACTTGTTTTAACTTGAACGCAACTGTTTCAAGAAGGTGACTGCCAGTCACGAATTAAAACCTTGACTTTTTTTAAAATACTGCTCCTAGGCTCTGCTGGCCCTCACCCATCCCCTTGCACGACCATCATTTGCCGTCATTGTGGTGCACTGGAGGGTAGGGCTGGCAGATTAGTAGGCCTTGAGCGACGTTGAGGATGACTTGAGAAACTTGATGGCCTACAAGATGACGAAAGCCAAGCGCACAGATTTCTTTCATACAAAAATAAATGCGATTGTTTTCGCATTGTTCTTTTTGCATGTTGTGGGGAGATCAGTAAGCTACCGGTTGTTACAATATCATGGAACCAATACGAGACGTGCATTACTTTAAGACAGGCTTGAAGTAGGCATATTTTTTATTTGGAATCGTCGATGTGTTGAACTGTTTCATGAACCCTTCTGAATTCAATATATTTGGAATTAACTGTATACAGTTCAATGTCTATATGACGAAGTAGGTGATATAGGCAATTTGCTTCGCTGTGTTGAAGCTTCGTTAAATTGAAATTCTCACTTTTAAGCAAGTATGGTCGCTGAAGGATTTCTTTTTACACGTAAATGCTGCAAGATTGTTCGAATAATAAAGCCTTACAAAAATTGAACTTCAGTGACATTTACAAAAAAGCTTCATATTGAACTGGAGATCTGACAACGTCTTGGCAATGCGCCGTGGGTGCTCGAGTGACAGCGACCGTACGTCACGTGTAGACATTAAAGAAACTTGTGCAACGCAGTGTGGTAATGGGTCATGGGCAAGGCTGTTGCGCCCATTCTGCTAGGGCTTCTTGTAATCAGTACTTGATAAGGGTGATGCTGATGTTATGAAGTCCGATGAGCGTACAACATCCAAAACCCTAGGCACGCTAGAAAAACAAACAAAAGAACTTTGGTCAGAAATTTCATGAATGCAAGGGACCAGACCAAACCATGGCTTCACAGTTCATAGTGGCCGCATTTCCTGTTTTGCTGTATCGTGCACCTATGTACAAAGAATTTACCAAGACCTGGTCATTACGGCATCGCAAATTTGTCGCCGCTATGTGTTAGTTTAAAGGGTATTGTAAAGGTTGCTGTTATCACTGAAAACCTGCATAAATTTACAGCGTTATAGCTATGCGGCGGGTAACTATGAGTACCTAAATAATGGGGGGGGGGGGGGGGGGGTTGACCACCTAAACCTTCCTGCAGCAGCGCACTTAGCAAAAAGACTTTATTCACGATAAATATGCCCTTTGGTTCTGATTGCCTTATCTGGTAAAGTCTAAAACAAGCAACCTATATTAGTGTTAGAAATAGTGAATTGTGAGCCGAGTGATATCCAAAAATAAGCAGCGATGATTTTTCTTTCGCTGATCATGATCACTTGCAAGATACAAGCCTTGGCGGTGACATCAGTATGATTACGATCTCTCGCAAGATAAATGGGGTCCCGCTGCATTTAGCTACAGGTTACATGGCTATGCAAGCTTGTCACTTAATTGATACTCGGCGATAGCAGCACCAAGTTGGACGCTGACAAATGCGTAATTACTGAACCATGTCAATTGCAGTGTGCAGAAGGTGCGCAACATGACGCGCGACATGGCAGGCTGTTCGCAAGCATGCCTCCCCTGGTCTGGTGGTGATGAGACAAGCGTCCGGCTGCTTCATATTGGCAGGTTGCGATGTGCAATTTGAAATATGCGCTCATAAAAGCCATGTGAAACGCCCATTTTACCAGAGGAGTTTGTTTGTCGGCCCCGCCTTCGTTTGCGGCAGTGACAAAACTTTTATGTTAAAGTCGTGGAGAAACTTGCTTCATTATACAGCGCTAAAAATATGTGGTGTTCTATGGGCATCAGGTCGTAAAAACTAAATACTCTGTTATATTGAGAATTTTGTTATATTGAAGTTTATCTTTATTGTAATTTGAACTTGCTTAATTAGTTCTGTGCAATCCTGTAAGAGGATTAACAGTTATGAAAAGGGAAAATTAGCATGCATCCGTTTGTATTACGAGGCTGCTATAAAATTCGCGTGGATTTCTCAGAAATGAAAGTTTGAGGTGGCTTTTGTGCCAATCAAGGTAACCAATAAAGGTCCCATGACACCAAAACTTCAAACGCGAGATGCTTGCGGTAATTGGTTTTCCTGCATACGAAGGCAATCTTGACCAAGTATTAGCGGCGAACGTCGCCTCTAAGTAATTTTAATATGGTTTCAAAGTAAGCGGGAATGCTCATCCGAGCTTGCAGCACCTCGCGACATCGCCACTAGTGTGACGTAGTTTGTGGGCCATCTGTGACGTTCCACTTTTGTGAGTTGATATCGTGACGTCACAGAGAGACACGGGCGCGCCGCGCTATGGCCTCCGAGCGTGGCCTCCAAGATCGGCTCTCGCAGCCGATCGCGGAGGCCACGCCAAAAGCCGTATTTTTCTGCTTCCTCTCCGTGTTGGTCCCTCAGGCGTACATTGTACACACGCTATGATGCAAAGCGACTGTGGCGAGCTGGTCTGGCGCTCGCGCTCTCCGCAACGTCACCGAATCTTGAGCTCAAGTGATTAGTGCATGCGCTCACTTCCGACAGCCGCCGCGCTAGCCCCGCGGCGCTAGTTTCTTGCAGTTTATGGCGCGCGTTTCGAAGCTTCATTAAAGCTGAACAAAATTAACGATGCTGTGACTAATTAGACTTCGCGCTGGAGAATTTGCCACTCCATGTCGTGATTACAAGACACTGTTCTACTCATTAGAACATAAAAGTCTCCAACAAAAAAATAGCTGTCATGGGCCCTATAAAGTGTCATGGTTAGCTGGAGTGTTGGAAAACCTGCCCTGGACCAGGATAAATTTTTTGTCGGCTATAAGGCCTTAATTTCTGAGAAATGCGGATTGTCTCGTAGCTTTATGCTACCAATGAATAAATTCCGATTTTTCTCTTTCGTAATCAGAACTTCTTCAGGTTCATTATTATAGCGGATACTGATTTCAAAGAAAGGCTGCATCTCTCCAAGGAACTTCATGCTCATTTTAAACAGTAAAAAACACCAGGTGTTGAAAATTAATTCACAGTCCTCAATTATGACATGCCTTATAATCATGCTGTAGTGAAGAGGAGGAAGAAGAAGCCCCTTGGCATTTGTCGCTGCACGCGCTTCGTTCGTGTTGCGTCGTGTTGCCTCTTGACTACCTTCTCGATCCAACTGCATCCTCTGCGCGACAATAAATCGTCGTACGACTATGCCAATGTTTTAGCAAGAGTTGGTTGAATAGGGTTGTGAAGCGAATTTGAGTGTGAATATTTTTCTAATAATGTTTGAATATCTTTTTAATAATATCATGTTAAACTACAGACAAATGTATCATGAACGGGAAAATCAGCATCCACCCGTTTGTAGCACACCGCCACAAGGAAAGCCCAAGCAATTGGACTTTCCTTGAACGTGTTCAAAAAAGTTCGACAATCCCTAAGCACACTCTTACGAGATAAAAACGCGAAAGCATTTCCTTTGGCTAGATTGTTGTTGCGGAGGACTGCTGCAAACTTGTGTTGCCTTGTGTTATACCACTTTCAGAGCAAAATTAAAAAATGATTCGTTCCATGTGTGGTGAAAGTGTGCTCGTTCCCGTAAATGTCACACTATGCCTATTTTTACCACAATCTTAAAAAATTTTCCGAGCAGTAGACAGTCCCTTTAAGGAATAAAAGTGAAAGTGAAATAGCAGTGAAGCCAGTTCAATGGGACAGTGCCTGTTTTCTCACAAATATTTTTTTGTCTATCTCGCACTGTTACCCAGGGTGAACCATGACCGTCTTATCCACAACCAGTGCCCTTCCCCGTTTCATCCAAAAATTCAAAACCTATTTAATATGCAGTTTTTGAATAGCAAAGCAATGCAATGTTCAAATATCGTTCAAACCAAATTACTGTTCATGCCCCTCCATTTATAATCGATAATTTTTTTTTAAAATTTGAGTGTGAAAACATGGGAATGTAGGCTACATTATAGCCGGCTATCCCATCGATAGTATCGTGCAACATTGTAGCAAGTGCTTTGTTTCACCATAGAAGACACACTAAAGTTTGCAATGCTTTGTGTGTTTATCATTATGTACCATGTGTTTTTACGTCTGGTATGTCATTATGTGTAAGCTCATGTGGCTGTGTGGTTACCGTAAAATCCCAAGTAGGCACCCCCGCCCCTGCAAGCAGCCCCTTCCCTTTGTTTGAGAGATTTAAAATTGGCGCCAATGACCAAGAAAGCGCCCCCTCTCCTTTTTTGAAACTGTTTGCCCCAGCATGCATCAACGCCTGGTCACTTGGCAAGTTGGTTTCAATTTTTCGAGAAGTTGCAATTGTGCAACGAAAAGAAATTTGTCGTTTAGCTGCACTTTTGCTGAGCTTTTGCGTTTTTGCACCGGCTGCACCACAGCCACAGTTGTGTACTTCTCATCTGCATAGCCAGCCATGACTGAATAGCTGGGACGCAATTCAGGCTTTGTGAGTTGCCATTGTCATCGGACTAGAGTGAGCTGGAATAGTAGTGCGAGGTGCTGGTGAAGCTCGCAAGCCCACAACTTGTGCGTCCTATTTCAAGGAGGTCCTTGATGGCTTCGACAGCAGCGGCATAAAATAAACGCAGTGAATGCTTTTATTTCATAGATATAATGAACATAATAGCTCTGAATTCTTCTTTCCCTCCGGCAGTTCTGCCGCCATATTGAATTTTGGCTCGCGACCAAGCAGGGACCCGCACTATAAATTTGTCGAATTATCACTCGTCCATGCAAGGGGAGGGGGGTGCTTGTTCAGGATTTTACGGTAAGGTTATCCAGGCGAGAGTCAGTTTAGCTTTCTCTGTCTTGGTGTATGAACGAGCCTTTACTCTCGTGCAGGTGGCTGTGAGCCAGCGGTTCTGCCCGGCCTTCAAAAGACGCATCCGGTGAGTGCATAGCTCTTAGGCAGAGGTGGCAGGTACATTAGTCACATGACACGTAGTCATCTGCCGTCTGCTGAGACGCAGCCCTTTCGCTAGTGGCCCATTTGGTGCATCGCTGTCTGCGTCCCATCACAATCGGTGCCCATACTACAGCAAAACCTCATCCCGGCCGCGGCGTCTGCATTTCAATGGAGCCGAAATGTTGAGGCCCATGTACTGGGCGATGTCAGTGCACGTTAGAGAACACCAGGTGGTCGAAATTTCCAGAGTCCCTTCACTACAGCATCTCCCGTAATCATATTGGGATTTTGACCCGTAAAAACCCAGAAAAATTCACTCAGCCAAAACAATCCAGTCTATTAGACTTGGAGCAACTTAAAGAGGTTTCTGTTACTGCTCTTCACTACACTCCGAGACAATCAGATTTTCTTGTGTTTCAGCTAGGTGAAGTACAAGAGCGTCACCACGTTAGTGATCTAAGCCACATGTTCACATCGTATGAGTGCAATTATCCCCTACAAAAAAAAATCTTGTAGTGTTGCTTACCGGCCCTTTAAATTTTAAACAAGTTTCCTGTTTCAAAAGCTGATGTGTTTATTGAATGCACTGATTTTGGACCTGGAAATATAGTAGAATTATTGTTGTGGGATGTGGCAGTTGGATACCGAAAACATTGTGCATTAACTGCTGTGTAAATGAGACATGGTACGTTATTGTCATTGTTTTGCTTTTTCTTTTTCTTGCATTGCCACTGTATTTGTGTTGGTATTTTCGCTTTCTCGTGTACTGTTGCTGCTTTAATTGTAAAGCATGTAATGAGTCAAGTATACTGCCTGTAGTACCTTAACCCTTTCGCTACTGGATTTGTTCAGGCACTGCTCTGCACTCCCTGCCAGCCCTTCCATTTTTTTCTTTTTTTTTAATGTTGCGTATCGGTATTGTGGTAGCAAAGCAGTTCAGCGCTCTTTAGGACATGTAAACTTCTTGGTGCAGGAATACATTGTGAAATAAGTTATTCTAACTGCAAATTAACAACCAACTAATGATAAAAAGAATTAGGCACTATTGTGGTGCCAAAGTTGTATGATATCGCTACAGCATGTACTACACATGCCAATTAGTACAAGTGATCGCTGTGTAGCCTTGCAGAGTACACGCAGTACGATTCTTCCCATTACACTCGGAATGTCAGGATGGCCCAGCAGTGCCATACGATACTGAAATGTTTGGAAAGTATTTCTTTGGAGTATGAATTGAATAACTCTTCCTCAACTTCTGTGTTCGTCAAATAGTGCACTTGCATGGCACGCTGACTCACCATGGCTGCAGTGCTGGGACACTGGCAGAGAGATGCAAAAAGGTGTAGGTATACCCAACATGCACTCCTCAATCTGTCTCTAAAAATTTCACTACGTATCAAATTTTCTTAGTAGATGGTGGGACAAGCCCTTGCTATTTTTTCTTTTTACAAGGGCGGTATCACAACTGCCAGGGAGTGATTCAAAGATGTACGAATGCACTCGAGATTGGCAGTGCTCGTACAAGTGTGGTCGCCCAAATTATCTCGGGATTGGCAGTGAAAGCGTTAAGCGTTACAGAAGTTGCCACCTTCCTTGTGCATGCAGGAAAGTTTTAGGTTTTACAGTGAAGGTGACTTGCGGTTGCTGCGGGTGGGTTTGGTCCTGCTACCTTGGCGCTCTGCCAACACACAGAGCCTGGGTGCTCTCTTTGTTGGCTTCCTCGACTTCTTTGCCAACCGGTTCGACTTCTCGCACAGCTGTGCCTCGGTGAGGCTGGGTGTGCCCATCAGCCGCCTGGAGGCGATCAGCGCGACCAGCACAGAGCAGCACTCTCAGTGGAAGCACATCTGCATCGAAGGTATTGTTCGCATTTGCCAGAGCGCTGTCATGTATAGGTGTATTCTGCAGTTGCGACACACTGCGTGAACGAGGCACAATTACTGGCTGGCCCTCGTATTCTGGTTGCTGATGGGTTCATTCTACTAAACCAAGTGGGAAAAAAAATTGTCACGGCTTTCTATTAGTATAAAGCAGCTGATAACTGCTTATTTCTGTCAACAAAGAAATTACCGTCCTTGGGCAAAGGTTTACTGACATTCCATTTGCGAGGTGGATGCCACTTGTTCTTTCAACAAACTAAACAATGTACTTGCACTAAGGTCAGGGGCGGAACACCTGCGCCATTTGCGCCATTGTGCACCAAACTTGTTTACCTACACCATCCTGCACCGAACGGCTTCTGTTGCGCCGAACTCGTTTGTCAGCACTGTCCTGCATGGACTTTTCCAGCAAGAAGTAGTTGACCTCAATAAAGTTCTTGTTCATCTTCATGATCAGCTTTAACTTGTTTTGGTACGTATGAATTCGGGATGGTACGAATATTTTACATGCTCCCTACCGTAGAGTTTCTTGCTATAAACTAGAAGGTCATCTGGCACTGCGATCATTCAACCATCATGGGAATTATGGGAAGTACAGGCTTCGGATTGGTTCGCGTTGGCTTGCAAACTGGGCACAAGCCATTTACTTCTGCAGTTTTGGTTTTGTTTCCCACGTACCCTATGGCGATGTTGTTCGAGGCGTGCAACACACTCGGGAGAAACAAAAGCTAGAAAGATAACCAGCGTCGTATTGCCACATGACACGATTACGCCAGCCTGTTTCATTATACTCGCCACTCGGTGTTTTCTCGGTAATCTTCTGGGTGCACTCTTGATAAAAAGCCTGCAGGAAAAGCGAGCTTTCTAGCGTGGGTGTTCAAGCCGCGTTCATGTACTTTCTTGCCGTGTTGCAGCGGTGTATTGAAAAGGGCGGGCAGAGCATAGAGACGCTTGTGCCGACAAATTCGATCCACCCACCAGTGAAAACAATTCGTTTCAATTGTAAACACACACTTGTGATATGAAGGGCTGCTGCATCCAAGCTGCAGCCTGCTGTTGCATAGTGGATACACCCAAAGCACAAGCGGCGCGCACGCTTCAGTCAGTAAGTAAGCGGTAATGGACAAAAAAAGATAAAAAGGATCTGCCAGGAGGCCACAGGTATCCAGCTGCTGCCTGAGCCGTTAATAAGTAAAACCTCGTTATAACGAAACCGGATATAACGAAATATCGGATATAACGAAGCAATTGCAATTCCCCTTGAAATTCCTATAGATGAAATTGATATTGGTTATAACGAACTAATGGTTATAACGAAGTAATTACTGCTCCCCCATCAACTTTGTTATAACGAGGTTTTACTGTAGTCACCTGTATCGGTAGTCTTCAGAAACCTTGATAAAAGGCCAAACACATGCAGTTCGTGACAGCATCTGCGAGAGACGCTCGCGGTTCCCGAGCTCGCACGGGGCAGACGCCGAAGCAGACAATACATTTAGTGTTTCTCTTGAAAGCTCAACACTTCTCACCAAATATGAAATTGTTTTTATTTCCGTCAATGCATGCTGCGTATTTTTCAGAGGGAAACGCACATGTTTGTTTACATTGATGCAAAAAACATAATTAATTACTTCGTGACGCTACAGCTAGAGCAAACTTTTCGAATGATGCATACCCTGGTGGCAAAATTTGTCTTTGCTTTCCTTCAACTTCCCAGTTATGCAAACAACGTGTATCAGTTGTTACATACTAGAGACAAAATCAAGTATTAATTGCAAATATTTCCTTTTGTTTTTTTAAAGCTCAGAAAACAATCGTCGCGAGTCTTAAGAACGAAATCCATCCGAAGCAGATCCGAAGCCTGTACTTCCCATAATTCCCATGAGGGTTGAAGCGCCGCTGAACGAGTCGCCGTAGACACTAGCGCCAGATTTCTCTCCAGTATGTAAGTAAGGAGCTATATGCTCTCTACGAATTTGTATAATCGAGATTCTACTGTAATTGTATTTTGTATCTGTATCCCAGAATACTTTTTCTTCTTGCATGAGTATTTCCGCAATTTACTGTTACGACAAAGACTTTCGTTTATGACTTTTTTCTTTAAAAGACAATTCTTTTAGGCATCCAGCACCTCCAGAATGCTTTTCTGAGCACCTCTACCGAACCCTACCCTCAGACCCCAACCCAGTATGCCTTGCAAGCTATCCAGCTGCAATAGACTGATATCGCCGCGGTGTTGCACCACGCCACCGCTGCCGCAGTGCATGCAGGAACTTGTAGTACTCGCAACAGTCGCGGTGCACTCAAATGCGTGGCTGCTGCATCGACGAATGGCATTAGTGAGCTTTATCGGCCTTCTTTCGAAGAGTTGTGGTAGTTGGGTTTACGTGTTATGTGCCGGGCTGCTACAAGAATGGCCTGAAACACAAACTCCTCAGATTTCTCGTGTTCACAAAGGATGTCAAGCTCCGGCAGGAACGGGTGCGTCAGATAGACTGGCTCGCACAAAACTTGTTCAGTAGTGGTTGTGAATTTTGTCTTTTTTATGCATGGCACTTTAGCAGTACCCTACGGCGCCATAGTAGGTTAGAGCATCATGGATGGCCCGGTCAGTCACTGCAACGATTCTTACCGTGTGCATGATCACCTTGGCAGGCAATCATCGACAGCGGTGTAGAATGGATATACAACTTATGTCCTCGACAACATAGTGATGGCTAGGAGATGCCTAAAATGACCTCTTATGAAAATAGATTGCGACTGTCAAGTGTCTAGCGTGAAAGAGAAGTCATGTACAATCCCAGAGTAAGTGCAATGCATAGTTCATGCCGCGCACAGAAATTGCTCAGTGCCCCGCAGGGGCGTCTTCTTCTGCAGGCGTTTGGTGTGTGGCGACACCACAGACCCGAGCCAATGGGGGGGCTTCGACCCCTTCCCACGTGTGCGTGGCTTAGCCGTGTCCGGGGAAAAGGGGATCCTGGGGGTTTAGCCGAAGCCAGGTGATTGGACCTTTAAGGCCCCCCGGCAGAGGCGACACACCCCTTTGGCCCCGGCTTCACGTAGACGGCACCCCTTGGCTGACCCACCCAGGGGAAATCGGCAGTTGCGCTTTCCTATCTCTCTCTCCCTATATCTTCACCTTTTTCTCTCACTTTTTATCTGTCCTGTCCTCTCCTCTCTTCAATTTGTTTCCCCGTTTCGTGGCGGCTAGGGTTAACCTTGTGTGGATGGCCAACCTTGGTTCATCATATTAGGTGTACAGCTGGCGTTGGTAGGTGTGTGAAACACATCCTCCCACGTCCCCTTGTTGGGCTCCGTGGTGGGTGGCTGGCACCGCTGTCGAAGCAAAACCGGCATGCTATGTTGAGCACATCCTTTCTGAAACCTGATCGTAGCCTTAAAAGGGTATGGACTGAAGCAGCAACAAATTTCCTTGCAAAGAATCCTAAACAGTTCCCCAGATATCATGTAATTCATAGTGACATTTCACATGAAGAGGCACGAACGATTTCGCCGTTTTTGGTAGCAAGAAGCCGGACTGACAAACTAGGACCAGGATACAAGGCATCTAAGATGGCCAGTGGCGATCTGCTGCTTGAACTTCGAGACATCAAACAGTATGAAAATCTTCCCAGCCTCAAGTCATTTGGCGAAATTCCTGTCAGAATCACCCCTCATCGATCCATGAATACCGTTCGTGGTGTCGTTTCAGACGAAGATCTTCTGAACCTCTCTGACGCAGAACCTCTTGATGGCTGGAAGGAACAAAACGTGATCAGTGTACAAAGAATAAAAATAAGAAGGGACAACCATGAAAAGCCAACCAAGCACATAATACTGACATTTGGTGCAAGTGAACTTCCAGAGACTATAGAAACAGGTTACACCAAAGTACGCATACAGCCATACATACCCAACCCTCGTAGATGTTTTAAGTGCCAGAGATACGGCCACAGTTCCCACATTTGTAGAGGACAATCCACTTGTGCCAGGTGTGCCTCGACAGACCATATCTCTGACAGCTGTGAAGCTGCAGCTTCCTGTGTTAACTGCGGTGGTGAGCACCCAGTATATTCACGGTCTTGTTCCATATGGAAAAAAGAGAAAGACGTTATTTCATTGAAGGTCAGGGAAGGCATCTCTTTTAAAGAAGCAAGAAAGAGATGTTCAGCATTCCACAGCACATCATATGCGGATGCGACACGTCAGGGGGCAGCGTCGCACCGACCCCCGCCACTTGCCCGGCCTGCGCATAGCGAGCAGGCTGCTGTGGCATCTGCCCCCGAGGTGGCAGTAGTTAAATCTACTCCGCCAACTTGTGAACAGAGGCCAGCGACCGCAGGGCCGTCGGGTCTCAAGGCCTCGCCCCGCCAGGCGAGGCCTCGCACAAGCCTGCATGCGCGGGCGTCCAGTGCCTCCCACGAGGCAATGCACACTACACCGGCGCCATCAGTGCCGAAAGAGCGGTGCAGTTCTGCTGACCGCAAGAAGAAATAAAAGCAGAAAATCAGGGGTCCTGGTAAGGACCCTTGAGCATACACTCTTCACTACTTTCCTACATGGAACGCCATGTTTTTTGCTAATATGTCGACGCAAATAATTTATTGGAATATCGGGGGCCTAATTCGCAACCTAGACGACATAAGTGAGCTCCTACGCTACTACCAGCCGAAGGTGTTCTGTGTCCAGGAGACACATTTAAAGGAGTAACGACACCAAATTTCGAAGCTGAGTTTACTCTACTATACAAGTCTCCTATATGCGTAGACACCTCTGAGCAAATGTTAAGCTCAGGAAATGCTGATAAGATATTTTAATTGGACGTCAAAGTGAATATTCACATGGCGTGCCTACTGACATCGACACTAGTATGACGTCAGGCTACAGTACGAATTTTGGTGACTTCACGTGCAGTATGGCAAGTTGTTATGACGTCACGTACAAAAACATGCAAAATGGCCGCTCGTGCGTCACTCTCGGTGGTATGCTCTCGCCGTTCAGTCGCCGTTGTTGACAGTGCCCGTGAAGCGAGCGAGCGAAGTTGAATTACCCTCTATCGTCGTGTGTGCCCGCGTATAATCGGAAGACAAGCTCTCTATGGCGCCGACATTTTGCCCCTGAAATGCCGCGGAGGTCTCGGAGGCCACATTAGCTTATCGCAGGCTCTGGAGTCACGCCGACACCCACCGTGCGTGCCGTACGTTGCATCTTGCACAGTGCCGAAGTATTTGCTGTCGTCGCGGAGTCACAATACAAAATTTTGTACATTGTTGACCCCGCACTTGCTGTAGGCGCTGTGCGCGATAGACCACTAGGCGAAAACGTCACGATTTTTTGCGGGAACACGTCACGAGGGCTCATTACTATGCACATACTGTGTCGTGACGTCAGGTTACAGTAGGAACCGAAACCGGCTTTTAAAGGCATGCTGCAAATAAATTTTCAAGGCGCGCTCACGCTTACCAGTACGTTTTCTGGGCTCTGGAGGTCTTGGCCTTTCATTTCTTGCAAAAAAACGCCAACTGAAAATTTTCGTGGCAGTACTCCTTTAAACTCAAAACAGGTGAACTTCCTCCGGCGTTACGCCGTCTATAGGAAAGACCGTGATGAGGCCTCTGCTTCATCGGGAGGTGTCGCGATAGTGGTGGATAAGTCTGTTCCTTGCCATCATATCATCCTCCGAATGCCCCTCGATGCGGTTGCAGTCCGTGCAATTTTTTTTTAATAAGTTGGTTTCAGTCTATTCTATTTATATACCGCCATGATTATCAACTGACCTAAGAGGAATTGTACACTCTCATCAAACAACTTCCAGAGCCTTACATTATCGTAGGCGATTTTAATGCCCATAATATCTTATGGGGAGACTCGCGCTGTGACCAAAGAGGCAGTCCCGTAGAAAATTTGCCGGTAACATCGGATGTAGGCCTGTTCAACGAAAAGGAACCAACGTATTTCAACTTATCACACGAGTCATACTCGTCAGTTGATCTCGCGATTGGCTCTACAGTCCTTTTTCCTTTCCTGGAATGGAATGTCATCAAAAACCCTTTTGGAAGTGACCATTTTCCCATAACATTGAACTTGAAGGAGCAACAAGACTCTCTGCCTCATGCTCCCCGATGGAAACTAGAATCTGCAGACTGGGAGCGTTTTAATGAGTTTACGTATTTATCACAAGATTTTATCAATGATTTTAGTATAGATGCTGCTGTTACATATTTTACCGCTTTTGTTTTAGATGCAGCAGAAAGGTTTATTCCGCAATCGAAAGGTCATTCATGAAAAAGACGAGTTTCTTGGTGGAATGATGACTGCAAAGAGGCGCGAAGAAAGCAGAATTAGGCATGGGATATCCTGCGCAAATATCCAACGGCGGAAAATCTTGTTCAATTTAAACAGATAAAATCTCAGGGAAGGCGCCCATGACGGCAGGCGAGACGGGCAAGCTGGCAGAAGTTCCTATCAGGTATAAATTCGTACACTCAGGAGGCAAAAGGTCGAATAATCTGTGAAGGCTAAATGGGCATCCATCCCAACCATTGCCTCTCGTGAACCACGAGGCAAATACCTTGGAAGACCAGGCAGATGCTCTAGGAGAGCATTTCGAACGTATTTCTAGTTCCATGCACTATTCGCAGTCTTTCCAGAAATACAAAGAGAACGAAGAAAGCAAGCGACTGGATTATGAATGCCACCAGAATGAACCCCCGTTCGTTTTACATGGCTGAGTTACGAGCTGCACTAGCTTCATGTCAGAGTTCGGCACCGGGACCCGACAGGATTGTGTATGATATGATTAAACACCTACACCCCGATACACAAATGACACTGCTCGCAGTCTATAACAATATCTGGACTGAGGGACACATTCCAATCACGTGGAAAGAAGCCATAGTTGTTCCTGTTCTAAAGCAGGGGAAGGACCCCCCCTTGGTAACAAGCTATCATCCAAAAGCACTTACGAGTTGCCTTTGCAAGGTGTTTGAAAAAATGATAAACTGCCGCCTATTGTATCACCTTGAATATAATCACGTCCTTGACCCAGGTCAGGCCCAGTCGACTACTGACCACCTCGTGCATGTAGAGGCCTACATTTGCAACGCATTTGTCCACAAATAGCATAGGCGGAGACTTTCATTTTCCGGAGGGGGCGGGGGCGCCGGGATCTTCGCTGCGGTCTTCTGTCCTCATTCTCCAACTACCCTTTCTCGTCCTTCTTTCTCTAATTTTCCTCCTCACCCTCTCCCATATTTTAGGGGTGAAGCTCCTTAAGGTTTGGGTCTGTCCGTCCGTTGTAGCAGCGCGCTACCTACTAGGAACGCGCTACTAGGACGGCGCGTGTGGGAGGTGCGCCCTCGGCGCGTGCCTCCCGACGCGCGAGCTCTCTCACTCTTCCATCTGCTGTCTTGTGAGAGAGAGAGAGACAGAGAGAGCGAAAGGCTCGCGTTGACTATGGAAACGCTCTATCTTCGATGAACGCGCTACCAGCTCGCAAAGAAGGAGAACGCGCCCTCACCCGCGAGAGACAAGCTTGACGCAGGCAGCGTCTTCTAGCGAGATTCTTGATTGAAAAATACCGACTGCTCGCGCTGGAGAACCGTTCACCGGCCACCCATATATATATATATATATATATATATATATATATATATATATATATATATATATATATATATATATATATATATATATATATATATATATATATATATATATATATATATATATATATATAGGCACTGGATCTTGACTTGCAATGAAGTGCCGGTGGGAGATTTCACTTGTGCGTAGTTGAACCATAAGGATTCGTAGCGTGCGCGTTAACTAAATTATTCCGGAACTCGGCACGATCTACGATGAACCTCCGGAGCTTCGCCCACTCATCAGCATACACTCCGTGGATATGCTGTGAACTTTTTCAAAAACGCGGGGAGCCCAGGGAATTTTAACTATTTTTTCTGATGATGTAAACTGGCAAACTGCCACACGGCCGTACTGAAGGAGCGACGCGCGCGCACTTGCGCGCGTCGCTTCTCCAGTCCGGCCGCGAGCGCATCAACATTGCCTGAAATTCACATCTGACATTATTTTTTCCAAGAAAGTTTTATTTTACTATAAATATAGCAATGTATTCACAAATGACACAGAAAGCACAAGAGAAGAAAAAAACGTCACAGGAAGTCACTTTCGTGCAAATAATTTTGAACTTTACATGATTGTTTGCACTTCACATTCGTTACATTGTCATGCAATCATGACCCAGTGAATCAAACACCAGTTAAAGGAGTACTGACGCAAAATTTTAGGCGATCGAGGTAACTTGCGGGATAGATTTGCGTCGACACACACGCATCATCTAAAAAATATCAACGGCTGATATTAGAACATACTTAATATCAATTTGAACGTGCGTGTCGCGCCACTGCATGCGAATCGCGCTTTTCTGTTTCATGTAAACAACCAGTCGCCACCTGCGTGGCGAGTTTGTGTTGCTGTCATGATTCTTGAAAGAGCGCTCATCCTAGCAGACGTTTCCGAAGGAAAGAGGGGGCAGAATTGCACCGGAGTACAAACTGACATCCTCGCCTCGGCAGTGCAGTTTTGAGGGATCACGCATGTTTGAAACTTCCCAGAGGGGATTACAGCAGCACCCAGGGAGGCTTCATTCAAAAGAGTTGTCCGCGCGGTGCCCATGTGAACGTGGTTTTGTGTGCACATGTAGTCAGCTATGTTTACATGAATACCATCCTGGGTGCCGCCTCACTCATCGCTCTTTGAAACGGAAAGTGCGTCTGTGCTCCACAAAACCGTATGCAAAATATTAACAATCGCGCGCTCGAGACCTCGAGGTTTACAGCCAGAGTAAGTGGGTCATTAGCTACTTATTGCAAAAGAAAAAAAAAACAAGATGCAGAATTTTTGTGTCAGCACCCATACAACGTATCAATTACGTAATTGAAAATTATTTTAAAAACACTAGCAGCCAAAAGGAAGATTCCCCGGGCTAGTGTACGAGGTTCCGTGCGCCGATTGCCACGCCACTTACATCGGCGAGACAAAAAACTTTCCGTAAAGGATACGGCAACACCAAAATGACGTACGCAGCTTCAACGCTACGCAGAACGCGCTCGCAGAACACAGCGAAAAGAAAGACCATCACATGAACTTCTACGACGCCCGGTTCCGCGACACTGAAAGTAACCGCATCAAAAGGCAGTTCTTAGAGTCGTGGCACGTCCAAACAACAACTGAAAATATCAACGGCTCAACTGGGACCCTGCCGAGTGTGTATATACATGATCTCCGGAACCAATGGAGAAAATAACACCGCAACAAGAAAGGCGGGAGAAACGACGGTGGAGGGAGAGACAATCACTAAGAAAAGTCGCTAGCTTCGGAGTCGGCCGGACAGTCACCCCTGATGGAGAGACCGAATGGGTCTCGAAACGTTAGGACAGTTTTAATTTCAATATTAAAAACTTAGATTAAGAAAAGTGGCTGGAGAGTTTGTTCTTTCGTATAGGCCAATTATTGGACTTCCGCCGCCCCTGCAGCGAACCGCTTTAACAAGGGGCCTCCCTTGGCGCCGCCATTATCCCCTTAAAAGGCGTAACCCCCCAAAAATCCGCTGTCGAGGCTGTGCAGTTGGCCTTTGTACTCCCGTGGTACAGTCCCGAAAGGAGGTGTTCCTTCCTTCATCGCCGGTCGTTGACACGCCAGGCACGTGGATCGGCGAGTGTGGCCTCGCCGCAAGCTGTGGTTGCTAGCCGGACCTATGCGCAAGGGGAGGAAATCAATGCATGCTTTCCTACCCATGTGAGTTCATCATGTACTTTCTGTCCGTGTTTTTGAAAGCATACGACACGACGTGGCGCTATGGGATTCTCCATGATTTTTCTAGAATGGGTGTAGGCGGGAACATGTTCAATATCATTGAGAGCTACTTGTCGAACCGGACATTCCACGTCCGGATTGGTAGTGCTCTTTCTAGAGTATTCATTCAGGAAACTGGAGTGCCGCAAGGTGGCATTCTGAGTTGTACCCTCTTTATTGTTAAAATGAGCTTTCTGCGATCATCAATTCCAAGAGATGTGTTTTATTCTGTATATGTTGGTGATGTGCAGGTAGGCTTGCGATCATGCAGTCTGACAGTTTGTGAGCGGCACGTGCAACTTGCCCTAAACAATATATCAAAGTGGGCAAATGAGAAAGGGTTCAGGCTAAATCCGCAGAAAAGTTCAGTAGTCCTTTTTACAAGAAAAAGGGGCTTGGTCCAAGACCCATTTATTGAACTACATGGCCAGCGCTTAGCATTACATGGAGAACAAAAATTTTTAGGTATTGTACTTGATTCTAAGCTGACCTTTATCCACCACATAAACTATGTCAAGGCTAAATGCCTGAAAACAATGAACATCCTAAAGCTTTTATAGCACACATCATGGGGCAGTGACAGGAAGTGCCTCACGAATCTTTATAGGAGCCTCGTTCGATCTCGGTTGGACTACAGCGCTGTAGCTTATCAGTCGGCTACACTCAGCGCACTCAAGATGCTGGACCCTGTTCATCACTTAGGCATACGCCTCGCCACCCGTGCCTTCAGAACAAGCCCGGTCAAAAGTCTTTATGTCGAGTCGAATGAATGGTCCCTCCATCTACAGCGTTCATACTGTGCCTTAAATTATTTTTTGAATGTACACTGCAACAAAGGACACCCTTGTCATACCACCGTAAATGATATGGCATCCGCAACGTTGTTTCACAACAGACTATCAGTAAGAGAGCCATTCTCTCTTCGTGTGAGGAAGCTCTGTGATGACATGGATACTCCACTGCTTGAGCACCGCCTAATGACACCGCCTAAACCTTTCTCGCCGTGGCTTTGGAAGATGGTAGACTGTGACATGTCGTTCGTGGAAGTGACTAAACATGCACCGTGTGAGGAAGCTCTGTGATGACATGGATACTCCACTGCTTGAGCACCGCCTAATGACTCCGCCTAATGACTCCGCCTAAACCTTTCCTGCCGTGGCTTTGGAAGATGGTAGACTGTGACATGTCGTTCGTGGAAGTGATTAAACATGCACCAGAAGCCCATCTCCACATCCACTTTTTGGCACTTCAGTTGAAGTTTTCCTGCCCAGAATATTGATGCCTCTAAATCCCATGCCGGCGTGTCTTATGCAGCTGTCAGCCCATCCCTTTCGGGATCTGATGTTCTACACCCTAACACAAGCATCTTTACAGCTGAGGCATATGCCTTATTGTCTGCTCTGAAACACATCAAACAATCGGAAGTACATAAAGCTGTCATATACACAGATTCATTGAGTGTTGTGAAAACCTTAAGTTCATATTGCAAACACAGAAATCTAGTCATTATTGATCTGTATTCTCACTTGTGCTCTATTTACACTTCTGGCCAACATGTGACTGTATGCTGGGTGCCAGGACACCGTAATATAAAGGGGAATGAGCTGGCTGACCAGCTTGCCACATGTGCCATCACAAACACTGCCAAATCAAACATTGCTGTCCCTGTGATGGACATGAGGCCACACGTGCATAAAAGACTTATGTACTGGCAACGATTATGGGATGCCCAGACCCACAACGAGCTTCATTTAATTAAGAGAAATATAGAAAACTGGCCACCCACTACAAAATCTAGACGAATTGATGTCCTATTCTCGACACTGAGAATAGGACAGACCTACGGAACGCACAAGTACCTTTTGACAGGGGATGAACCTCCGACCTGTGGTAGGTGCGGGGAGGCACTGACTGTGCTCCATGTCCTCATACAATGTCGCGATCTCGAGCCTCTGAGAAAAAGACACTTTTCAAGGGCATATCGGGAATATATTCCCCTCCATCCTGCGATGCTTTTGGGAATGATGCACTTTTTCACCAGCATACGCTATTAAAGTTTGTTAAAGATGCCGGCACATTGAAAGTTTTTCTGAAAGACGTGCGTAGAACATCCTCTGGAAGAGGATGTTTCTACGAGGGAACGCCTTAAATGCATGCGTCTCTGGCCCCTTGCAAAGCAAGGGCTTCTGAGACAGCAGTGCCCAGCATCACTTCACCGTCTTAGTATCCTTATTCATTGTACAGTTTTTAGGCTCATTGCAGACACTTCACGTCGCTCTCATGGTTTTAGACGGTTATATGTTTACGCACTTTGATGCGCAATATTTTAGGCCACTTTACAGCCATCTTGCATATACCCATTGTAATAGCACTCATCATCGTTTGCTGATTTCCTTTGTCTTGGCGCTCTTTGGCCAAAAATGGCCCTTGCGCCACAAAACATTAAATATCATCATCAAATTGCTCAGTGATGCCAGCATCGCAACCCACTGCGCTGCCAGTATTCCAGCTTTCATTGTGCAATTTTATTACGAGCACAAGGTAAAGTGTAAGTACCAGTGACAAGGTGTACTGTTTTATGAGCATAAGCGGCTCGTATAGGATCATAGTCCTCCTGAGGTACCGTGCGACGCAGTTTTGAAGCGGTAAGGCCTAGCGACGGCATCGGCACTGAACCTTCATGTGTGAGAGCAGCAGGCACAACGGGCTGTCGCTTTTTCGTCGTTTTGTACCTGTCGCCAGCGTTAACTTATTGACTAAACAATCGGAAGTACATAAAGCTGTCATATACACAGATTCATTGAGTGTTGTGAAACCCTTAAGTTCATATTGCAAACACAGAAATCTAGTCATTATTGATCTGTATTCTCACTTGTGCTCTATTTACACTTCTGGCCAACATGTGACTGTATGCTGTGGTGCCCGGACACCCGTAATATAAAAGGGAATGAGCTGGCTGACCAGCTTGCCACATGTGCCATCACAAACACTGCCAAATCAAACATTGCTGTCCCTGTGATGGACATGAGGCCACACGTGCATAAAAGACTTATGTACTGGCAACGATTATGGGATGCCCAGACCCACAACGAGCTTCATTTAATTAAGAGAAATATAGAAAACTGGCCACCCACTACAAAATCTAGACGAATTGATGTCCTATTCTCGACACTGAGAATAGGACAGACCTACGGAACGCACAAGTACCTTTTGACAGGGGATGAACCTCCGACCTGTGGTAGGTGCGGGGAGGCACTGACTGTGCTCCATGTCCTCATACAATGTCGCGATCTCGAGCCTCTGAGAAAAAGACACTTTTCAAGGGCATATCGGGAATATATTCCCCTCCATCCTGCGATGCTTTTGGGAAATGATGCACTTTTTCACCAGCATACGCTATTAAAGTTTGTTAAAGATGCCGGCACATTGAAAGTTTTTCTGAAAGACGTGCGTAGAACATCCTCTGGAAGAGGATGTTTCTACGAGGGAACGCCTTAAATGCATGCGTCTCTGGCCCCTTGCAAAGCAAGGGCTTCTGAGACAGCAGTGCCCAGCATCACTTCACCGTCTTAGTATCCTTATTCATTGTACAGTTTTTAGGCTCATTGCAGACACTTCACGTCGCTCTCATGGTTTTAGACGATTATATGTTTTACGCACTTTGAGTGCGCAATATTTTAGGCCACTTTACAGCCATCTTGCATATACCCATTGTAATAGCACTCATCATCGTTTGCTGAATTTCCTTTGTCTTGGCGCTCTTTGGCCAAAAATGGCCCTTGCGCCACAAAACATTAAATATCATCATCAAATTGCTCAGTGATGCCAGCATCGCAACCCACTGCGCTGCCAGTATTCCAGCTTTCATTGTGCAATTTTATTACGAGCACAAGGTAAAGTGTAAGTACCAGTGACAAGGTGTACTGTTTTATGAGCATAAGCGGCTCGTATAGGATCATAGTCCTCCTGAGGTACCGTGCGACGCAGTTTTGAAGCGGTAAGGCCTAGCGACGGCATCGGCACTGAACCTTCATGTGTGAGAGCAGCAGGCACAACGGGCTGTCGCTTTTTCGTCGTTTTGTACCTGTCGCCAGCGTTAACTTATTGACTCGTCCGTACTTTATATAGCAAGAAAATAGCTGTCATTCACTATGTTTCCCAGACACTTAGGAGCGGCCCGTAGGTTTTTGCTTACGGTTTGCGGGAAGTCATCGTTCCACTAAGATGAATGCACTTTTAACCTGTTCATGGTGACCATTTTCTATTCATTCACATCTAGTGTGTCGCTATGATTGAAGTCCACTCTTAACAGCACACTGTGCATGTGAAGTTTTGCTTAGAAAAAACAAGCAAAAAATCATTGCTTCGACTGAGTCATCGGTTCTTTTCACTATTGTGCGCTCTTGGTGTCCCATCTTTGCACGATATACATGCTCTGAGATGTCCTCACTTGTTTTTTTTATTGAAATTAATCCAGCAAATACGGGTAACAGCAGTGCAAAGGGACACATGCACATTGACTAAGAACGAGTTCATGGCCAGGTCTCATGTTTACACTGTCGACATCTTTTTTTTTTAGCAGGACTGCATCGCACAATAAATTTAAATAAAACTTGTCTATACCAGTCCTGACATAGTTTTCTTACGTGTTCAGTCGTTGTCCACGCCAAGGATTCGTGCAAAACATCAGTAAACTTATAGCATGCAGCAAGCACAGCCTACCACTGTGCTTTCAGGACTACAACTAAGATGGCGGTGGCAGCGCTCTGGTAGACTTGCGCATGCACAGATCACGTGGCGAGATTGGTCTATTCGTCAATCTGAGTATGTTACATAAAATAATTAAAAGTGTTTAGTGAACCGAAGTTAAATTACTATCATTGGCATAGCATGTTAGCATAGTGCTCCTCCACCGCCCTGTATGTGCACCCAAAGAGGTGGGTGTCTGCCTCATCTAATCACTTGAGCAGGCAGCCAAATGTGCCCCATACGTTTGCATTGCACTGCATTTAGAAGGAAATGCCCTCAGAGGGAGGACTGAGGAGGAAGCTTCACTCCAGTGAACCTTTGCCCCTCCCCCCCCATGTACACGTCTGTGATCATTAGGGTGATCTTAACATCAGTGGATGTCCGCAACTGACATTTAACTTTTGAAGAAGCTCTCTTTTCTGTCAGAAGCCCTTTTTCTGTTCTGAGCAGAGCTTTGGTTGTTGGCTTGGTCTTCAACTGCAGCAGGTTGTTTATTTTAGTATTACTATTTCCCTTTACATCACAGTTCCTACACTACAACTCCTGCGCTTTTTGTGCCTTCATTATTTATTGCCTTAATTAAGTTGTACACAACAAAGGAGCAGACCTCTCAAGCCATTACCCTTCATCGAAACATCTGGCATTCTCTATACAGATGTTTCTCTATATATGTGACATAATACAAAATGTGTCACAATGTTTCGTGATATAAAGCAAGAAGCTGTGAATTCCTGTTTCATTTGCAGAGCCCTTTGACAAGCTCAATACAGCTCGGGCAGTGCAGAACTTGAAGACGTACCAGAAGATATTGCGTGTCTTCCACGACACACTGGAGCAGTTGCATAGCACTCACAGCCCAGAGTGCCTCCTACTGCCTCCATGACGAATCCTCAAGGGACCACCATGCCGTCCTGCAAAAGACTGCTGTACCACATATGCAATAGTCTCATAAGATAAAAAGAGAATTGTTTCATTCATTTCCTTGTGCAGATGGTTCCTTATGATTTAGCTCCATTTCTCTCGCACAGTTTTACTTTCATACAAAGTCATCCCAGAGCAATCATTTGATAATGCGTCTTAGGCTCTTATGCAATTAGAAACTTGTGCTATCGATCAATCAAGTGAACAGACCAAGCCTCAGGTAACTGGAGCAGCTGCAGGACCCACAAAGGAGGCGACGTTTAATGCAACTCGGAACACTCTCAACCTGAGTGCATCTAGTAAGGTAGTTGTGAATGGCATTGTGGGCATGAAGCAACTCTGGCTGCTTGACTTGTGTCCTTGCTTCGCAACCGACTGTACATATACTAGCTGCTCTGTGTGCAGCGAGAGGTTTTACTCACACGTTGCTTATGTGTTGAAACCAGGGTGCCAAACCAAAACTGAACTGAAAACCATGCCCAAACTAGAGTTTTGGCCAGAACTGAACCCGAACCAATATTGGTTCGGGTTCCGAACCTGAACCGACAAAATATCAGTTATCGGTTCAGGACAAACTGGTTCGAATAGCTACGGTGCCGCAATCTGCCAGTGACTCCTTGCCACTGCAATTGATTCCAGCCTTTCTTTCTGTTGGATTTTAAAGGTTTATTTAATTGACTTGCTTTTTTCTTACAAACGTCCCCTCCTTTTCTTGCTGCCATGGTCTAGTAGTGCTCGAATGCTGACCCGGAAGGTGCAGGTGCAAACCCAGGCTCGTAATTGCATTTTGATGCATACTAAATGGTAAGGACAATGTATTGTGCAATGTCAGTGCACTCTAAAGAACCCTGGGTGTCAGCTTTCACTGCACCGTGCTTCTCCTTTCTCTTTCATTCCTTTCCTCTACGATTCTGGGACGCGCTGTCTATGAGGGCCTCAGAAAACAATGTTCTTTCCCTAAGCAAACTGCAACTACAGTAACCTTGTTATAACGACATCAATGCGACAGCGATAAAATTTCTTATAAGTGGAATTCAATGCTTAAAATATTGTGTTTAAATCAGGCTGTCCAACAGAAAACGTACCTTACCCGGAATTTCGGCCGGAGCTGAACCTGAACCAATATTTTCAGAATGTGTTTCAACCCGAACCGAGCCTGTACCATAAAAAATAGTATTGGTTATTGGTTCAGAACATGGCGGTTCAAATAACTGCGGTGCCGCATGTTGTCTTCGGCCGTAGATCGAGGGGAAGAGTAGGTGACGGCACCCTAGCGGATGGCTTTCTCATAGAAACGTCTTCGTATTTACATAATACGCAGGGAGGGTGGAAACTTCATTCTCGCGACGCCTACGGTCAGTAATTGCTGTGCCATTCCACAGTTGAACAGCGGCGGCGACATGACGGGTGACAGGCTTCTTCACTGTGGGAATGTAGAGCATTTTTGAAGTGAATGCAGCATCCGAGAAAGAAGCAAAAGGGGGAGAGCTGCTTGCAAGAACAGCAGGGGCTCGCATTCAGAAGTAATCCTTTGGCCTCGCTGAGCTCTCGGCTGTCGCTAAGGGGGCACCCATCCAGTGGAGATAACTATGCTGTGGCAATGCAGGGAAGTGGTTTCTATGACAATACACTTCTCGTGTAGTCCTGTTCAGGCAGCGGCTTGGATGCATGCCGCCAGGTAAACATAGTGGCAATTGAGGCCCGTGTGCTGTGCGATGTCAGTGCACGTTAAAGAACCCCAGGTGGTCAAAATTTCCTGAGATCTCCACTACAATCAGAGCTGGTTTTAGGACATTAAACCCCACATAACAACAACAACAGAGTGGCAATTTGGCCCTAATGCAGTGCTCTAACTCATTACCGGATTAGTGCCTGATGCTATCTTTCACAGAAGCTTATTGCAGCGAGGGGTTCGAAGTGTGGGTGCGCAGAGGTGTAAACATAGGCTCTGAGGAGAGAGGAACACGGGTTTTTATTGGTGAAGTAATGCAAGTGGGCTGGTTGCAGAAAGTGGTCACAGAAGCGATAGGATGCTTTTAACAAGAAAAGAAAAAGGAGAGAGGAGAGTTAGTTTCCTTTCCTTAATCTCCACTAGCTTCAACACTAGTTAAGGAGGGAAGGTGTTTGAGGTTCGAATCGGTGCCCCTCGATGGCTCGAGTACACAATGGCAGTGCGAAGGAAGAGCTGTTGCCCGGTAAAGAGAAACTTTATTCCACACTCAGGCATCTGCCCTGGTCCAAGCCCGAACCTCCGCTCTCTTCTCACATCCAAGGCGTCGTCACTTCAACCCTTGGTTAGACAAAGAGTCCCCCAATAAGCCAATCACACTTGGGGGTTGGCATCACCAAAACCAATCACACAAACACTTTATGACACACACAGCATTGGTCAAACATACGTCACAATCTACAACACGCGAGGGGATAGGTTCACTGCGCAACACGTGTCATTTCACTCTCTCCTAAGTTGTCACCTGAGTATCGACCCAGACGACCGCCGGTGCCGGAGGCCTGGCTCGAGCTAACCTGCCCGCGCACCACGTCTCTTTCAAGAAGCCACCACACAGCGGTGAGAATATTTACAGGCCCTGGCCACTAACGATATGTCATCTGTCATCTTAAAGACCCTCGTTCGTTAGTGCAGCTGAAGGGGCTGGATCGCCTGCACGCTTCGAGTGCCGTAATTGCGACCAGAATGTGATTGCACACAAAAACATCTCCCGGTCGCATCCGGCCGAGTGGTTGTGAAACCAATTCCGTTTTCTTACGGCATTGACTAAGGACGCAATGGATGCCAAGCTGTAACTGAAACCAGGCATCCGTGCGTCGCGTCGCCTCATCTACGCAACTCGCTTCCCATTCAACTCTTTATCTCCTCCTTTTTTGTTGCCAGCACGGAGGCGGCCCTGCCCTCCAACGGCACCCCCGCCGAGTCGCCGTTTCTTCCCTGCATGGGGTCTTGCACGTTTCATTTTCGCGGAGCCGACATGTGTCCCTCGTTTGTGGCAATGCGCTTAACCGTGGCACGGGGAATCGTTCTGCGCTTTGAAGTACTCGCACAGTTGGACCACCAACACCACGCCGACCCTGCATACCTTGGACTAACTGAGAGCTTAGCGCTAACTTGGGTCGCAAGCGCGACAAGGTGGAGAGAGGCCGAGCTTGGTGCTGCCTGTGATCGAGAGGTGATGAAGTTGTAAAGCTTGGTGCTTATCCCGTTATGAGTGTGATCGCCCTGCCTGAGGTAGTCGAGCACGGATTCCGACATGCGTGCATAGGTCGGCGCACTCACTCATGAATGCACTCACTCGCACTCATTTCATAGACGTGAGTGCGAGTGAGTGCCAATGGGTGTGAGTGGAAGTGAGTGCGAGTGAGTGCAAGTGAGTGTGAGTGGAGGTGAGTGCGAGTGCGAGTGAGTGCCAATGAGTGTGAGTGCAAGTGAGTGTGAGTGGAGGTGAGTGCGAGTGAGTGTGAGTGGAAGTGAGTGCGAGTGCGAGTGAGTGCAAATGAGTGTGAGTGGAGGTGAGTGCGAGTGAGTGCAAGTCAGTGTGAGTGGAGGTGAGTGCGAGTGCGAGTGAGTGCCAGTGAGTGTGAGTGGAAGTGAGTGCAAGTGAGTGTGAGTGCGAGTGAGCGTCAGTGAGTGTGAGTGGAGGTGAGTGCGAGTGCGAGTGAGTGCAAGTGAGTGCAAGCGCGAGAGAGTGCAAGTGAGTGGAAGTGAGTGCGAGTGAGTGCCAGTGTGTGTGAGTGGAGATGAGTGCGAGTGAGTGGATGTGAGTGTGAGTGCCAGTGAGTGTGAGTGCCAATCAATCAAACAATCAATCAATCAATCAATTTATTTCCTTTCAATAGGAGGAGTACAGGACTAAAAGCTCGAGAGCTTGACGAGGTCCCGACCCCGTTACAAGTTGGCAATGCAGCAGGATGGCGGACAAATCATGAATGCAAAATACAGAAATACACTTTACAAGTTTAACATGGCGTCAAGTAATACAAAAAATTATTATACAAATCACTGAAAATAGAGAGAATAGTTTATATGTATAGTCATGAAGTGGCATGAACATGAAAAGCAACAATAATAAGAATGGCCAAAATTCCGAGATATATATTATTCCGAAAAATGAATACGATGGGCAAAGCGTTTAATGTGACAGTTTTGATTAGACGAAGGATCAAAATCTTCGTGCTTTAAGAAGTTTAGTAGGGACGGCAGCCTGTAGGACAATGATTGTTCATCATAAACAGTTCTAGGGGTGGGTACAGTCCACATTTCTTTGTGCCTGGTCAGTCGAACACTCGGGTTTACATTTAGCTTAGCAAGATTAATTATGGTATTGGTACCATGCTTAATAAACTCCCTATAACATAACATCAGCCTGTAATTATACAAAGAGAATACTGGAAGAATTTCATATTTTGGAAAAAGAAGTTTTGTAGATGACAGATAGTGTACAGCAGCAATATGTCGTATGGCTCTTTTCTGTAGTAAATACAACTTGCGCAAATTTGTCACTCCGGTAGTACACCACACTATGCTACAATACTGTAACAAAGATGATACCAGCGCATTGTATATCGTAACTTTCACCTTAGTAGGAAGAATACATCGCATACGTGCAAGGACACCAATGGCAGATGACATCTTTGAGTGCAGGCTATCAATATGTACATTCCATGTTAAGTGCTTTGAAAAATATACTCCAAGGGTACTAACGGAATCTACCATATCTAACTGCTGAGAGCCCAGAAATAAATTCATCTTATTTGTCGAGATTTTTCCTTTAGGCATATATAAAATTACTTGCGTTTTTAAAGGGTTTATTTTTAATAAATTCGCCGAGGCCCAGGAGTCTATGTCAGACAGCGTTTTATTAGCCATTACCTCTATCTCTGTTTCCAAGCTCCCTGTAATAAAAACTGTCGTATCATCTGCGTACGATACAAACGTTGCGTTGTCTGTGCAGTGTACAATGTCATTTATGTAAATCAAAAATAAAAGTGGCCCTAAAATACTTCCTTGTGGCACACCAACAACGACCGGCTTCCTTGGAGATATTTCATTGTTGGCATCTACGAATTGTGTCCTGTTTGAAAGATAAGATTTTAGAAGCGCATGCGCTGTTCCACGCACACCATAGTTTTCTAGTTTGCTGAGTAGGATGGAATGATCAATTAAGTCAAATGCCTTGGAAAAATCGACGTATATGCCTAATGCCATTTGTTTACGACTAAATGCGTCTATAATTATTTCTTTTTGAGTCAAGAGGGCTGTTTCGGTAGAGCGATGCTTCCTGAACCCATGTTGAAAATCTTGAAAGAAGTTGTGGCGATTAAAAAATGATACCAATCTGATATGCATTAATTTTTCAATACCTTTCGAAAACACTGGAATTATTGAAATAGGTCGATAGTTGTTTATGGTCCCTTTATCACCGTGCTTGTAAACTGGAACGACGCGTGAAGTCTGCATTTGTTTTGGAAATACACCTGTAGATAAGATTAGATTATAAATGTGGGTAAGAACAGGGCATATAATATCGAGCACATACTTTATGGGGCGAATCTGGATACCATCGGCGTCCAAAGCCCGGCTGTTACCAATATCGCTAAAGCATGAAAAGACTTCTAGCGGGGTAGTTAGGGCAAGAAATAGAGTGTTACTGAACGCGTTTACACGCAGGAACTGAGCATAGCTGTTAAGGTCAGCATCACCTTGTAATTGAGGTTTCAGTGAAAATATATCATTAAACGCACTCGGTATAGCATTTCGGAAAGCTTTTGTCCGTTATGACTCAAAACATCTGGAATAACAGAACGTGAAGTAGGCATTCAATTTGCGCCAGACTACATCACTTCTCTGGTTGCCTGGGTCACTAAACATTTCCACAAAATAAGCATCTTTTGCAGCCCTAAGATGATTCGTTAGACTATTTCGATATTTCTTGAATTCAGTTAGTAGGGCTGGATCTCTAGATTTCACAAATTGAGCATACAGGGCATGTTTGCGTTTAACCATGCCAAGAAGTTCATGAGTGTGAGTGGTATGTATGTATGTATGTATTGTAGCGAAGAGGATTGGTGAACTCTACGAACGCTCTATCATCATCGGCTCACCGACGAAGAGGAGCTCGCGCTCTTGGTGTCCGACGCTCGCCTGAGACGGTTGCTTCGGCAATAAACCGCCTTACGGTGGAGGTGAAAAGGTCAATGGAGATGGCCGAGCTGCAACCTCGGCATAGCTTAGGGGTGAAGGCGCAGGTGGTGGCGCTGCGATGGGAGACTGTATAGCTTCAGAAACCTGGTCCTGGAGCATCTGGCGGAATGTAGGAGTCAAGGATGACGTGGGCGGAGCCAAGGAAGGCGCGGCCCTTGGAAGAGCCGCGAGCAGGGACAACTGACGAGCAACTTCAGCGCGTATGAATTCTTTGATTTCGCCAAGATGATCGCCGTTAGTTCCTGCAGCTAAACTTGCAACGGATGTATCGTGCACAGGACGTCGAGTGAGGAGACGTTGCCTCCGAAGTTCGTCATAACTCTGACAAAGTTCGGCGACTTCGACGACCGTCCGAGGGCTTTTTGAGAGGAGCATTTGAAAGGCGTCATCTTCAATACCCTTCATGACGTGGCGGATCTTGTCAGACTCTGCCATAGACGGATCAACGCGCTTGCAAAGGTCCACGATATCTTCAATATAATTCGTGAAGCTTTCGCCAGGTTGCTGCGAACGGCTGCGCAAGCGCTCTTCGGCATGAAGCTTCCGCACGGCAGGGCGACCGAAGACTTGTGTAATGCACGCCTTGAAATCTGACCAGGTGCGAAGCTCAGATTCGTGGTTGTTATACCACACGCTAGCGACACCCGTGAGGTAGAAGTTCACGTAGCTGAGCTTCTGAGGATCGTCCCATTTATTGTGCGCACTCACCCGCTCGTACAATGACAGCCAATCTTCCACGTCGTATTCGTCGGAGCCACTGAAGATGGGAGGATCGCGCTGACGCATGGAGCCAGGGCAAATCAATGTTTGCGATGTCGGGGGTGGTGGTTGGGTGGCGTCGTCAGGCATGATGGCTGGCAGCCTCCGAGTACGCAGTTCCAGGTTTGGGGAAAAACCCAGCACCTCCACCAAATATGTAAGGCGGTTTATTGCCGAAGCAGCGAAGCGACCGTCTCAGGCGAGCGTCGGACACCAAGAGCGCGAGCTCCTCTTCGTCAGTGAGCCGATGATGATAGAGCGTTCGTAGGGTTCACCAATCCTCTTCGCTACAGTATGTATGTATGTATCCGTGGCCGTCTCGTTAATGGATTGTATACGAAAATCGCTATGCCATATGACTGCATGACGAATAAAATGACAGGTCATTATATGAAAATCATGATATGAATGATTTACATGAAACGGTCTTGGTGCTCTCCTGGGCCGTTTCGTTAATGGGATGTATACGAAAATCAGTATGGCACAACATGACTTCATGACGAACATAAATGACAGGTCATAACATGAAAATCATGACATGTATGGCATGAGCGGCTTGATTTACATGCCACGGTCTTGGTACTCTCCTGCCCAGCTAGCATATACAAAGGATTTATGACGACTTCGAAATGGATATCCGAGACGTTAACGTTGCAGACGGCACGCGTAAGAAGCCTTAGTCCTGGATGCGCCGTATATCGTCTGATGTCCGGCTCGTCGCACATGCGTATTCAAAAAGCTGGTCTTTTCGACGGCTTCGAGGAGACTCCAATAATCCCATTTTCCGGGATTTCTGAATCCGTTCAACGACTTGCACGTGCGTCATCAAAAAGCTGTTCCTGAAATGTCAGCCATAACTGAAAAAGAAGCAGGAATCGTGCTCGGGAACTGGGCGCGCCCACCAAAATTTTGGTCTGGTTGCCACCCTCAGAATACATAAATGATAATCTGACCTCAGAGCTAACGCCTTAGGGGTTCAAATGACGCCAAGGCATTTTTTGCACCCCTAAGGCATTAACTCTGTGGTTCTGAAGGTGTCAACGGGATAATAATTTTGGGGGGCACCCACGATCCACGGACGTCGTCCCTGCCTTATGGTAGTAACTGCGACCCGCTATGTTACCAGCTGCACCATAAGGTTTAGGGTGCTGCAGAGTGGGGGTTAGTACCAGCCCACCTGAATACTTTCGTCCTAGGAAGAAGTGCTGGTGTCGCACTTGCGTGGAACGTTTTTTTTCTGGTGGGTCAAAGCACTAGCATTGAGTGCAACAGAGCAATAGTGCAGTAAGGTAGGCACACAGTTGTCTGCAAAAGCTTCATCAGTCTTAGCATTTAGGTCACAATTAGTTGTCATGCATACAAAAATCAATATAGCTTGTACTTTGTATAGTATGAAGCAAATCTACCAAAAACAGTGGTGACATATCTTTCTACAGTTAAGGATAGAAAGTTTCTTGGCAAGCGGCCTAACAAGGAGGCCCCACTGCCAATGATCATGACGCCAACAACATTTTATTCAACATTTCATTGAGAAACTAACTTATGGTAGTTTAAAAAAAAGAGATATGCGAAAAAAATAAAACCACAAATATTCAAAAGGAACTCCAGAAGAAATAATTTAAATATATCTGGAACTTATTAACGACTAGAGGCTTACAGAAAGCGCACTAGTAACAATAATCAAAAGCCAAACGACAATGCATTTCTCAGCATGAGAGCAGCGCATCCTGTTATATGAGCACAGACAGCATAATGGATGACTGTGTGATAGCAGCTTTCAGTCATGTTATGCAGTATCTTCGCCACATAAAATCAATGAGTATGAACAAAGGAACTCAAATGTGACCCAGGTATCAAAGTGAAAATTTGCCTAGGACATCAGCTGATGTAAAGAGGCAAGCTTGAAAAGACTACCAAAAGCATCAATCAATTGACAATGAATACTGACCAAAGTGACCCTCAAAGAAAATATCGCATGGAATATTAACATAATCGTTATAATGAAAAACATCACAATGCAGTGCATAATCTGTCACAGCGAGCAACGTCACATCGAAGCAACCTCAGTTTCATAATGAAGCTACATACTCGCGTACTTGAAGTCCAATACACTGGAGACAGGTAGAGAGGGTGGCCTGATCTAGTACGCCCCGGCCTTCTACTCTACTTCGGGGACAACGCAACAGGGGAAGAAGAGTGATGAAACATGAGGATGAGGATAAGAATGAGTGATCCGTATATACATAAGACATGACTGCTTGCGCAAAGGGGACATGGACGCCAGTAATCATATTTCATTACGCTTGATACCAACTAGCCCAACTTATGGCAGCTCTTCACTTCTGCAAAACAATGTGCTGTGACGCGGAAAATGTCGACCCGGCTCTCTTGACATAAACACTGGCAATAGTCAAACCCCAGCACGGGTAACTGGGACCTCGCCTCTATTTGAAACGTGACAGGGGCCGCCATTAGTCGGACGAATATGCTGTGCAGGGAAATGCACTCGAGATTATGATAAAGGTCTAATAGTCGCATAATGAAAAGAAGCCACTTTAGTTGCATCTAAGTTTAATAGTCGCTTTTCATAATCCGCAACTTTGCGCAGTGTACCGAACGTCTAGCATCCAGTCCATTTCTATTGAAAAAATGACCTTGTAGCATTTGGTAATTCGGTATGGTCCCCTATTTCGGGTGAAATACAGCTTTCATCTATTGCTTGTGCTCCCATATCAGCCAGCCTAGTGGCCGCCGTCTACTGCTGTGGCACGAATGGGGGACAGTCGCGAAATACTATGTGTTCTAGTCTCTGATACATTAGACAGCGCTCACAGTTCGAGATGTACGCGCGACTGAAGAGGTGCGCGTAGTGCCGAGTTAGGTCGGCGACCAGGTGAAACCTGCGCAGTGTACTGGCACCGCTGCCGTTTATTCTACCCAGGAGGAAAAGCTCGTGTCACTCTATTTGCCGCAGATGCCTGCATAGGTCGGCGCACTCACTCATGAGTGCACTCACTCGCACTCATTTCATAGACGTGAGTGCGAGTGCGAGTGAGTGCCAATGAGTGTGAGTGGAAGTGAGTGCGAGTGCGAGTGAGTGCAAGTGAGTGTGAGTGGAGGTGAGTGCGAGTGCCAATGAGTGTGAGTGGAAGTGAGTGCGAGCGAGTGCAAGTGAGTGTGAGTGGAGGTGAGTTCGAGTGCGAGTGAGTGCCTTTGAGTGTGAGTGGAAGTGAGTGCAAGTGAGTGTGAGTGGAGGTGAGTGCGAGTGGGAGTGAGTGCTCGTGAGTGTGAGTGCAAGTGAATGCGAGTGCGAGTGAGTGCCAGTGAGTGTGAGTGGAGGTGAGTGCGAGTGCTTGTGAGTGTGAGTGGAAGTGAGTGCGAGTGAGCGCCAGTGAGTGTGAGTGGAGGTGAGTGCAAGTTAGTGTGAGTGGAGGTGAGTGCGAGTGTGAGTGAGTGCGGATGCTGGAAAAATTTGGGTGAGTGAGTGTGAGTGAGTGTTCGCCTACACTGCCGTCCTATGCATGCGTGCAGTGAGCGCTCAACTCGGCTCAACCACAGTTGAATGAGTGCAGCGGCACCGGCGACAGGGCCGATGCGCACTACATAGGTGTTTTGCTGCTCCATTTGCTTGAGTGACCTTGAGCCAGCGCTAGCATTATGCACGCTGCAGAGAGTAGCATCCCAGACAACAAAGAGGCATCCCGAGTACGCCCTCAGTACGTCTTCTTGAGAACATTTGGACGTACCGGGTACGTTCTCAACTGGTCCTAAAGCGGTTCTAGAAAAATCCTCGTGTCCGGCCCCAGGACGTGCCCGGAACATCCTCAAATGGTCCACTATGGTAGTTTGAGAACATTTTCAGGATTTGTCGGGGATTTTCTGGAACATACTCAAATGGTCCTCTGATGTTTCTGGGACGACTTGAGTACCAAATAGGGTATCCACAATTGCTTGACGCTTCATATTAATATCAACAAGGCGATGCGTATACTTCAGAGTTATGGCAACTGCTAAAGCACAAATACAACCAGTTTCTATAGATAACAGTTTATTTTGATGCCAAAGTTCGGATTCCTTGAGAAGCCTCAACAATAATTCTTCAAATGATGTTCAATTTCTTGGAAGTTTGGTGAATTTCTCAGGGAAGAACTGCGGTATGCGATAAAAATCCGGCTGCAGGTACTTCCAGCAAGCCTAAAGGAAAGCAAGATTTTGATCATGTGTAATTCATGACAGTTGTTTTTTTAAGGATACTAAATGTGTTGCAAGCACAAAATGGTACTTCTAGGTGCACTCTGTCCCATTCAATACAGCAAGAATATAAAGTTGTGTCAATGAGCATAAGTCCACTTATTCAACTGGAAAACAAACTGATAATTACGTAATATGTAATGAAACAAAAACACGATGTGCAACTAGTAAGGCACTGCAAGAGTTCAGGCAAAATATAGGCAGACGATCCCAGGTAACAAACGGAGAATTCGGGCAGGTCTATCTGTCATCGGAACACAAGTAGACCACAAAAATTACGCTATATTTCATAAGTCGTTTCCCCTTGATGCAACAGGCGACCACTACAATCGTATTAAATGTAAGAACAGCGCTAAAGCAATGACGAACGAAGAACACACAGCCCTGTGTGTGTTCATCGTTCGTCCTAGTTTTTCAGGCTGTTGGCACTTAACTACGATCTTCCTGTACGCCCAAATCTACACTCGTCACTCTATAATCCGCGCCGAACAGGGTTTAGACAGTATTTCGTCGGACGCGGGGCACTACACGTAGGACAAGCTTCACACACGCACCGACGCAGCATTTTCAATGCCAACGAGACATTCGTACACCGCCTCCCGCCATCATGAAAACACAAATTGACACAAACACTTTGAAGAAGTTGACTAGCACTCACCAGAATTTCTTCCTGGCAGCGCTTCATCTTCACATGTGCTTGCGCTCGCTGTGTTCGGCGCCATGTTTGCAAGTGTAGGCTCGCGCTTGGCTTGGCTTGACTTCTGTGCTTTACCCGCTTCACAGAAGCGGCGAGGCGGTAAATGCAGGAGAACGATCCTCAGGTCACGTGGGCGTAAAGTCACGTGATCACACCGATCGCTCATTTAGGTACTTCTTCGCCTAGGTACAGGGAGTGTGTCTAGGCACTGCCTAGGCCGTCTAGGTACAACATCCTCGCTAGCGGGGCGCATAAAGGGCTGGACACATGCTCCGATTTTCCATGCGATTCCGACGTCGCACGGTCCGGCGTCCGGCATACGACGCTTGAAGACACACAGGGCGACGAGCGATCAGCGAGGAGGCCCCACCCACATCCGGTGGAATACACGCTCGTAAAACACTGCATCCCTCTCGCTAAGTACAAAATTATAAACAGTTTTTTACAGCCCTACTTGGTTACATAACAGCACAAAAAAACACTGCTGATAAAACTATGCCTTTGCGAGCGGCAAATACATCACGACAGCCCACCGTCAGTGCGACCCCGAGGGTAGGCCTAGCTGCCGACGACGTAGCCGTCGTCATTCGCAATCAACCGCCAGCTCGCCACGAAGCGCTCATTTTTGCCAGCACAATTAACATTTGTACTCATACGTCGTAAGCCAACGCATACGATTAGTTTTCTCGAAATAGATGCGAAACGCAATGATAAAAACGAAGCGAGCCGCTTCGGTGAAACAGCCCCTGCCGATGTTTGTTTACGTTCGCGCCGCGGCCGCTTCCGATATATCTTCCGATATATAAATGGGCGCTGCTTTGCAGACTAGCTCACTTCACTCGTAACATTACTCAATGAAAATTTATTTCGTGTCACAAACAAATCGTAAGCAATATTTTCGACGCGATTCCATCGACATCGGCAAATGCCTCGGTCGCCTCGGCGGGTCAAGACGAGTGATCAGCGCGTAAGCTCCGCCCTCACGAAGCGCGTCTGCACAAACGCTCGTAAGACATCGTATCCTCGTCAGTAAGTACAAAATAAACATTTTTGTACAGCCTTGCTTAGTCATACAACATAGAAAAACACTGCCGATGCCTTCACGAGCGACTAGCACATCACAACAACCCACAGTCAGTGACGACTACGAGGGTAGGCCTAGCTGCCGACCCTCGGAGTAGTAGTCGTTCGCTGTCAACCGCGAGCTCGTCACAACGTGCTCATTTTTACCTACACGATTAACATTTGTACTCATATGTCGTGCGTTAACACGTGCGATTAGTTTCAGACGGTTGGACAGTCGTCCATCGCGACTGTCCAACCGTCCAACAACACATTCGAGCTTAGCGCTTGCAGGAGGACGGGAACACTCGTCTGCAGGCCTGTGCAGGCGTGGGGCAGGCACTATAGACCTTTCCAATAGAGCCTTCCTGGGCGCCGCCATGAAAAGCCGCTAGCGACGTCTAGCGGCGGCGCCATCTTGGGCTGTTTGCTCGCTGGGCTCTCCGTGCGGGCGCTTGCATTCGTTGTGTGTGTTTCAGCAAGATCTTGCTTTCGCTCTTTGTAAACATCGCGGAATCGGTAGGTAGGTTCATTTGTGTGTGTGTAGGATCTGATTGATTAGCAGGACAGCTGCCATCGGAATTGTTTGCGTGTTATTGCGAGGGCAGAGCAGGTCCGGTTGGTAGCAGTAAAACTGGGAAACCGGGAACAGTGTCGCCTCTTTTTTGTTTGAGTTACTGTTGTAAGATGACTAGCCTCGTAATAGGAATACTGTTGCTTTTGCTAACAATAGTGCCACTCATTAAGGCGAGAAATGTCTCAAGGAGAGTAACCTCAATGTTTCAGTCAGAGTGTCCTTAAAAGAGGGTGGTTCCAAAATTATGGAGTTATCAGAAGAGACGATACCTTGAGAAATAAATGACTAATCACGTAACACGATATATCAAACGAACTCTTCATTTAACGCGGACATGACTCAGGCATAATCAGCATAACAGCAAGGCTTTCGGTCATGTTCATGACTATGAAAGTGAGCGTGTTATCAATGATTACAAATCGCTAATTTTTGCAAATCACACAAGTTAGGTTAGTGGTCGCGATAATGAGTGTGTACCGTGATACTTATCAAATCACAATTAAAGAATGACGTGATTTTGCAAAGCATGTAATTAATGACACATAATACAAGGAAAAGCTTGAAACTGTAAGAAGCCGGTCGAAATGGGTGTCAAACGAAAAGTGCATCTCGAAGGATGTGATATTGGTCATGGTTGCTTTCATGACATGATATGTTCTGACGTCATGCTATGACGTATGCATGACTCTGGGAACATACACTATTGGAAGGGGATCGATATGGGTGTCAAATAAAAAGGTGCATGGAATGTAATATTGGTCGTAGTTACGTTCATGACATGACATGTGCTCACGTCATGCCATATGACATGAGCATGACTGCAAACATAAGACCACTGGAAGGGGATCAATATGGGTGTCAAAAAAAGGTGCATGTCGAAGAATGTAATATTGGTCATAGTCACGTTCATGACATGACATGATGCGCTTATGTCATGAGCATGACTGCAAAAACAAATGTAAAGGAAGGAGGTCAAGATGGGTGTCAAACGAAACGTATAGGTAGAGAGACGCGAGTTAGTCACGTTCATGACATGAAATACACGATATGACATGAGCATGACAGAGCGAAAGTTAACGGAAGGCGTTGAAGATGGCTGTCAAAGGAAAAGTAAAGCCCGAGGGATGTGATATAAGATATAACCATGTTCATGACATCACTTACATGATATGACATGAGCATCATTATGGGGGTCGACACCGGTTGTAAAACGAAAGGCACAGTTGGAGATGCGATATGAGTTATAGTCATTTTCATGGCATGATATGGTCATGGCACGACATGGTTATAACTCAACATGGAAGCTTTAGGGGGGTTGAAATGGGTGTCAAAGGTACAGCTCGAGGGATGTGATATTTTATAATCATGTTCATGACACGACATGGTCGTGGCACGAGATGATCATTACTCAACAAAGAAAAACTCAAGAAGTAGTGTAACGGCGTTCGAACACTGATAATAAAGCGAGTAAACTTTAACAAGGTGTCATAGTAAGTCTGTGTGCATAACATCGTCAAAAATGTTGTGGCATGATGTATAAGCCATGGCATATGTGCGGCATTTGCTCATTACAACCAGCGCTAGCTGTTCTTGGCTAGAGTTCCTTCAACTGTCGGATATTGTGCTGACTTTCTCTGTAATGAATAACGTTGGCTAATACATACAAACCTCGCTGGCATCTTGGCGTAACTTCGGCTCCCACGGTGCGTGAGACCTGGATTTTCTTGTTCTAATCGTGTTTCCCATTTATCGCACTCAAGGTTAAGAAGCAATCATTCGGGTCCGTTTTCGCAGCCTAGTTCATTATCGACTTCGGTCGAGCACGCCACTTATTTTTTTCTTTGAGGGAAGCGTTTTGAAGAAAGTACCAGCCCAAATAGAAAGACAAAATAGGGACTGCTGAGAAAGAAGTGTAGAGCCTCGCTCCAACAAACGACAAAGTTTCCGGGAATGTGCGTACAGCAACTCACATAAGAAGAAGACAGACCGTTTCTTGGCTGCTGCTACATACTGAAAGTCAGTGAGGAAGTAAAGAGCTGGTCGCACAGGCCGGAGGCATACAGCAGCAAGGACGAGAGCAATAAAGAAAGAAAAACAAATATCGGTACTAAACCCCTTGCTTTGGTAGCACCGCGAAACGCGTTTAGCTCTCCTGGTTCAAGCTAATCGATTAGGGAGAGAGAATGAAAGAAGAAATCTGGGACATTCGTGCCATTTGCTAAGAACGGCACTGACTAGGCTTCAGGGGGTGTTGGCAACATCAGCGTTAGACCGCGTGGGAACATGAGCGGTGCGGCGTTTTGGCACGAGTATGTCAGTGGGTGCGCAGCCGCGCTCCTCCTGCGCAACGTTGTGCTTGCTGCACAGATGTTTAGGTACAGAATTTCTTTTCTTCTTGTTGTAGGTGCAGCCGTAAGCAATGCAGTGATGCCCTGTCGATAGGCTGTTGTTAAAGGACATTTTAAATCGCTCTAGTGTGCGAAAGACAGCGCGCGCACCGTGCAAGCACGGCAAAACGTATGGGCGGCTCGGCGCAACAAACAGCCCAACGAAGGGGGGCGTGGCGCGGAGAGCCGTAGCAGACGACAAAAACAGGTTCCAGCTCGCCGGTGCGAGAGTGCCGATGGAAAGGTCTATAGATGGATGGATGGATGGATGCTATGAGCTTCCCCTTTGTAACGGGGCGGTGACATGTGCGCCACCAGGCTCGTAAGAAGATTTAAGAACTTTTTTTTTTCTCTTTTAATTTTCCTCATGCCTTTTAAATTTACTTCAATCAAATCGATCATGCCATATCAAAAACGGAATTTCATATCCCAGTTCCCTGCCCCTTATGGCAGAAATTCCATATTTTTCCCTATAATTATTTTTGTCCGTTCTCTCTAGTTTTCTGCCACCAGTATTCTAACCGTCTCTTACTTATTTCAATCGCGGCTATGTTCAGCTTCCCGTTGTTCGCCCTAAAACCCAAGGCTTCATGTAGGGTGGTGCCCAAACGTACACCTGGGTGGATATTTCCGCATTCAATCAGAACATGCTCTGTCGTTTCCCTATCTTCCTCACAGCATGTGCATTTTTCTTCTTCTTTACTGAATTTCGCTTTATAAACACGCGTTCTAAGGCAGCCCGATCTCGCTTCAAACAATAAAGCGCTTCCTCTTGAATTATCATAAAATGCCTCCCTCTTTATTTCGTTTTTGCCCTCTCGGTAGTTATTCAGAGTCGGTTTTTTTTCCATCGCTGTCCTCCAGTAAATCTTCTCCGCCTCTCTGACTTTTCCCTTTACGCTCTTTGTTGTCAGTTCTCTTAGAGCCGTATATTTACTGGTGAGCCTCCTAGTTCTCTTTCTCCACTGCGTGTCAACGCTCTTTCTATATAAATAGCGGAACACCTTCACTGCCCACCTAACATCTTTCATATTCCTTAGCCTTTCTTCAAACCTTATTTTGCTCTGCGCTTCCCTTGCCTCAAAACTCGCCCATCCCATATCGCCCTTTACAGCCTCGTATGTAGTTTTCCCGTGAGCACCCAACGCGAGGCGTCCCACAGTTCTTTGATTCACATCCATTCCCGATTGTATCTCTGGCCTCATGCACACCACTGAGTTCCCAAATGTAAGCCCCGGTACCATTACCCCTTTCCACAGACCCCTAAGCACCTCGTACCTATTGTGCCCCATAACGCTCTGTGCTTCATTATTCCTGCGTTCCTCTTTCCCTTTGCTGCCAAGGCTTTTTCCTGTACCTTCATGTATCTATCGCCCTCATTTACCCATAGACCATAGACCCATAGACCATAGACCGTACCCATAGACCCTTTTCATAAATACGACACCTGGTGGTGGGCTTTTCGTCAGTTTCGTTTTGCAAGGCATTTTGGGTTCGCGAGCGGCCATCATGAAGGCTGCGCTGCAGAGCGGGGGCAAGGCGTGAGTGTGGTGGCAGCTGATTCTCGTGTGATCCGCCGAAATATCAGCGTCTGTGTTTGCGAACGTGCTTTTCGTGCAATGTGTTAGTGCCTCCCAAGCGCTTCTCCTTTACAGTGAGTGGTATTTTGTGCCAATTGGTGGGCTCGTCGGGCAGAATGGCTCGGTCGCAGGACGATGATAAACCTGCAAGTGTGCGTTGTCAACGTCTGCGGCAGCTTGCACCATCAACACCTGGCACCACTGAGACGAGAATAAGGGATTGCCGTATTTTGGCGACATTTGCGACGCGACATCAACTTTTCGTACTGCTTCGTGTAAATAAGGTGAGTCGCTACCGTTGTGCGCGTGCACATAAACATATATGCTGGCGGTGCTATGCATATGCAGCGACGTTTGTGTTTGCACCTTTTACGAATGCTGCTTTTCTCCTGCAGGGAAAACCGAGGAGGCACCATTCTATTATTTCGAGGGTCGTCCTTCGGCACAGGGTCGTCGTTCGCGTGCCGCAGCAGGAAAGAAGTGTTTTTCAATAAAATTCATGGAAGTTTGGTTGTTTTTGTTAGTCATTTCCTGGGCCCCTCCGAACGGCATGGATTAGTGTCCGCCTAGCTTGTTGGCAAAAAGCTTATAGAACGTGACCAGAAGTAAGAAAGAAAATCGACGTGAGAATTAATATGCTGAATAAGTCCTGGCTTAACCTTACTGACAAACTCTGCAAGGGCATCTGGCGGAAATAACTGCGTAATCGCTTTTGCTGGCACGATTGTCAACTTTAATTGTATGCGCCAATAAATTGTGCTTTTAGTCACGATACTGTTCATGGCTGCAGTCACCGCGTAAAAAAATGCACGCACCCCTTCTTTTGTTTATTTTTGTTTTCTGCCTGTGACATTTGCAGTCGTCATTGGCTCCGGCAGCCCTACTGAACCTTCAGGCTCGCGCATCGCAATCCACCGCATGTTGGGAAAAAAGAGAAGGAATGCTTGTCGCAATTAACTTTCTTATATGTGCAGCGCGCTTGCGAATGAGAGCCCATCAGCATCTGTTCTTACTCATTTATCGTACGGAAACGTTTGTTTACAACCAGGTTTTTTAAACTCTGAGACGTACCAGGCTAGACTTTAGTTCATTCTTGCCCATAAGAAAAAAACTGTCGGCCGACCTCCGAGGTAATGAAAAACATTGTGACGTGCAGAAAGTTTAACATCCCGCCCATTATAATAATCAACGAGACAAGAATCGGTTGACATAGTTTGGGCTAGAAGAGACCGGCTTGAAGTGCCACACCACTTTGAGTGACAGCGGTTGTCTGTGGACATAAACTTGGCCAGTAATCTGTAAGGTTGTAGTCTAACGAATCAGTTTACATATCGTTAATCACAAAGTCGCCTTCACGGCCATTACACTATAATGAAAGGGAATACCCTCGTGAGGTGCGACACAGCTCCTCTGGCTTCCAAATAAACTTATAACCTTTTCACTGTTCTCGTCACGGCATACTCGATGCTAGCTCGTCGGAATGTGGCCCGTTTGGATTATTGTAGAACGGGCTCGACAAATTAGGCATCCCAAGAACAAGCAGGAGCAATTTAGTATTCAGCGGTGCGCTGAAATGTCACGCACTCGCGCGTTCACAATCGCCGAGGCTCGCGTCGTCTGCTAGGGTGCCCTTATCATGGCAGCGGGCTGTAGTTCGCGCGTTCGGCGCTTGAGGCGCCCTTTTACGAAAAGGGTCTATGGGAAAACCTCAGTTTCATAGGGAATAGATTCAGCTCTGGATTTCCCTCTTAGTTGACGCTGCATCGTCCCTACAATTCTCCACAAAGCGATGCTGCGCGGAGCGCTGACGTCAACATCGAACTAGCCAATGAGAGAGAGGATCACCCTCCTGGATTTACCGCTCCGCCGAACTATAGTGCCTAGAATATACTGGCTAGTGTGCTGAGCGGAGGGGGTTCACAATGGGAGGCAGTGGCAGGGTGGGTGATGCCTTCCTACGTTGGCCGGCAGGCGGCGCCGCTGAAGCAAAGGTACGGGTCACGTGGTGCAGGTAGTGCCGGCCCGGCGCGGCCGCAGTTTCACGTGGTCGACGTGTCACGTTGTCAGTTGACTCAGTCGTGGCGTCGTGGCTCCGTCAGTGATCCGTTCTGTCCGTGCCTCGTGTTTTCCTGTTTTGGTGACGTCCACGCTGTGTTTTCCTACCTTGTTCGCATAGTTTTCTGTGTCGATACTTGTGTGTTAAACCGCGCAGTCTTGTGATGCAGCGGGCGAAGCATCAGGGCAGGGAGAAAACGTGCTTCGTGCCGCTTTGTCGGAGCGGCTATCGTTCGAACCCGGACAAAGTCTCGATGTTCGCCGTGCCGTCAGACGCTTCGCGACTTGCCGAGTGGGACATGGACGCCACATGGACTATGGTGCCTATTCTAGGCAATGTGCATGGACATTTGCGATTACTGTTGACCCGCTCCGGGGCGGATTTCTGTTCGCGATTCAGAATTATTGTACCCACACGACCTGACTACACGGCGCATGTTGAATGTACACTCCATACGATCACGACTGAAATGTGTGAATCGCATTTCTGCCGTAGGATATTCAATTTGACATTTCTGTTGCGGTAGGATAGCTATGCGCCGAATAAAGAAAACTAGCAGACGACGTAACGTACTAGGTACGTGTTAAAAGCACCGTAGTATTGTAGTGCCATGCCAGTTGAGGATTCTCTGCAGGCAGCAATTTAACGTTCAGTTTCCCTCCGTCCGGTAGTGTTGTCACGAGTGTCCTAAAGGCAACGAAAGACACTGAATTCGCAGCAGAAATCGCGTGCTGCTACCCAGCTGAAAGCGGAGCCGCGGGCGACCGATACACCTTAGAGAGTTGCAGCGCCGCCACGCGGTGACTGTGGGAAGGCATCAGCGCAGCTGCCACGCCAACCGGCGCGCTCAGCACACTAGCCAGTATATTCTAGGCACTATAGCCGAACGATGGCCCCTTATGGAGGGACCTTAATGGCCCCCAACATTCAGCGCCGCCCCTCGGGGAATACCGGAAACGCACGCATGCTAGCGACACGACCTCCGCACGGAGGAGCGCCGCCGTTGAGACACCTCTCATATTCCTCCACCGTGCTTTGAATGAAGAAATAAAAACATAAACCCGTTTTTATTGAGGAAAAGTGGCGTCGTTTGAGCCAATGCAACACACAATCATTCCGCCAGTGGGGTCATCTCAATTCAAGTTTTGGGTGGTTGTCAGTCCCTTTAAACACCACGAAACAGCGTCGCTAGCGTCGCGTTGTCTACGCGCTCCGCTGTCTGTGTGGTCGTCTGCTACTGTTTCCTTGAGCAATTATTAAGATTGCGGCGACGGCTTCACTTTCGGCGGCACGCTTCCACTCAAGAAAAGTAATATTACAGTGCCTATAGGCACTATAGTAATATATAGACCTATTCCATGTTGGTAAACAGTGGTAGGCACCGGCGATATAACCGGGGCTTGCGTCGACGTCGCGGCGCGGAGGCCCCGCCCACCGCTTGCCGCGGCCCTGCACGGTCGCGCCACCGCAGCCGGCGAAGCGTGTGCGAAAGCTGCCTCCGAGCACGGGGCGTCGGAGCGCCGACGGCTTGTTTACAACAGTTTGCGAGGGGCAGCCGCGTGAGATGAAGTTGCGTTAGCTCTGTAGGAAGCATTCAATGAATGTAGAAAAGAATGCGCCGACGCCCAGCTATGCAAGATGGGAGAAACTGATTGAAAGGACAAGCACCTTGCCACGCGATGCGAATGATCGCGAGCTATCATGCGCTTCACATCCGTATGCTTTAATTCGGTAACTAGTGCAAGGATGAACCACTTGCAACAGCGAGACTTGTTTAAATGCGACTTGAAGATGCAGCTGAAATACTGTTTTAGACCTAAGGCCTATAATTCCTACACAGAATCCTTGCGCAAAAACAAATGAAACGGAACCCAGGTGAAAATATTGCAATTGGAAACAACTGGGACCAGTTCAAGTGGTTTATGGTCAAATTCCCAGTGGGGACCAGTTGCAATGGGTCCCAGATGGGACCCACTGGCAACTGGTCCCCACTGGGAATTTGACCATAAACCATTTGAACTGGTCCCAACTGGTCCCCATTGCTACTGGTCCCCACTGGGAATTTGACCATAAACCACTTGAACTGGTCCCCATTACTACTGGTACCAAATGGCCCCGCTGCAACTCGCCTACGTGAGGCCAGTAGCAGGGGGTGAAACCTTTACCCCTGTTACACATGCGTAACAGAGATTGTGAACTATACTCAGCTGGAACCGTACATATCATTATTTAATGAGTGAAAAGATCGCTCGTTGCCATCGCATGTGACCGAGTTGGTAACTGCTGCCCGCGAAATCTGTAGATCAAGTCATACAGCAGAAGAAGCTCGGTGCTGAAACGTGACATTTATTAGAAATATTGCAGCTTGTGCTCTGGCTGAAAATATTCTTGAATGCTTTCTTGGAGACGCGGCAAACTCTCGGATGTTTCGTGGACCGTGAACGTATTGTATCACCTGAAAGCAATTGTATTTCCACGCTGTTAGCAAAGTTAAAAGAAAATCACTGCTATTGTAAAGAAGAAGCGCGCTGTGCACAGCCCCGCACCAGTGAATCGTAAGTGGTGCTTGGGCTGGATGTTACGATCTTGGCCGCGAGGCCTACGCTATGTCGTCTTACGTTAGCGCCATACGCTGCGTCCACGACTACGTCGAACTTCTTTATTATAATTGGTGGAATCGTAACAACATCCAGCCCAAGCCCCACTTGCGATTCACTAGTGCGGGGCTGTGCACAGAGCGTTTCTTCGTTACACTATCAACATGCAATCCTACCAAAAACGCCTAACAGCCACTGGCTGATACTAATAGTTCAACTCAATGCAGTAACTTCGAAGCACTTTTCAATGTAAAAATTCATACACTGAGGCATCTCTCACCTTCAAATGCTAGCATTGGCACCAAGGAAAGCAGCGCCAAGTCGTTTGCACACAATCGATCCACAAGCGTGTTGTCACGGGCGGAAACAGTTGTCATGCGCTCGTCCGATGTGTCATCTCTTCCACAGGTGCCACATACAACAATAACTGAGCACAAATTAAGTACACAGGCAACGAACATCCACACGTTCCTCGGCGCAAAACATCACATGTGCCACAGCACAGCGGCCCGCACCTATGCCTCGCCTTGGCTCATCCACATGTGCTCTACGAAACTTGCGCACAGGCGCTTCTGAATTTTCTGTTATGCACCTTCTTGTTGTCAATAAATATTGCGGTATTTGCGCAAATTAATTTTATTTTTTTTAATATCTTTCGCGCCTGCATTTGTTAATTGTTTACTCTATTTTCTTCGAACAAATCAGATACGAAACTAATAATGACCGTCAAGGCAACTGGTTCCAGTAGAACTGGTTATGGTTCCTTTTGGTGTCCAGATGGGCGCAGCGGAAACCAGTTGGCCCTCACTTCGTTTCTAACTGGTACCATTTGGCCGGCAACTGGGACCACTTCGAGTGGTCCCCAGTTGGAGTGGTCCAACTGGGACTAGTTGGTCCCCAGTTCACCTGTAACTGGGACCACTTGCTTCCCATTTAGCTTCCATATGGGACCAGTTGGCTTTGAATTGGGACCAGTTGATTCCAGTTACTTCCTGTTGAAACCAGTTAGATTCCCAGCTGCACATTTTCACCTGGGAATAGGTACTCAAGCACGCGATATTGGTGATGCTATAACCTATGTAAATACGGCTGTGATAACGCACAGACACAAAAGAAGCAATAACGTGCCAAGGATCGACTATCGGCTCTCAAATAACCGCCACCAAGGCGCATAACCGCGGCTTGCGGATCTGCCTACACGCTCAGTTCCGGTCATGAAGGTGTAAACTCCTGTAACGACGCGGCAAATTTCAAGCGTGCAGTTCATTCGAGCAGTCTGACAATCGAAAAAAAAATTTAAAGCGCATCATAACCACCACAGCATTGCCAAAGACACTTCTTGTGTGTATGCTATCGCAGCCGTAAACAAATTTGCAAAAGCGTCGCTGTAATCAGCCTTTCGCTCACGGCTACGTGAATTAAGCGCTTATATTTTCGTTTCACTTGAGTGAATGAAATTCGTATGACGTATGTATAGCTTCCCCACTTCAATAATACACGGCGACCGCGATTACTTCTACACATCGAGCTAAGTTAACGTCGTGCGCGCTTTGCGCTAAGCGTCATCGCTCTGTGTCCGCACTTTGTTTATGCCAAGAAACTTGGTGTCGAGCATTACACTTGACAAACTTGTGACAATGCTATTTCTCTCAAATGAAAGAAGCCGCACTAACGCTAAATAATTACACATATGCTTAGTCGTGACGAAAATGTTTGGCGCATAACCGATGGGCCGGCATTACAGCTTCATCCCTTTCCTGACAGACATAAGCAGGAAGGCGATAAAAACCTATCGCACATATCTTGTGCGTTGCTGAGCAACCAACCCACGGCGCAGGTCATCGGTGAACGCTTTTTTCTTCATTTCACGGCGGTGAGAAGCGCCCGCACCAGCGAAAACGCAGCGGCTGCTACGGTAGGCACGCCGGCGGATGCCTACCATGCGAAACCAAAACTCCCAACGACAGCGCCACCGCATCTTCGTGACGTAGGCCCGGTGGAATAGGTCTATAACCCCCTTGGTAGAGTGTACTAGAAGCTTTTGAGTGGCGCGACCGCGGCGCTCTTCCCTTGCTTGTCCCTTGCCCAACTTGCGGCGAAAGTAGCGGCGGCGCTGCCATCGCCCAATCTACCCAGGTTTGCTCGGCGGCATGGTAGCCTCTGTAGTCGGCATCTCTGTTTTGGTCGCGAAATGGCAATAAAACAACGTTTAAGCCATTGTTACGCGCCAGGTTGCACAACTGGATATCCGTGTGTGCAACAAAGTCACAAGTTATCCCTTTTTGAGGCCCCGAAAGACGTGAAACCTTGTGATTTCGGTGGTCTTCTGTACCCTTCTCCGAAACTTTGTCAATTTATTAGTGAACTTGAAGACATTTTCACTGGTTGCTTTAGTAAGAGTGACTTACACAAAAATAGCATCTTGGATGTCCTGGCAGTGATCAACAGGAGAAGCATTGGGGGTGCTGGTTGCAAGTCATTAACTGCTAAGTTGACCAGCTTTTACATGGTCAGGCGTATGCATATATAAAGGGTCTTAACAAGTGGCGGGATTGTTGTTCTTGTTATGTGGGGTTTAACGTCCCAAAACCAGTTCTGATTATGAGAGACGCCGTAGTGGAGGGCTCCGGAAATTTTGACCACCTGGGGTTCTTTTACGTGCACTGACATCGCACAGCACACGGGCCTCAACATTTCGCCTCCATCGAAATGCAACCGCCGCAGCCAGGATTCGATCCCGCGACCCTCGGATCAGCAGCCGAGTACCATAGCCACTAGACCACCGTGGCGGGGCAAGTGGCGGGATGAGAAACGAAGAAGCGCACAGCAGCAGCTGAAACTTAGGCTATAAATTGCTGCATTGGCATAAAAAAGATGTCAGTTTTCGTGCATATGTTATTGCACTCTTAATTTTTTAAAGGGGCACCAAGAAGAGAGATGATTTTTCCGAGAAGAGGTTTGTAAGCAAGAAAATGTGCAAATTCTGACGCGAAATCTGAAAATAAAATTTGTTCTTGAATCTTTTTGTATTAATAAACCTGTGATGGTTAATTTAGCAGCTTTAGGGTTGATTGATTTGTGGTGTTTAACGTCCCAAAACCAGCTCTGATTATGAGAGACGCCGTAGTGGAGGTCTCCGGAAATTTCGACCACCTGGGGTTCTTTAACGTGCACTGACATCGCACAGCACACGGGCCTCAACATTTCGCCTCCATCGAAATGAAGCCGCCGCGGCCGGGTTTCGATACCGCGACCTTCGGATCTGCAGCCGAGTGCCATAACCACTAGACCACCGTGGCGGGGCAACTTTAGGGTTCTCAGAGCATAATTACTCGAACTAAGCCGGTTCATTGTTCCGCTTTAGAGTCTGTTTAAACGATTTTGCAACGATAATAACATCTTTTTTTATTTAAATGCATTTTAGGAAGACAACCTGGCTCTATAATTTTATGCTTTTTATAATTTTAATTGCAAATGTATTGTTTGTATAAGCATGCGAACCTTGTACTTTCGCGTTATCAATTGTTAATACGACTTTGCTTTGCCGTGCTGTTGCTTATTTAAACTTGCACTGCTGTTTCACTGAAGGCGTTTTTCTGCAGTATTACGTATGTGCATTTTTGTGGGTCCTACAACAATAAACGCATTCCCATATTAAAATGATGAAAGGGAGCTTTGGAAAAACTCTGCTGTTCTTCAGACAGTGACAATGTCAATAAAGCCTGCTTTTGTTGTGAGTGAACGCAACCACAAGCAACGCGCCCTTTATTTGATTTCAACATTGGTGTTTTATATATGTGGAACGGGCGAGGAGTTCTTCGACTTATGTGCAACACATTCCTTTTTTTTTTTCGTTGGGGAGGGGGGATGAGGGAGGCTTCCGATGTGTACCGGCTAGCTGGTTTCTCGTGTAAGTGTACACTGTAAAAAAAAAGGGGGGGGGAGGGGGGAAACGCGCTCGTTATGCGGTACGATGTGCTACGCTACTTCAGGCTGCAATACAGTCGGCGGCAACTTCAGCAACAATAATGTCAAATAATATTTATTTGCATTAAAATTTTTGAAAAGGGGGGGTATAACGAGGAATGAAAAAGATCATCCTGGGTGCGACGGAGAGGTACCAACGCGTACGCGGAACGCCTGCCAGCCATCCGCCCGGGTAGATTGGTCGACGCCAGCGCCACCGCATCTTTCCACGCTGAAACGGCCGCGCACAGGCAGGCGCTCGCGCCACTCAAAAGTTCTAGTACACTCTACCCTTGGTATTCATAATGCATTGTGATCTGGCAACACTGGGCGCGCCCGCCATGTTCTTCAGGGCGCCGTGGCGCCGTCGCGGAATCGTCTGCTATTGCTGGCATTGGGAGATGCTAGGAGGCTGTCAGTGATGGTGCTTTCAGGCCAAGAAAACACAGGAATTTTCGGCGTCATCCAGCTACTAAAGATTTGGGAAGCTCACTGTGTTCTCAAAAGTCGACGAGAACACAATAAAGAACCAATAGGATGGATTTGCAGGCTAGTTGGTCAAGCATCATGGAAAAAACAGCGCGAACACAAGGACGATGAAAAAGGGCACACACACCACACCACGGAGCGCTGGTGTGGTGTGTGTGCCCTTTTTCATCGTCCTTGTGTTCGCGCTGTTTTTTCCATGACAATAAAGAAGTCTTGCGCTCTTGAGTACCCACCCGGAAGGCAGCTGCTACAGCTACACTGCTTCGTAACGGAAATATTAGGCCGAGATTTTTCATTTTGCCACGCGTACTTCTGATCGGAGGTAAGCGTTTCTAGAAGGCCCGAGTGTAAAATGTCTAAGGTAAGCTCGTATGAAAATACAGTGCTCCATGTTACTTATACCAATGCGATTACAAACGCGCGTCATATATTGAAACCACGTTGTTCCTGAGCGCCGCTGTGCTGCTTTCTACCTCTCGTTTCTCCAGCTCAGGAACATGTAACCTTCGAATTTGTGTGTTTCATATTTTCTAGAAATAAGCAGTGCATGGACACATGAACCAGGAACGTCTCGGAAAAAACTAGACTGTCGCGTTTTGGAGTTTGCATGCGCAGCCGGTGTTTCACTTCTGATACGCTAGTCACTTTATCCACTGCTTGGTCTGTTGATGTCAGCAAGTTTCTGAGGACTAGTGCATGTGGCAAGTACGTGTGTCAGAGGATGAAAACTTCTTGCCGGCACTGTCACCAGGTCCCACATGTGGAGGTACGCGCGGCAAATGTACTCACTTGGTTCTTGAGAACATAACAAAAATGAGGCTCGACAAGGTCGCCTGAACCGCTACTTTTCTCCGCAGCTTTCTTTTTCAAGGAAGGGCATTACATGTAGAGAGGAAAATACGGGACTTAGGAGGAACAACATGACCGTGCCCGCGTTGCCTCACGTGCAGGTGCGCCGTATACCAGCTTTCCAAGTGCTTTTAAATTTGTTTGCGTTAATGCTACGGTCACCAAGCAGTTGATTAGGCGCACCGAGGTTCGGGTTGACGGATGCAATGCGATGTTCAGAATTGGCGCGCGCCGAATCCCTACTTCAGTGGCAATATGCGCACCGATCGACGGCCGAAGGTGCTTGGCCGTAGATATTTTGAGCTATCGACCACATATCAAAAACAACAAAAACACAACCTGAAAATTTTGATGGCATATACAGAATCTGGCTTTGATAAACGTTGATTCATGATGCAGCGTCAAGAAACTTGCATAGCATACCACCTAAAGCGCAAAAGGACAAGGGACGAGACGAGTAGACACACACTGCGCTAATTGCGCTAATACAACAGTAGCACACTGCGCTAATAGCACAATAAGCATGCATAGCATGCTAATGACGTGATATTCTTAGAATTGCATGACGCACAACTTCGCGGATGCACGCTATACGCACACTGCTTTGAAACAAATGCTGTGTACGCTCAAACCATGCCATAAACTTACGCACATTTATTCCCGCGAACGCTCGTTTTCGTCCGTGAAAAGAATACAGGCAAAAAGTGTGCCATCATACTCTCTCGAGTGTGCATGCATGATATTGGGGGCGAGGACATCAGTGGCGCCGCCATGCGGAACAATCGGCTTGACGTGCAAAGTTGGACCGGTTGGACTGCTCCGCCAGCACTGCGTTGCTCAGCACGGAGCTGCTTTGCGCTTCGCCTTTTTATTGTTGTTGTCGTTTTATTTCAGCTAGACGAAATCTGTAAACTACTGTTATATGGCTACGTTACTGAATGCACTACAAGTTCATTAACTGTTCCGGAAAAAGAATAGCTTTATTGCAGAGCTTTAGGCATCGCGTCGGCTGCTGTCGTCGTCTGCTATGACCATGGCCACCGGCGAGGATACCACGCATGCGGAGTCCGCTGGTTTTTTGAGAGGCAGGATACCGTTTTGACGAATGAAAAGCAAGCATCAATTTGGTTTCAGCCCGTGGTTGCGGTAAATACACACAGTTTTTGGCCGCAACAAAGGCGTGCGACGTATTCATTCATTGTAAGTTTGCATCTACAAAGGGACCGCTGTTGACACGAAAAAATGACATCAGTAAGTTTGCATTCATGCTCAACACGCATACCCGAATGGACCGCGATGCGAGTGGTTCCTTCGTTTTATGGAAAGCAAAGCAGCACGCATTCAATCGCGACCTAGCGCGCGTCATTATTAAAGCTTGTTATGTTTCACTTTAGGACGTTGTGGCTCGATCACATTTTAAATTCTCGCCGGTATGACTGCAGAGACACTTCCGTCTGCGGCACAGCTGTCCGTTGCCTGTCCTTTAGATCTGTATCGTATTTTTTCCGCGTATGCCAGACAGTCGTCACAGGCGATTTTCGACCGCGATCGAGCCAGATCACGATTTTATCTTTCGACAATCGAATCACTGCCGTCCGCATTTTGCACAAAGGGGCCAATAGCGATCGAAAATACAGCGTGACATTCGGACATATCGCTTTACGCATTTGAATGCACTAGCACACTGCAAGATGTAACTTATTGTGGTCTAAATGCTTCAGTGAAGCTATCAGTGTCCAACATCTACACCTTCATCGATGAGCACTATGACACATCGCGGCTGCTGATAGAAAGAAAATCTGTGTTTGAAGCTGTACACGTTGTCGTAGCTTATCTTTGGAGTAAAAGTGCTCACGCCCTGCTCCGTCGCGTACGTAGAGCGCTGTGGCACGGAGCAGTAAAGTACCATGCTGCCAATAACCTCGAGCGCACTTTTCAGCTTAATTCTGTGGTCCTTAGGTGTCCGCTAACGTGAAATAAGCGCGAAGCAACGATGTTTCTATGTAGAAACGCTGGCGAATGTCCATTAAAAACGCGTGTCAACCGTCCGCTTCGGCGGAGGCTCGGAGTATAGTGAACTAGAAGACTTTTTTTCACTATAGCTCGGAGCGATCGTCGGATCACGTGATGCAACTTTGCACGTCAGAACGACCGCAGCGCCAGCATCTCCAGTGGTGGCCCTCGCGCCCAATACCGGTCCTCTGAAAATCTGTTAAACATGCGCGTCTTAAATCCGCTTTTGTCGCTGGGAAAGCAACTCACTTTCACGGGGAAATAAGAACGAGGCTAAACAGCGATTTTACGCGCGTTAACCACCGTTCCTAGAACACGCAATGCTAATATCATCAATGAGATATTACCTGCGCGGCGGTGACAGTGTACATTTTATTTTTTCACTGTTAAAACAATGAAGATATTTAGATGAACAAGCAGTAGGTACCAGCCGATATATGCTGAGATACCGCAAGTTTCGGTTTACAGTGCCCCGATGAACATGGCGGATGACGCTTACGGAGATGTCGACAAATGGCGATCTACATTTTGACGGGCGCTCTACATTTTGATACAAGCATCTTGGCGTATGGGTAAATAAGGGTGATAGATACATGGAGGTACACGAAAAAGCCTTGACAGCAAAGGGAAAGAGGAATGCAGCAATAATGAAGCACAGAGCGTTATGGGGATACAATAGGTACGAGGTGCTTAGGGGTCTGTGGAAAGGGGTAATGGTACCGGGGCTTACATTTGGGAACTCAGTGGTGTGCATGAGGCCAGACATACAATCAGGAATGAATGTGAATCAAAGAACTATGGGATGCCTCGCGTTGGGTGCTCACGGGAAAACGACAAACGCGGCTGTAAAGGGCGATATGGGATGGGCGAGTTTTGCGACAAGGGAAGCGCAGAGCAAAATAAGGTTTGAATAGAAACTAAGGAATATGAAAGATAGTAGATGGGCAGCGAAGGTGTTCCGCTATTTATATAGAAAGAGCGTTGACACGCAGTGGAGAAAGAGAACTAGGAGGCTCACCAGTAAATATACGGCTCTAAGAGAACTGACAACAAAGAGCGTAAAGGGAAAAGTCAGAGAGGCGGAGAAGATTTACTGGAGGGCAGCGATGGAGAAAAAGCCTACTCTGAATAACTACCGAGAGGGCAAAAACGAAATAAAGAGGGAGGCATTTTATGATAATTCAAGAGGAAGCGCTTTATTGTTTGAAGCGAGATCGGGCTGCCTTAGAACGCGTATTTATAAAGCGAAATTCAGTAAAGAAGAAAAATGCACATGCTCTGAGGAAGATAGGGAAACGATGGAGCATGTTCTGATTGAATGCGGAAATATCCACCCAGGTGTACGTTTGGGCGCCACTCTACAGGAAGCCTTGGGTTTTAGGGCGGACAACGGGAAGCTGAACATAGCCGCGACTGAAATAAGTAAGCGACGGTTAGAATACTGGTCGCACAAAACTAGAGAGAACGGACAAAAATAATTATAGGGAAAAATATGGCCTTTCTGCCATAGGGGTAGGGAACTGGGCTATGAATTTCCGTTTTTGCTGTAGTATGATCGATTTGATTGAAGTAAATATAAAAGGCATGGGGAAAATTTAAAAAGAGAAATAAAAGTTCTTAAATCTAATTCTTACGAGCATGGTGGCGCGCATGTCACCGCCCCGTTACAAAGGGGACGCTCATAGCACCCATCCATCCATCGGCAGCGAAAGTATTCAGGTATTTATGTAGGAAGAACGTTGACTCACAATGGAGGAAGAAAACTATATATAGGAGGCTCACCAGTAAGTATACAGCCAGTAACGAAACGGATGGGACGAAAAAGAGCGTTAAGAGCATGGTCAGAGCGGCGAAGTCGGATTGGATAGCAGGAATGGAGAAGAAGCCGGCATTGAACAACTACAGAAAAGGGAAAGACGAAATCAAGAGAGAAAAATTTTTATGATAATTCGAAGGGAAGCGCTTTACTGTTTGAAGCAAGGTCCGGTTGCCTGAGAAACCGAAGTTGCAGAGCGAAATTCAATAAGCAAGGGGACACATGTACGTGCTGTGGAAAAGCTAGGGAAACGACAGATCATATTTTGATTGAATATACAGATGTCCACCCAGGTGTAGGTGTGGACCCTACAGGAGGCCATGGGTTTCAGGAGTGACATGGGAAAGCTGAACATGTTGGCGATAGAGATAAGTAAAAGGCGCTTGGAGTATTGGTGGCGCAAAAGTATGGAGCAAACAAAAGCGCAAGGTAGTTCGGATAAGATTGTTGCGTCACAGCGGAACGATAATAGATAAAATAGGAAGACGAGGAGAAAAATTAGTTGTGAAAATATGTGTGATTCTGGAAAAGAAATGTTTGTAGAGGAAAAAAATTAACACCATCTTCCCAAAGGAAACCCTGATGGGATGCGAAGCAGCAGCGTTGCGCACGGATGGCGTCACGGGTTGAACGGCGCTAACGCGGGTGCTTCGCATCCCATCAGGGTTCCCTTTGGGAAGATGGTGTTAATTTTTTGTCGGTCGCGGTAGCGGAGCGAGCGGCGGTAGCGGCAGTTGTTGCGGGCGAACGGACGAGGCGGCAGCTGCGGCGAGCGCGCGGCAGGCGAGGGAGAGAGTGACGTCAGCGCGCACTGCGAGGGGAGCGTGACGTCAACGCGCAGCCGCGGCGTGACCTACCTGGCACCGCTCCAACACCTGCGGCGCGGGCAGCGCGTTGCCCTCGCCGTACGGACGCACAAAACGTTACACAGGCTAGTCAAAGAGCTGTTTGGCATCTAAAAGAAATAAAGCTAGAGCTTGGTGGCCCGGCTACCGCCCCGATATAAAGGGGACGCTCCTAATATCCATCCATCCATCTATCCCCTATATGCATTCGACAAGCCGATTCCGAAATATTTCGGTGAAAAATTCAGTGCACGTTTAATAACACCTGTTTGAAACTCCAGCGTTCTTGGGCTCCCGAAACGAGAGAGAGAGAGAGAGAAAACATTTATTTGAATGAAAAGAGGGATCTTCCTCGTAGGGTGGAGCCCTTAGTTCAGGGCCCCATTGGCTCGCGCCACTCCACGTGCTCGCTGGATCAGCCGACGCTGCTCCCGCGGCGCTGAGCTGGTCAGCGCAGTCTCCCAGGAGGAATGTGATGGTGATGGGATAGGGGAACAGCCCGGTGGACATGGGCATTCCCACGTGCAGTGATAAACTGTGGGCTGCGCTCCACAGTAGGGACAGTATGAGGGATATTGTGTGGGATGAAAGAGGTGTAGGGTGAAGAGACATGGGAAGAAATTAGTCTGTAGTTGCCGCCACGCGACAGCTTCCTCCCGGGTGAGGGAATGGTGTGGTGGGGGGAAATAACGTCGGCTTTGTCTGTAATGTTCTAGAGTGTCAGCGTAGTTCAGTGGTTCTGTTGGTGCGTCGTCTGGATTGGACAGCTCTTCCGATGGCGCCCGGTTTGTAAGCTCTCGAGCTACCGCATTAGCGCGTTCATTTCTATGGAGAGAGGCGTGTCCAGGTGTCCAAACGATACGCACCCTGTGTAGTAATGAGGGGTGTAAAGATGTCAGAATGCGGTGTGTGTACGGTGTCACCATTCCTTGTGCTATGTTCCTGCAGGCAGTTTGCGAGTCAGTGACCACTGTCGTAGGTTCGTCCCGTGCTGGTAGGAGAGAAACATGTACAATAGCCAAGGCGACAGCCGCCTCTTCCGCCATGGCACTGTCCTTAGTGTTAAGCGTGGCCGAAACGCTTAGAGTGTCGGTGTTGTCTACTACGACAAGACACATGGCCTGTCTTTGTGGGTACCGTGCCACGTCAGTATAGAGGACCGGCGTACCAGAGGTACCATCGCCTAGAACGCGCATTAAAGCCTGGACCCTTGCAGGTCTCCGGCCTTTATGACGGTCAGGATGCATATTTCGTGGAATCGGGGCCACCTGAATTTTGCTTCGAATCTCAAGTCCAAGGTTCTTGCGTTCTTGTAGCGCTTTGTTCGGCAGGGTGTATCCCAACCGGGAGAGAATATCAGTACCTTGCCGTGTTCGTTGGAGGCGTTGAATTTGACTGTTCAGGTGGCCTTCCACCAGTTCTCGGATGGTGTTGTGGACCCCAAGTCGCAGTAGGAGCTGCGTTGACGCGTATTGGGGTAGTCCCAGAGCCGCCTTTAGTGCCGTGCGAAGGAGGGCGTCCATCCTGTTCGTCTCGGTTTGAGTAAGGTTATGGTAGGGGAGGTGGTAGGTGAGTCTGCTAATCACCAGAGCTTGCACAATTCGGAGGGTGTCTTTTTCCAGAAGCCCATGTCGGCGGTTTGTAATGCGCCTTATCATGTGCGTTACTTGGGCAATTTGTTGGCGTAGTAGTTGGACAGTATATGTAGCCTTGCCGTTGTGTTGGATGTGGAGCCCTAGTATGCGAAGTCTATCTACCCTTGGAATTTGGTCGCCACTCAGATGCAAGGTTACGTCTGGCGGTTTGTCTGTCTTTTTCCGTTTTTTAAACACGAGCAGAAGTTCCGATTTTTCAGCTGCGCAGGTGAGTCCTCCGGCAATGGCGTACCCTTGGACTACATTGACGGCTTCCTGTAGTGCATCTTGAACGGCGCCGTCCGACCCTTTTGTCACCCAGATTGTGATGTCATCGGCGTACAGAGCGTGCTGCACATTCGGAATTTGTTCCAGGAGCGGTGGTAGCTTGGCCATGGCCACGTTAAACAGGGTAGGCGAGAGAACTGAACCCTGCGGAGTACCTCTACCAGAAAGCTTTATTGTGTCTGACCGAATTTCTCCAAGGCCAATGGTTGCTGTGCGGTCAGATAAGAAGGCTCGAACATAATCATAGGTGCGTTGACCACATCGGGAGGAGGCAAGGTTCTTTAATATAAGGTCATGCGAGACGTTGTCGAATGCCCCCTTGAGGTCCAAGGCCAAAATTGCCCTCGTCTGCGCAGCACTTGGGCCATCCACAACACCTTCCTTAAGTTGTAGAAGTATGTCTTGTGTAGACATATTTCTGCGATAGCCAAACATGGTGTTAGGGAAAAACTCTCTCGCCTCAAGGTAGTCCTGCAGACGCATAAGAACAACGTGCTCGAAGAGCTTCCCGACACAAGAAGTGAGGGATATCGGTCGGAGATTTTGAAGGGACAAGGGTTTGCCAGGTTTTGGTATTAATGTGATGTCGGCGTGCCGCCATTCTTGAGGGAGCGTTCCATTTTTCCAATGCTGATTGTAGAAATTAGTGAGCTGCTGGACGGCCTGGTCGTCGAGATTGCGTAGTGCAGTGTAATGGATGCCGTCTGCTCCAGGTGTCGTGTTTCGCCTTATGCCAATTAGAGCAGCCCTCACTTCTGCCTCTGTGATGTCTGCGTCCAGCTCCGTCACGTCCTGGTGTGGATAGTCTCTGTACTCCGGCCGAGGACCTCCAGCTATGTATCTATGCTGCAGTGTTCGGAGTAGGGCGTCGTCATCCATTTGTTCTTTATGAAGAATATTGCGGATGGTATTAGTGGTGTGCGTTTTTGTGTGTGTTGGGTTGAGTAGTGCACGGAGGATAGACCATGTTTTAGATGTGCTCAGCGTGCCGTTGAGTCGGTCGCAGAGGTTGTGCCAACTGTTGTTAGTGAGGGTAGCAGCGTATCCTTCCGCTTCAGCCGTGATACGTGCAATCCTTTGTTTTAGCTTGCGGTTGTGCCGCTGCCTCTTCCACCGTTTGACAAGACCTCTACGAGCCTCCCATAGGTGAAGTAGGTGGCTGTCCACTTCCGGCGTATTCGATGTTGCTGTCACTTGTTTAGTTGCAGCTTTGTAGTCTGCCTGTAGGTTTTGAATCCATTGACGTAGTGAGGGCGCATCACTTTGACTTGACGTGATCCTCTTTTTTCGAAAAGCCTCCCAATTCGTTATTTTGATTACACGCTCTGGAATGCGTGTCGCGGCCAGCTGTACTTCTATGGCCAAAATGCTATGGTCGCTACCCAAGTTCTCTATCATGTTATTCCATGAGCACTGAGTCAGCCCTCTGACCATCGTTAGGTCGGGACATGAATCTCTACTTACGCTATTGCCTGTTCTGGTAGGGCTGTCAGGTTCCGTTAAAAGAGTTAATTGATGAAGGGCCATGACGTGGGCTAGCCGGCGGCCTTTCGGAGATTCTGTTTGGTACCCCCAGGCTGGATGGTAAGCATTGAAGTCGCCGAGAATAATCAGTTTTTTCGCTTGCTTACTTGCAGCTGCAAAAAGCTGTCCGAAGTCGTCCCGTCTTGATTTAGGTGCACTGTAGATGTTTAGCAAGGACAAGCTGGTTTGAGATCGAGCTCTCGGTACTATTTCTAAGAGTACATGTGGAATGTTGGAGCTGTCTAGTGTGTGCTCGATCACTGTGATGTGCTTGGATACAAGGGTCGCGGCTAAATGCGGTTTGGTGGTGTCATATTTATCTGTGTAAGCGTTGTAGCCACTAAGAGTGGGAGTGCAGTGCACTTCTTGAAGCGCGATGACATCTGGTGGGTGGGGCTGTGTGGCGATGAATTGTGTGAGTTCCCCACGCTTCCTTCGGTATCCTCTACAATTCCACTGCCACACTCGGAAGGGTGCTGTAGTGTGTTTCTTAGGTTTGCTGGCCATGATTATTCGATGGAGCATCGCTGGCGAGGGCTTGAGCAGTGAGGGTCTGTGTGCTGGAACGGACCGGACGGGCATAGGGGTGTGACCTGCGTGGATCTCAGGCAGTCAGCTTGCTGGCAGAGAGAAGCATTAATGAACTGCTTCATTTCATTCATGGCCTGTTTTATGACCTCTTGCAGCATGTGCTTCACATCAGCCATAATCTCTTCTTTTAATTTTTGCATCTCTGCTCGCAAAGCTGTTCCCATTTCCTCTATCATTTCTCGCACCTCTCGTTTTGGGCAGTAGTTGTGAGTGGCTGGCTTGTCGACTGTGGGTGTAGGAGTGTCGGTGTGTGTAATAGCATGTGCGTGAAGTGGTGCGATTTGTGCTTGTTGTGATGAAGGTGATGAACGTGATGAAAGAGGTGGAAACTGCGCTGACCAACTCACCGACGTTGTCGTCGTGCCAGTGCTTGAGGACTCCACTTTTTGATGCTGCGATGTCTTCGTCCAAGCGACCTGAGGTTGTTTCAGATGTTGATGCTGGTTACGGTTGTTAATGCGGCTTACAGAATGACTCCGGCCGCGCGGGTGCTTGTGGTTCCCCGAATGGCTGCGGCCCCGGGACCTGCTGCGACCCTTGGAGTGGCTGCGGCTACGGTTGCGGGAGCGGTGAGGTGCTGCGGCTGTACTGTTCGTTGCCTCTAGGTTGAACGACGTCACCTTGCCGGGCTGTCCCTTCTCTTGAGATAGATTCTCCGCCATTCGCTTCTGCTCTCGGCGTACGTAACCCTTGTTAAAGGGCTTCCTTTGCCTTGCTGGGCACCGGGAGTCGGTGGCGGGATGTTCACCACCACAGGTAATGCATTTCGGTGTGCATTCATGATTTTCTGGAGGGCTGGGACTGCCACATGCTGCACATCTGGGCTTGTCGGGAGTGGGGCAAACATCCGCCCTGTGACCTGTGGAGAGGCACACGCCACAGAGCTGTTTTCGGGGTCTATGAATATGGCAGCGGTATTCAGCTCCGTAATAGTAAATATAGCGGGGAACCTGAGTTCCAGAAAATGTTATAATGGCCGTCGCTGAACCTCCCATCATTCTTGCATGGAGAATCTGTGCCGTCGGGGATCTGAGGTGTGTCATCAGTGTTGTGGGGGAAGTCATCTTTTCTATGCCAAAAATTACTCATTTGCAGGAGGCATCCGGTGCAGCCACGTATGCCTGAACATCGTACTGCTTGTTTGCAAGACACAGAACTTTGATCTGCTGCAGTCTTGCGGCTAAGTCATCGTCCGGTGTGCTGACCACTGCGACGTTCTGCTCTCTGCGTATACGGATTGTGAGCTGATGGAGTGTGGCGTCGGTAAATTGAGCCGCCATGCCAATGGCTCGTGCTATGGAATGTTGCGGCCACTCACCCAGGTTAAGGCCATCTCTTGGACGGAAAACCACTTTCAAGTCCCCGATCGGTAGCGGCGGCAGTAGGGAGCTCTTCTTACGAAACATAGGCTGTGTCTGGCCCTGATGCGTTGGTTCAATGTTGTGCGGCAAGTTCGACTCAGCTTGAGCTTGTTTCTTGCGCTTTCGAGCCACGAGAAACCAAGTCCCGTCCTCATTGCCTTGGCTCGGTTCTTCGTCCATAGGAGCAGGCGGTGTATTCTCGTGCATTGCTGCGGTGTTTACGGAGTCCTGGGCGGCCATGTTCACAGCAGTGGTGTGCCGGTAGCGGACGGCGAGCGAAGCTTAGCCGCCAATACCGTGGCGCCTATGCAAGGCCTAGCGCGGCGGCCTGCCCACCTGAAAAGTTCCAGCGTCGGTAAAATGCCAAGGGCTCGCTGGATCTTGGAGGCCTTGGTGTCAAAAGATGCCCGAAACGACTATGCGACGCTACAGGCCAGCATGGTACTATTCGGTGACGTTGCAGTAAGATATTTTTAAAGGAGTACTGACACGAATTTTTGACATTCTCGTATTGTTGCTGTAAATGAAAGCACCGGCGTGGAGAACCCCAAAAAAGAGTATCAGTATCATGGTGCATCGCAACGCAATGAATATATTTTTAATACGGCTCCCTTAAAAGCCCACTTTCGGTTTCGAGGGGGCGGTTTCCTCGTGACGTGTCGGACGTACGTCTAAGTCACGTAGGGACAGCAATTCCTGATAGCGTCGCTGCAACTCTGTCGTCTGTGGTCAGTTACACGTGGGGCACGCAAACAACGACAATTTCACGGTCGTCGAGCGCCTCTGACAGCGATTTCAGCGATTTTTAGAGGCCGTGTTCATACGTCATCGTACTGTCCATTGCGCTGGGGCTGGCTTGCAGTGCTGTTCGACGAAAACTTTAAAGGGCCCATGACAGCTATTTTTATGTTGGAGACATTTATGTTCTAATGAGTAGAACAGTGTCTTGTAATCACGGCATGGAGTGGCAAATTCTCCAGCGCGAAGTCTAATTAGTCACAGCATCGTTCATTTTGTTCAGTTTTAATGAAGCTTCGAAACGCGCGCCAAAAACTACAAGAAACTAGCGCCGCGGGGCTAGCGCGGCGGCTGTCGGAAGTGAGCGCATGCACTGATCACTTGAGCTCAAGATTCGGTGACGTTGCGGAGAGCGCGAGCGCCAGACCAGCTCGCCACACTCGCTTTGCATCATAGCGTGTGTACAATGTACGCTTGAGCGACCAACACGGAGAGGAAGCAGAAAAATACGGCTTTTGGCGTGGCCTCCGCGATCGACTGCGAGAGCCGATCTTGGAGGCTACGCTCGGAGGCCATAGCGCGGCGCGCCCGTGTCTCTCTGTGACGTCACGATATCAACTTACAAAAGTGAAACGTCACAGATGGCCCACAAACTACGTCACACTAGTGGCGATGTCGCGAGGTGCTGCAAGCTCGGATGAGCATTCCCGCTTACTTTGAAACCATATTAAAATTACTTAGAAGCGACGTTCGCCGCTAATACTTGGTCAAGATTGCCTTCGTATGCAGGAAAACCAATTAACGCAAGCATCTCGCGTTTGAAATTTTGGTGTCATGGGACCTTTAAAACCAAACTAAAGCATTTTGTACGTGTTTCCTGGCTTCCGCGTGCGGAGGGCGTCAACAATACATGACTAGAAAACGAAAAATGTATATTTTGCACCACCGCAAAATCGTGTCAGTACTCCTTTAAGTGCAAAGGTATAGCGAACTCGCTTTTGCTCTAAAAGAATCGATTTGCTTGAAAGCTAGAAAGAAAGAAAATGCTTAGAAACCGTGGGGTGCCGCCATAGGAAGCAAAGCTTCAGCACTTTTTGTTTTCCCGTGGCCTCCGAGGGTGCGCCAATCTCGGAGCTCTGGCGGCTACCAACATCACGTCACCTGCAGAGTTGGGAACGCGCGCAGTGAAACCGAAACCGCGTTTTTTATCGCGCTAAATCAATCCACGCGATGGAACGGCACAATGCAAATTGTTGATTCGAGGGTCAGGATCCCGAATACGCACTTAGTACAAAATGTTCAGAAAACGTTTCACGACCCCTTTAAAGGGGCCCTGAAACCATATTTTACTCGCTGAGTTTTGCATCGAAACGGGTTCGTTGTATTGTTCTGAGGTAAATGCAAAAAGAATTTTCGAGATCGATGCAGGCAAACGCAAGTTATTCAACTTACAAATTCAAAATAAAAGCAGACGACAGATATCGGCATCCCAAGGCGTGCATGCTGCTTCCAATCAAAACGCGGCTTACATCTTGCAGAACCGGAACCGTGCTGCCCTCTGTGGCCTTCCTACCACAACCACCACGTGGGCCGCACAGCGATCCGTGTGTCAGTTACAAGCAAAATGAAGTTGTAATGGCCAAATTTGTACCTTTAGCAAGCATAAAACACGTTCTGAATTTGGAATTTCTTATATTCGGTGCATTATCGATATGTGCGATGTATATTTTTATTCTCTACTGTTCCCGGCCAATCAGAACCTGCAGCAAAGCAGCATGGTGATGTCATATCCGCTCGGAGAAACTGTTGATGTATGGCGCTGCAGTCTGCGCGGAAACCGATTTCAGGTACAAATTAAAATATAATACGGTTCAGTTTCGCCGCTTTCACTGGTGTTTCGGTCATCGTCAAGTCCCACACAAAGCAAATCTGCAATAAAATCAATGTGCGTAAAATGCGTTTCAGGGCCCCTTTAATATTGCAAACAGAAATAAAAGACGGGAGCAGGACATTTAACGAACAACAAACGCAGACGTGTACCTTTCGCGCAGCCCACGCACAATTGCACGTGCAACATTGGAAGCTATGTATGTACGCGTTATCGCAGCCTTCGCAATCGAACGGCCTTTTAAAGCTAGGTTTGACACCCCGATGGTTTACATATGAGCAGCTCCCCTTTTTTCGAAACCAGAAAATTCCGGCGGCGCCACGTCCCGAGAGACGCAAGCGGGCACTCCAGGAAGCTCCAATCCGCCGTGCTACTATTGTTTCCAAGGCAAAGCTCTCTCCCAAAACAGACTAAACAAAATATATATGTTCAAGCCCTGGAGAGGGTGCTCGGCGAGTTGACCTGCGGCGCCTAAAACGTAAGGGCCTTTAAAGGGCCTATTCAGCCCGCACGCCGCTCCGCAAGCGTGCGGAAAGGTGAAAACGGCTGTAAAAGGGAACGAACGCGAAATGTCGGATTTGGTGGGGCTTGCGTGACCCCGCCGACTTCAATAATTCGCGATTCGATCCGTTTAACAGCCGTTTTCACCCTTCTGCACGCGGGCTGACCGAGTATAGGCCCTAAGCAATGCGCAGGCAATTTGAAAGGTGGATAAAAGAACGCGTTGAAACGAGCCATCTTCTTGCATCCTTCGGGAGCGTTCTATGAACAGACGTTTATAATCAAAAGAGGCGTGCAGGACACGGACACAAGGAGAACAGTGAACACCACGAACGCCGACTAACAACTGATGCACACACAGAGGCGAAAAAGAAAGAAGACACACAGCTTATCTGCGCATGCTCGGAATGGTAGCGCCACCTGTCAATCGGTTACACGTGCCGGTCTTCGCGATAGACAACTCCTAAGGCATTCTATCTCCTCTCTGTTTAAGCTAATCGACGGCTGACTCACGCATGCATTTCCACTAATACTGATATGCCTGATAATACTGAGTGCTTGGGAAGCAGTGACCGATGATTGGACACACATAGGATTCCCATCGGCTTCCGTTATCATTGGCCAATGCCCTGACTAGGGTGGCTAGAATGGGGAGGTGTGAGTACCGGCGGCGCTTGCCTACGGCCGCGCGTGACCCCTCCTCGCACCGATGCCACCAGAATGGATTTCGAGTAGACAGGCGTTTAGACGATAACCTATTTGTTCTTACTCAGTGTATAGAAATATCTAAAATAGAAAGGAGGCCGTTGTATGTGGCTTTTCTAGACATCACTGGGGCGTATGACAATGTTAATCAGGAAATATTGTGGGAAATTTTGGAAGGAATGGGCATAGGCGACGATTGTGTACAGCTTTTGAGGGAAATATATCGAGAAAATACAGTTTGCATAGAATGGGAAGGAATAAGTAGCAGAGAGAACGTTGATATTAGCAAGGGGTTGAGACAGGGATGTCCTTTGTCGCCGCTGTTATTCATGCTGTACATGGTTAGAATGGAAAAAGCGCTAGGAGATAGCCACATTGGTTTTAATCTGTCACACAAACAGGGCGGCGTGATGATTGAGCAGATGCTTCCGGGTTTATTTTATGCTGATGATATTGTCTTATTCGCAAACAGTCGAGATGATATACAACGGCTGGTGAATATATGCGGGAAGGAAGGCGAGGATCTAGGACTAGGATTTAGTGTAACAAAATGCGGATTGATGGTATTCAATGATCCCAACGACCAGGCGGTATCCATACAGGGCCAAGAAATACCGAGAGTAAGCGAATACAAGTACCTTGGCGTATGGGTAAATGAGGGCGATAGATACATGAAGGTACAGGAAAAAGCCTTGGCAGCAAAGGGAAAGAGGAACGCAGGAATAATGAAGCACAGAGCGTTATGGGGACACAATAGGTACGAGGTGCTTAGGGGTCTGTGGAAAGGGGTAATGGTACCGGGGCTTACATTTGGGAACTCAGTGGTGTGCATGAGGCCAGAGATACAATCGGGAATGGATGTGAATCAAAGAACTGTGGGACGCCTCGCGTTGGGCGCTCACGGGAAAACTACAAACGAGGCTGTAAAGGGCGATATGGGATGGGCGAGTTTTGAGGCAAGGGAAGCGCAGAGCAAAATAAGGTTTGAAGAAAGGCTAAGGAATATGAAAGAGGTTAGGTGGGCAGTGAAGGTGTTCCGCTATTTATATAGAAAGAGCGTTGACACGCAGTGGAGAAAGAGAACTAGGAGGCTCACCAGTAAATATACGGCTCTAAGAGAACTGACAACAAAGAGCGTAAAGGGAAAAGTCAGAGAGGCGGAGAAGATTTACTGGAGGACAGCGATGGAAAAAAAACCGACTCTGAATAACTACCGAGAGGGCAAAAACGAAATAAAGAGGGAGGCATTTTATGATAATTCAAGAGGAAGCGCTTTATTGTTTGAAGCGAGATCGGGCTGCCTTAGAACGCGTGTTTATAAAGCGAAATTCAGTAAAGAAGAAGAAAAATGCACATGCTGTGAGGAAGATAGGGAAACGACAGAGCATGTTCGGATTGAATGCGGAAATATCCACCCAGGTGTACGTTTGGGCACCACCCTACATGAAGCCTTGGGTTTTAGGGCGAACAACGGGAAGCTGAACATAGCCGCGATTGAAATAAGTAAGAGACGGTTAGAATACTGGTGGCAGAAAACTAGAGAGAACGGACAAAAATAATTATAGGGAAAAATATGGAATTTCTGCCATAAGGGGCAGGGAACTGGGATATGAAATTCCGTTTTTGATATGGCATGATCGATTTGATTGAAGTAAATTTAAAAGGCATGAGGAAAATTAAAAGAGGAAAAAAAGTTCTTAAATCTTCTTACGAGCCTGGTGGCGCACATGTCACCGCCCCGTTGCAAAGGGGAAGCTCATAGCATCCATCCATCCATCCATCCATCCAGCGGGGTAAAGTCTGCGAGGTAGCTGCGGCTGCGCCGGTAGCACCGGCCTCGCCTACGCTACCGCCGATGTGAACTGGTCGGTCTTTTCGCCAGTTTTGGACTGTTTGACGGCGAGATGTAGTCGAGAGCGAAAAAGAAAACTGAACGTTGGTGCTCCTTGCCTGGTTGCGACACAGAAAAACACCGGAAAAAGCTTCTCTCTTCCGTGCCCCTGCCTGCAAAGAAGCGTTTGATTCGAGGGTCGCGGGATCGAATCCCGGCTGCGGCGGCTGCATTTCGATGGAGGTGGAATGTTGAGGCCCGTGTACTATGCGATGTCAGTGCAGGTTAAAACACCCCAGGTGCTTGAAATGGCCCTCTACTTCGACGTCTCTCATAATTATATTAGCGTGGTTTCGGGACGTAAAACGCCAGAAATCAATCAATCAATCAATCAATCAATCAATCAATCAATCAATCAAGCGTTTTCCAAATGGGCTCGGGCAGTCCCAAAGGCTGACAAGGTGTTGCAGGAGAACTTGGCAATTTGTTGCAGCGGTTGCTCATTCGAGGAAATATATACTGGAGACCACAGTAACTGATGTCATAGCTGACAGAAGATGGAGCGAGAGGGCAATAGGTATTAAAAGATAAGGACAGTGAGAGCGAGATATATTATTTGTAGAAAATATGCGCGCAAAGGTCTCGAAGTTCGTTTTATATGTGGCCATCTCGGGCGTTGTCGACCGAGCGAACACTGAAACCTTGCGTATTATAGACCAATGTTCCCGACAGTTTTCCTTTTTTTCCCCATTTGTGAATGAACGACGTCAAAACCATATTTATTGTTTCACTGTTTGCAGTCATAGTAATTAAACTGCTTGTATCAGTACGAAATGACATGCCTCGTCGTTACAAAAGGTACGGCTGTGTGCCCACTGTCAAGAACTGCTGAAGTGGCTAATGTGGCATTTGAGGCATGCGCCTTTTCCGCACGATATAAAATCAGTACTTAATTAGAAGGCAAGATGGCGTACTCTTATACAGGACAAGTAAATGCCGTTCCTGAGCCGCAAAAGGTATAAAAGGTACCGCATAAAAAGTAGAAAAGTGAATATTATAAATATAAACGTCCAAATATAGAAAACACCGCCAGGAGTATATTTACCGCTCTGGGAAGAGTGAGTGGGAGATTTACGATAAAATTTAACATTGGAACCGGCACCGTAAAAAAAAAAGCCTCCTTTTAGTAAATAACTACGAGAACACTATGGGGACATGATCAAAGACGAGAGCATCATTAAGTGGACCGACTTTAACAAATGACACATGTGTACAACATTTTTCAGCTGAATGTTTTCCCAAGAAAGCTACATTTAAGCTGCTTTGAGAAGTGCTACGCTGTGAAAAGTCTTACTGAGAGGCTTCATCAAATAAATGGCATATATGCAGTTTTCCCTAGTATGTGCACCACTGATTCTGTTGAGTGCAAGTGCTTTAATGGACATCACCGAAGAACAAAACTGTGCGGTCAGACTACGTTGGTACACTCGCTAACTAAAAAAAGAACACACACACACACACACACACACACACACACACACACACACACACACACACACACACACACACACACACACACACACACACACACACACACACACACACACATTTACGGTTCTAAACTGGAAGTAGCTTTTAGTGTGCGAGGAGCGCGTCGCAGTGCGTCGTCTGCTCCGTTCCCCGCGCTCATGCCTACAGCGCCCCTTGCGGCATCGGTGCGCTTTTGGGTCACGTTTGCGCCGCCGTTGCTCACACCTCCCCATTCTAGCCACCCTACCCTGACTGCGTGATAAGAAAGGGCATGGCCCGCGTTTAAAATATGGGAAAGATGGTGGTGACAGCGGGGAACGTGTTTATAAAGTTTGTTTTTCCCTTAGTTTTTGGCAATATCACATATCAGTAGTGAACGAAAACGTTTCGGAGGTACGTGTAAAATTTGTGATGGTGGCCAAGGGCTTTTCTGTAACATACCATGGTCGCGGGCCAATATGTTCTCGGATGGTCGCCAAGTACAGCATGATCACTTCTCCATATTAGTGTAGGGAGATTCGTGGCAGAGGAACATATACGTATGTACCAATGGCCAAAAAAGAAAAAGAAATGCGGAATCGTGGCTGTACGTGTACAATTTGTCATGAGGTCGCACAAATTTCAACTGCACCGGAATAACCAGAAACGTGTATTTTTGCAGTCATTAATTCAGTTCGCGCTAGTTGCTGTACGGAATACTTAACTTCTTTTTTTATCCAGAGAATCATGCAGACCTGCGCATAACGTTTGCGACGTTTGAATTTTGCGCTGTTGTCAGCGCACCATGCACGCCGGCCGCTGTACAGCAGTACTGCGATAAAAAAAAAAAATAGTTCATAAAAGGATCCGAACAGGCATTTTTCCCAAACTCGCAAAGTGCAGAAGTTGTGAAACGTTTATGTAATTGTACATAGGTTGTCATATATATTGCATTTGATCTTGCTTTAAGCATGTATTGGCATGCACATGTTTGTATTACAGCGCTCGGGTTTTTTTCCCGACTTGCCCCGCGACTGCTACCTGTTCGCGTTCCTTCTGCGTGCGTTGCTGAGTGACAAGCTTGTGTTGAAATAAAAGGTGAGTAAATTTCAACGGTCTTCTTATTGCTTTTTTCGCTCATTGCAATGTGCAATTTGGTGACGACGTACTGAGACGTAAATCGCTATTCCCAGCGCCTTTTTATATGCACATGCCGTTGTTTTCTCATGTTACCGGCGGACACGTGCGAAACGTCTTTAGATGCGGCGTCCGAGCAGCGATTCAGTTAGCCTTAATATTTAGTGAGTAATCCACCGTTGTCGGGAAAAGCGATGTGCGATATAAAATTAGTTCAACGGACGATCTTCCATTCGCGCCATGCATATGTACTACGTACTACGTATATGTAGTACATACATATGTGTATGCGGTGCGGAATGCGTCGGCTACGCGTATGTCATCGCACCTGTACATTCAATTCTTTAGCATTATCACGTAAGCGTTGACTACCTTGACCACGGGATATGGTAGCGACTAATATAGGCGAGAATTAAGTAACGAGATTTGCTCTACGATGCGCAAGCGCTGAAAACGCGACTGCACTCGTGTACGATGCGTGATCGATGTCGGTCACGCTACATGGAGGTGAATGCACCTTGTCTTCATTATCTGTGCGATCGTGCGCTTATAATGACGCCAATGTGAAGCTGATCCTCCTATCGCCGATCTCGTCCTTCTCGCCGAAGTAGGAACTACCGTACCCTGGTGTCAACGCTCGCACATTAAACAAATTGCAAGGGTGTGCCGGCATTCAAAGAGTTATCGGTGAATTTGGCAGTTTGCAGCTATATTTTGACTGTGAGCTAAATGGAGCAATGTAATAAAATTAACATTAGTAGCAGAAAATTGACGCCCTAGCTCTAGACAGAGTGTGGTTTGACGTGAACGAAGTGCATGCCGGCACAAATGTCTGCAGGTCGCTAAATGCTCGTGGATAACTTTAAAAAGTGTGCACGGGATAAAAGCAAAAGCAGTATTTGCCCATCTCAAGTAGCCACGTTTTAAATGTTTCATGCTGAGAAGTGTAACCATTCGCTTATTTCAGTTCAACTGCATTCCATGCAACCGTTTGAACTGTTGCCTTTGGTGCACCTAGGCTTTTATTTTTAATACCGGCTCCGGTTTTCAGGTTTACATTGAACCTGGAGCCATCTTCCAAAGGCTGCAAGAAGTGATATTAAAGTCTATGACGCGGTCATTTTTATGTCTATGGCACCATTTGCCGAAAGAAGAGGGAATGATTTCTGGCTAACTTTGAGAATTAATTGTAAATTCCAGGCCGCGTGCTGGCGTTTGACTCGCGTGTTCTCAGGACACTCGACTACCGATCGGCAGCGTTTTCTGACGATGCTGAAGAAGTGTTGCAGGGCCCCTTTAAATGGCTCATTTGTTGTTTTTCTTCATATTTTCTGTCATGTTTTCTTTCATATGGATGAGGTTCCCACATAAATGTGGAAGCTACCCCTAGTAATAAACTGATAGTGGAAAATAATGAAGCAATGTAACACTCTGCTCTATAAACTCTTGTTTCCTTCATGTCAGTACATGTGCTGTTATCCTCGTGACCATGCATAACCAACTAGCATTTCAGAAAATATTTCGTCTGTGCATTTTGTTGAAGGAATATTGAAAGCAATTCCTGAGCACTTGCTTTCAACATTCAACTTAAAAGAAAAATTGGGCTCACAGTATTTTGTGTACCTGTATTTCACAGGTGCAACACACACATGGTTGTTCAGTACTACTGATGCTGTTGTTGCGGACTCTAGAAAAAGGTGGCTGATGTTTGCAGCTGATGAGGAAGGTGGAAGCACACAAAACCAGCATGCCGGACCAATGGACCAATGGTGTATTGTATGGTGTAAATAAACATGAAGTATTAAAAATATTTGCCTTGTGACTTATCTGGGTGGGATTGACCAAGATGAAAAACTAAACAAAAGGGCTAAAAATTGCATTGAACAGAATGGTTGGACCCCATATCGACGACAGGCTTAATAGCTACTTGTACGGTATTCCGTAAAAAAAAAACTACAACAAATTTAGCTGGGCATGAAATTGTTGCCAAAATAAAAAAGTAAAATAAATGTACTAGAAATTGCATTGGCCAAAATGCTTGGCCCCCATGTACAGAACATGCTTGGCAATTGCATGGAATTCCACAGCAGTTCCAATTGTGGAAGGAGGTGTTTCCAATCGTTTTCCAAGCATCGCCTTCCTATGCTTGGCCAATGGTAGGCTTGTCACGTTTCCCAAGCACATTCCTCACTTGGCCTCCAGTGACTTTCCAATCATGGACAGCTTGGCCACTGATGCTTTGCCATGCCAGGTCCTAGCAAATTTTGCTGGTAGGGTGGGCGCTACTTTGCAGACCAGCTTACTTCACTCGTAACATTACTCAATGAGAATTAATTTCGTGTCACGAACAAATCGTAAGCAATATTTTCGACGCGATTCCTTCGACACCGGCAAATGCCTCGGCGGGTCAAGACGAGTGATCAGCGCGTAAGCTCCGCCCTAACGAAGCGAGTCTGCATACAAGCTGTCCAACCTTCCGACAAGACATTCGAGCTTAGCGCTTGCAGGAGGACGGTAACGCTCTCCCGCAGGCGTTTTCAGGCACTATGGGAAACCTCAGTTTCATAGGGAATAGATTCAGCTCTGGATTTCCCTCTTAGTTGACGCTGCATCGTCTCTAGAATTCCCCACAAAGCGATGCTGCGCGGAGCGCTGACGTCTACATCGAACTAGCCAATGAGAGAGAGGATCACCCTCCTGGATTTACCGCTTCGCCTCCCCCCCGCCCCCCCAACTTTTATGCCAAGGTCAGCCCCCCCCCCCCCCCCTGGATATGTTTCCTGGCTACGCCAGTGATTGCACCCCGTACGTAACCTCAAGAGACATGCGGATCAGCGCACGCGCGAGACCATGGAGGAATTTGTCCATTTACCTGCACTGCTGGAACTAGTTCATGTGGTGCCGCACTCGACCATTCGTTTTGGCAGTGCAAGATGGCGCCCTCTGAACTTAGCCGTTCGTTTTAAACGAGTGTAGATATCGTGCAGGGTTAGTTCAGACAGATCCCTGCACTACCTGCACTGACGTGAGAGCTAGTGCCGTTCGTGCAAAACCATTCGCAGCCGTGGCAGCAGACGACATACGCGTGTCAATCAGCAGCGCCCTGACGACATTGACGCCGATCATGAATGAAGATGGGGGCCACGTCCGCCAAGACTTCCTCAAAGTACCTCGGAATTCTGTTGCGTTGTATCCTAGTTAGTCTGAGAGCCAGAACTGTGACGACATCGTCGAACTCTTCGTCTTCGCTGTCGGAGTCCATCATTCGACATTTGTTCGAACAATGGCTGCAGATGGCGCAACGCACTTCATAGCTCCAGCGCAATTAGCCAGACCCCACACCTCTCAAAAGCGTGCAGGCAAGGAACAGCAGATGGATCAACGCGAACAGGTGCGAAGTGCGGAATAGTAGCAAAAGGCTTGCACTACCTGCACGACGGCATTAGTTTTAGTCAGGTGCTAGTGTCGCGCTAGGCCTGCACTTGCTGAACTGGCGCTGCATGAGTGCAGCACCGACAGCACTTTCGTCTGAACTCCCTAGAACTAGTTCACGGCGTGCATGGTAAATCGAACGGACCTATTGTCTTCGCTTGTGTTCATACCGTATGCGCGCTATTTTGATGCATTTAAAAAACCCCGCCAAGTTTTTTTGTCCCTAGGTGCCTAGGTCCTCTAGGCCGTGATTTGTGCTTAGGGGCCTAGGTACTGGTCACGTGAGCGATTGTATGATTTTGGACGCGCGCGCGCTCGCTCGTTGTGGAATGCACGTGAGCGTGGAGGTGTTTTCTGTGCGGCAAAATGTAACTTGTGAGACTTCGACATGGAAACGGTAAGCGTTATTCTATTTTAAATGACCATTGCTTAATGCGGAGTGTGGGAAAATACGCGTGTCCTAGTTTCGCACTAGTTTCTGATTGAGGCCGATTCCGGTGTCTGTCCGCGTGTCTTCCCTTTTTTGAAGTGCTTAGCGTTGCATCTACTCTCGTTACGTGCGCAACTCGACAGCACTGGCAACAAAGCTTTTGTCACGCCCAGCTGGGCATTACGAAGGTGTTACTGCCGTGTTTCGGGTGATGACAAAAACACCACGCTAAAATGCGGTCATTGCAGAAATTATCGCATAATCTAACTCGTGTAGTCTCAACGGCATACACCTCTAGCGACGGCTGTAGGACGTAACGACGCAATTTCTTCAGTCAGGTCCAACGTCGGCTTTCGGCGCATCATAGCGCATCACCACAGGTTTGCTGAGGTCTGCTCAAGTCCCTCCGTGGTACGAGTACGTTATACAGCTTTGTGGACAAGAGCAAAATCTGAATGTGGGAGTTCCAAAGAGATAGCTACACTGTCAAACATGCTGCACGGGAGCGATAGGTGTCCCACATATGCAACTGCAGTATGCATGCATGCTCGACACTGCACAGTTATTTCAAATTGCTTGCACTTCTCTTATTACAATAAGTTCTCTTGGTAGCATTGTTCAGGTGTAGTTTGAAAGAAGACAATGAGAGAGAAAAAAATAGAAATGATGCACCATGCTTAAATGAATGCACCATGCTGAAATTTCAGCACCACATAATTTTGTTGCCTTATTCCGGCTCTGCTATATAGCTAGTTTTGGTGCACCCTGCAAAATCGGGAAAGAATATGCCTGTAGCTCAGCAGAAAACCTGTTTCACTAGTATCTGTGTGAGGCATCAAACACACGTTTGAGAGAAATGGCACATATGCTGGTCTGCAAGCATTCCTACTCAGCTTGGGTTAATGCTTGTGCCCTTGAGTTGTTTATGTGGGCCTATTCTGATGCAAGCCTTGCACTGCATTTTGACTGTCTGCACATTGAGCTCACTGTGCAGTAGACAAGCACTCCGGGCAGATTGTCAAAACAGTGCAAACAAAACAAACAGCACAACCTTCCCTTTTCTTCAGGACAATAACGATAATTTCTTTGGTTTAACATGCCAAAACCACAATATGATTATGAGGCACACTGTAGTGGGGTGCTCCAGAAATTCTGACCATCTGGCCCTAGCAAAAATTCTAATAGAGATGTGTATCAGTCTAATAAGTTTTTCTATTAGTCTTATTAGTATTGTATTAGTCTTATAGGAATCCTTACTTGTCTTATTTGTATTAGTCTAATACATCGCTCTATTAGCCTTGCTAGTTTATATCAATATGCTCAATAAGACTTTTCGAAATTTGTCTAATGAATCTTTTCTCAAGCAAGGTAGCTAGGGCTTTATATAACTATTAAAACACAAAATTTGCAAATCAATAATCCTTTAAATAGCTTTATTAGTTTGTATTAGTTTACACAGTAAGAAATTTACACCCTCAAGGGTGTAAATGAGGAACCCAGAGATGTATGATTTCTTGGCAATTTGGCAGTGAATATTTGGTGGGTTTAGATTAACAGATATGCGTGATGCACAGCTACCAGTTAGCCTACCCTTGATTGACAGATGTCCTGTGTATCCTTATTTTGTAATTGCGCATAACAGTAATTTCCCCACTGGCACTACATAGCAGGTCAGGAATCTGGAGTATATATACGGGACTGTCTCTGTACAGATGTGAAATGACGCAAACGTTCTCTGTTCTACATATTGATTTGAAATGGTCGAGTGTGTATTTGCATGTGTGATGTTCCCACGGTGTCTTGTTAGTGTGTAATGTGTGATCATAAATGCAGCTAAAATCAAATGCTGTGTCACTCACAGTTCGATATGCAACGCATATGCATCCTCCATTTTTGCTCTACACACAAAAAGGGCGTCACTCGCCCATGAGCTTACTCCATGCCCATGGGATAGGTCATTTACACCCTTAAGGGAGGTAAAATTTTATATTGTGTATTAAGCCTCATAGGCCTAGGTTATTAAAACAATCGTATTATGTTTTCCTATAAGTCTTGTACAAGCTATTAGTCTAATACTAATAAATTCTATTGGTGACAATAACCTCATAGGCTATTAGTTTCTCTATTAGAATTTTTGCTAGGGGGGTTTCTTTAACGAGCGCTGGCAAGACACAGTACACTCCTCAAGTATTTCTGCCTCTATCAGAAATGCGACTGCTGCAGACGAGGTTGAACCTACATTGGGTCAGCATTGAAGCATCAGCTGCAACTGGTGCATTGTTATTGTGAATATTAAATGCCTCCATACTCTGTCTAGTTGCCTACTCATGATGCCTGGTGACAGTGTTAACTTGGCTATACTTACGTGCACAATTGCTCCCTGCACATTGTGCAGCATACTGGAGCACACTATCGGATCACAAGATGGCAGAGTGAATCGTAATGCAAAGAAAAGGTGTGCAAGACACAGACAAGGTAAAAAGGAGGGGACAATATGAACAGTGTTTGTGTCGTCCACTCTCCTTACCTCGTGTTCATGTCTTGCACGCCTTTTATTTCCATTACGAACCACTGCGTACTCGGCTTTCGGTCCTTTAATTTTTTTGTTTATTTATTTTAAAATACTGTCAATCCCTTGAAGGGATTATTACAGGAGTGGGAATAAACACACAGAAATATCACAGAAGTTATGCCAATCACACAACATATGCTCAACAGTAAAGATGTAGACAAAGATAATTAGCTCAGTTTTACAAGACTAATAATTTAGCAAGAAGAACACAGCAGCAGTGACGAAAAAGACTGTCCTTTGAAGTAGAATGAATGATGGAAGTTGATGTTCTAGGGGAAATTCAAACATGCGATCTGAAGTTATTTGATTGGAAAATGCAGTCAGGGGGTGAGTTAATTAGGTTGTGCAGTGAAAATGCAGACATGCATGCACTTGATCCTTGATATAAAACGAAATGTCGGTTATAACGAATTCAATAAAGAATAGTACTGTTATTAAAACAAACATGTTTAATCGAATTATTATGTGTAACAGAATTATTTCCTTGTCACACTTAATCTGTTATAACCTGGTTTGACCGTAGTATGTAGTTGGTTAATGTTAGTTATAGAGAGCTGGAGCTTTCTGGAAAGGCCTTGACAGTGAATGTTTGCAGTGTGATGGAGGCATGTAAAGAGGTGCTTCATCGGGTACAGCTCTTTGACGACCATTCCGCGCTGCACCTGTGTGCTCTCCGAGATGGCTGGTCTGATATGCGACCTGGATTGCTGGAGCCAGGAAAACTGGAGGCACGGGATCGGTTGGGCCGTACTCCACTCTTCCTCTGTGTTATGCTGGGTGACAGCCAGGGGGTACAGATCCTGCTTCGTGCTGGTGCCAGGCCTGATCACGGGGACCATGCTGGACAGACACCTCTGCACTTAGCCGCACGAAAGGTGAAGTAGTTGTTTTCAAATGTCATTCTTGTTGCAGCTTGCTTATGATGAGTGTGCGCGAGTGATGGGTACAGTTCTTGGTGGTTTACCTGTTCATTTGAGGCCTGTTTTTTCATAAGTCTCACACTGCATGCATAGGGAACCTGTATGATAAAGGATGCTTACTCGAGTTGCTTCATGACCCAAGTATACCCACCCAGGCAGAAAAAAAAAAACGAGAGGAAAAGGGAACCAATTGGGAAATTTCTCCCTCGTCCCTCATCCAATTAGTATGTCAATGGGCCGATTGGACCAATTGGTTGTATGTCAGTCGGGTGAATTGCTTCTAATGGTGCAGAAGCCCTTAAACAATTGGTTGTATTCTGAAATGGTGCACTCGGTATTACAACCAGGTTCTCCCAAATGTCTACTCAGCTGGCACGCCACTGATGCATACCTTTGTTTATCAAGATGAAGTGCACATCTAATTAAGCATGATATAATGACATGAAATATGCTCTTCCCTGTGCTGTTTGTCCTTAATTTATTGATTGATTGATTTCTGGGGTTTTATGTCCCAAAACCATGATTTGATTGTGAGAGACGCCGTAGTGGAGGGCTTGGGAAATTTCAACCACCTGGAGTTCTTTACTGTGCACTTACATCTCATAGCACAGGGGCCTTAACATTTCACCTCCATCGAAATGCAGCCACCGTGGCCGGGATTAGATTCTGCGACCCTCGGATCAGCAACTGACTACCGCAGCCACTATACCACCACGATTGGGTGCTCATATTTTCTTTAATTTGGTATGTCACACTTACAGGGTCCCTGAAACGTGTTTTTTACATTGCGTCACTGATTAGCCAACACAATTGTGAAATCATTCACACCATAAATAAAGCGAAACACCATGCGCTAAGGCAGCTATGGGCTTATTTCTGTCGCCTTCCTCCTTACCGCTGCTGTTCCTCCTCAACTCGATCAGCTGCGGAGTGCGCGCTAATGATGACTGCGCCTCCCGCATCAGCCGCTGTGCCGAGCCCTCCGTAGCGACGTAGCGCCGCAATATCTTTACTGAGGTCACTGGCTTCGGCAGTGCTAGCCTCAGTAATAGAGTGCTGTTGACTCGTGTGTATGCTGCCAGATGCTGCGACGATACCATTGGCTGAAACGAAGACCACGAGAGCATACGGGTGGTGCAGTTTTACGTTGAGCAGGAGCACATTCTAAACTGAGCAGACGACGTTCACTGTCTGCCGGAAGTTATGTAATTGTAGTCATTGACTGCGATTGTGTACCATCATTTTGTTACTGTTTTTAATACAAGACAATTTTTACTAACTTTGAGCTGTTACAAACAAATGTTCGCAGTTAGGTTGGGAAAATTATTTGCATGTCACTGGTTAGGGGCCAGTCAGTGGCCTCCCCATCCATCGTTCGATGCGTTTGAAAGCGCCTTTTGTTGAGCCGCTACGATCTTTCGCGATGCGCGTGTTCAAAACTTTATTGTAAATTACGCACTTTACACAGAGCACTGAAATCTATCCTCTAATGATCCTAATGACTCGCTCTACCGGATCACCATGTTTGCACAAAATCGTCAAAACCGTTCCAGGGTCCCTTTAAATAGAGGCACTCTAGCTTGGTAGCTTTGTGCAGCACTATCTTTATACACATTTTAGACAGTCTCATTTTAATGCCATGTGCACCATTTGTGACCCTCTTGGAATACAGTGCACTGTTTTTGGGCTACTCCATATGCTCTTTCATGTGTTTATGCATGTTAACTCTTGCTGTTTCAAACCATATTGCATAACGAACAAATAAGCTGCTTAACATCATAACTGCTTATTGGATGGTAGGTACATTTGACATAGGTACAGTAAGTGAAAAACAGAAAAGCTACCTATTTAAAATACATAGTGCATATTAATTCTTCGTCAGGTCACTTGTTCATGCCATAAGTGTTGTCTTTAGTTTTCCTCAACACGACAGTATCCATTGAAAAAGGAAAACTAGAGACGATACTTTACAGAAAGATAACGGATTGCCAGGAATACCTTGTTTACAATAGTCATCCCAGGCGACACTGTAAACAGGGGATACTTATAGAGCTCTCCAATAGAGCCCTCCTGGGTGCTGCCATGAAGGTACCGCTAGCAACATCTAGCAGCGGCGCTATCTTGGGCTGTTTGCTCGCCGGGCTCTCCGTCCGGGCACGTGCATTCGTTGTGTGTGTTTCTGCAAGGTCTTGCTTTTGCTCTTTGTAAACGTCGTGGAATCGTTTGGTAGATTCATTTGTGAGTGTGTGGGATCTGATTGATTAGCAGGACAGTTGCTATCGGTGTTGTTTTACGTGTTATTGCGCGGGCAGAGGTGGGATCAGCGAGGCTGGTTGGTAGAAACTGGGAAACCGGGAACCGTGTCTGAGTTACTGTTGTAAGATGACTCGCCTCATAATAGGAGTACTGTTGCTCTTGCTAACAATACTGCCACTCATTAAAGCGAGAGCCTTAATGTCTCAATGAATGTTCACTGTCCTAAAAAGGGGGGTGGGGGTAAAATTATAAAAAAAAAAACGATACCTTGAGAGATAAATGACTTATCATGCAGCACTATATATCAAACGAACCCTTTATTCAATGCAGACGCGACGAGGCATAATCAGCATGATAGCCAGGCTTTAAATCATGCTCATGACTATAACTAAGAGCCTGCCTAGAAATCAATGATTGAAAATCGCAAGCTAATGTTTGTAAGTCATGCAAGTCACGTCAGAGTGGTTATGATAATGAGTGTGTGCCATCATAATGAACAAATCACAATTAAAAAAGGACCTGATTTTGCAAAGCATGTTATTAATGACCCATGATGCAAGGAAAAGCTTGAAACTTGAAAGAAGGGGGTCGAGATGGGTGTGAAACGAAAGGTTCATGACAGGTTCATGACATGACATGATGTGCTCAGGTCATGCTGTGACATGAGCATGACTCTGCAAACAAGACTACTGGAAGGGGATCAATATTAGTGTCAAACAAAAACTGCATGTCCAAGGATGTAATATTGGTCCTAGTCACGTTCATGACATGTCATGACATGCTCATGTCATGAGCATGACTCCACAAAAATAATTGTAGAGGAAGGAGGTCAAGATGGATGTCAAACAAGGTTGAGAGACTTCATACGAGTTAGTCATGTTGATGACATGAAATACATATGACATGAGTATGATGAAGCAAAAATTAACGGAAAGGGGTCAACATTGGTGCCAAATGAATAGTGTTTGTTGAAGGATCTGTAATTGTCCATAGTCACGTTCATGGCATGACATGATATGCTAAGGTCACCTGTGACATGAGCATGACTCTGCAAAAATAAGAATCCTAGAAGGAGGCCGAGATGGGCGTTAAAGGAAAGGTGCATGTCAAAAAATGTGATACTGGCTATAATAGTCATGTTTATGACGTGACACGATGTGTTCATATCATGCTATGACATAAGCATAACTGCAAACATGAGACTACTGGAAAGGGATCGACATGGGTGTCAAAAGTTGCATGTCGAAGAATGTAATACTGGTCATAGTCACGTTCATGACATGACGTGCTCATGTCATGAACATGACCTTGCAAAAATAAATGTAGAGGAAGGAGGTCAAGACGAGTGTCAAACGAAAGGTATAGGTCGAGAGATGCGATATGACTTAGTCATGTTCATGACGTGAAATACATGAAACGACATGAGCATGACAGAGCGAAAATTAATGGAAAGGGGTTGGAGGGATGCGATATGAGTTACAGTCATGTTCATGACATCAATTACATGGCATGAGCATCATTATGCAAAAAGCTATGAAAGAGAGTCGACACACATCGTAAAACGAAAGGCACATGTGAAGATGTGATAAGAGTTATAGTCATTTTCATGTCATTATCACGGCAAACATTATGACTCAACATGAAAGCTTTAAGGAGGTTAACATGGGTGTCAAAGGTACAGCTCAAGGGATGTGATATGTTATAATCATGTTCATGACATGATCATGGCTCGACATGATCATGACTCAACATGAAGACAAACTCAAGTAGTAGTGCAAAAGCGTTTGGACACTGATACGAAGACAAGTAAACTTTAACGAGGTGTGATAGTCGGTCAGTAAATGTCGCACGTATATCTGTGCGCATAACATTGTAAAAATGTTGTGGCATGATGTATAAGCCATGGTATATGTGCGACATTTACTCAGTTAAAACCAGCAATATATAGCTACTCTTGGCTAGAGTTCCTTCATCTTGGTTAACTGTCGGCTATTGTGTGCTGACTTTCTCAGTAATGAATAACGTTTGCTAATCATACAAACCTCGCTGCATCTTGGCATAACATCGGCTTCCACGGTGCGTGAGACCTGGATTTTTCTTGTTCTGGTCGGATTTCCCATTTATCGCAGTCATAATTAAGAAGCATTTGTTCGGGTTCGTTTTCGCAACTTGGTACATTATCGACATCTGTTGAGCGGCCCCCTCCCTTTTTTTTTTGAGGGAAGCGTCTGCGTCACGGGATGTGCTGGAGCACGTTTGCCGCTCAACAAAACATGCCCGCATGGTTTGCTATGCGCAGGAACAACCCGCATGCTTGTTCGCTGAGCATGCTTTTTCTTTTAGCTAGGTGGATCCCCTGCCACAATGGTCTAGTAGTTATGGCACTCGGCTGCTGATCCGAAGGTCGCGGGATCGAATCCTGGCCGCAACGGTTGTATTTCGATGCAGGCGAAATGTTGAGGCCCATGTGCTGTGCGATTTCAGTTCACGTTGAAGAACCCCAGGTGGTCGAAGTTTCTGGAGACCTCCGCTACAGCGTCTCTCATAATCAGAGCTGGTTTTGGGACGTTAAACCCCGCAAATCAAATCAGCTAGGTGGATGGCCTTTTAAACACGCGAGATTAAACGCCTTCGTCCCTAAAATATATACATAAAGAAAAGTACCAGAACACACTAGAAAGACTGAATAGGGACTGCTGAGAGAGAAGCGTAGAGCCTCCCTCCAACAAACGACAAAGGTTCTGGGGATACGTGTACAGCGGCTCACATAAGGAGGAGGAGACAGACCTTTCCTTGGCTGCTGCAGGCTGCAAGTCAATGAAGAAGTGAAAAGCTCGTAGCACAGGCCGGAGGCATACAGCAGCGAGGACAAGAGCAAAAAATAAAAAAGGAAAAGAAACGTGAATGTTCATGCTAAAACCCCTTGCTTTGATAGTACCGTGAAACTTGCTTAGCTCTCATGGTTGAAGCAAATCGATAGGGAGAGAGAACTAAAGGAGAGATCTGGGAACTTCATGCCATATGCTAAGAACGGCACTGACTAGGGTTGAGGGGGTGTTGGTGACACCAGCGTCAGACCGCGTGGGAACATAAGCGGTGCGGTGTTCTGGCACGAGTACGTCAGTGAGTGCGCAGCCGCGCTACTCCTACGCAACGTTGTGCTTGCTGCACAGATGTTTATGTGCAGCATTTCTTCTGGTTGTAGGTGCAACCGTAAACTGTGCAGCGATGCCCTGTCGATAGGCTGTTTTTAAAGGACATTTGAAAGTGCTCTAGTGAGCGATAAACAACGCACGCACTGCGCAAGCACGGCAAAACGTATGGGTGGCTCAGGGCAACAAACAGCCCAAAGAAGGGGAGCGTTGCCCGGAGAGCTCTCTCCCGTGCGCTAGCAGACGAAAAAAATAGGTTCCAGCTCGCCGGTGCGAGAGTGCCGATGGAAACGTCTATAGGAAAGACAAGGTGCATAAGAAGGATTTGTAGCAACGACGCACATTACCTTCACCACTTAAGCAATTTAAAGACAACCTTAGCTGAATGAAATCACCCGTACGACGCTCTAAACAAGGCATACAATGACGCATGTAAACTAGATAGGACACCAGCACTAGGAAAAAGGCCCTAGAGCACTGGCCAACTAGCCGCTAGCATTCATAACGAAATACTCCAATGCACTTCCAAACATAAATAATGTTCTTCAGAAATACTATCCAATGCTAGCAAGCAATGATCGCCTTAGAAAAGCGTTTCTGAAATACCAAGAGTCGCCTACCACTGTAATAGAAAGTTAAAGGACTTGTTAGTACATGCCCAAGTAAACTCTCTGCGCATCTGTGGTATTGCGGCCTACGGCTGACGAAGAAGAAAGCCAACAAGCCATTACCCAACGAATGATGCCTGTTTATTTCTGACACCCCAATATATACAGGAAGAACAGCGCCACAGACGTTCACAGGGTTTCCAGACAGGATACCGAAACCAATAACAACACAACATATCCCCCCCCCCCCCCTGACCTATGATTGTTTAGTAAGCTAGTGGGTTAGTACTGCATGGTACTTTGTACATAACAACTTGCTCTCATAAGAGAAACGTAAGGCAACAAAAAGAAAGTGACCGGTCAACCGCAGCAACTACAATTATATATAAGACACTTGGAAACTCCATCCCTCCCCCAAAAGTTTTGTGCACAAAATGTTGAAAACATAGGCTGTACGAGAACACAAATTAATAGATTTGTCAGACACAGTCGCCGTAACATTTCGGAGGTTGTCTTGCCCGTGGTGGTTGTACATGAACAGAAGCCAGACCCGGTTGCGGTTTGGGGGTCCCAGTTTGGGAGTAGTGTGGTTGGCCGCATGAGCAGAAAGAGGCGCACCTGGTTGTGGCTCAGGTGTGTCTACTGAGTCGAGGGTAGCATGGGTGGCTACAGGAGCAGGCAGAGACGCAGCCGCAGCTTGAAATTCCTTAGGAGCAACTGGTAGCTCGGGGTTTCCCGGGGACGAGTACCTCCGAGTGTTAGCCTCTGGCTCATTCCAGGTCTCCCCTGAACGCAGAGTACGGGGACCCGAAGGGACTTTGACAGGCTTGAATGCATTCCAAGTCCTGCCATCATCGAGGTTGAAAGAGGACTATCCGCGCTGTCCCAGCACTTTGCAGGGACTGTCAAACGAGGAATCTCCCTTGAAGGTGACGGTGGGCTTCCTCACCCAGACGAAATCGCCAACTGGTCTTCTTCGTGGCTCGACGAAGATGTGTCTGCTTCTTGCTGCTCTCTTGCTTATGCTTCACCCGACAACGCAGTTGACGGAGCTCGGTAGCTGGGTCCTTGATGGAGGAAGACTACGGGTGCCCAACCAGGTCCAGATGTGTTCTTGGCAGCCTTCTATGCAGCAACAAAGCTGGAGCGACTCCCGTCATCGCGTGTTGTGTGCAGCTGTAAATGCCAAGGTATTCGATGACCGCTGGGCGATGTGGTTGATGTTCTAACAAAGCTGTCTGCACGAAGTTCTTGAAGACACGGTTGAATTGTTCAAGTCTATTCGCCTGGGGGTAGTACACCGAATAGTGCGAGAGGTGAATGGCATGATCATTCAGGAACTGGTTATATTCTCGGGAATGAAACTGGGGCCTGGTGTCACACACAATCTCGTTGGGGTAGCCCTCCTGAGAAAATACTGAGAGCAGGTAGATTGTCACTGTAAGCGTCGACACCTCTCTCCAAAACTGTACTTCAGGCCACTTGGAGAAATAGTCTACGTGGATGAGAACGAACCTGCACTCGTGCAGCGCTTTTTCCAAGGGACCGACGATGTTGATGGTGACCTTCTACCATGGGCGCTCTGGCAGGGACACAGTTTGCAGCAGAGTTACTGCAGTCTTGGCACTCTTGTCTGCAGCTTGGTGGACTGTACATTTGTGGATGGCAGTTTCCACTTGCTTGTCCATGCCCGGCCACCAAAAACGCTCTCATAGTCGCGTCTTGGTGGAAATGACCTGTGGAGTAAGGGAAGAAGGAACTACGAGCCGTTTCCCATGCAAAAGCAGGTCGTTGACCACAGACAGTTCTTTGCGCACAGTGAAGAATGGCTTAAGTTCACCCGGGATAGACTTGTGGGGAGCCCAAGATGATGCGACATAAGTCTTGACTTGCTCCAACGTTGTATCTTCATGCAGGAACTGCTGGAACTGTTTTTTAGTGAGGCAAAGTGGAGCAATGAGAGCCACGACTTCTTCATTAAGTGAAGCATCTTCCTACAAAACGGACACTGGAAGGCGGGACAGTGCACCCGCAACTTGTGGTATTCCACCGTGTAAATGTAGCGCAGAAGACGCTCTGAGCAGCGTGCGATGCGAAGGGGGCGTCTTCTTGAGCCTTGAGACGACAGAAGGGAGACCAAGGCTTGGTGGTCCATACGCGGCGTCCCACGAGGTATGTGTGCGAATGCTCACATGCCCAGATACATGCGAGTGTTTCTTGTTTGCCGTCTGCATACTTCCTGTTCTGTTGGGGAGAGCGTGCGAGATGCGAAGGTGACTGCATAGCTGGCACCCATCCATTTGTTGGAGAACGGCACCAAGGCTGCAGTCAGAAGCATCCATGGAGACAACCAAAAGAAGAGTGGGATCAAACATCTGAAGCACTTTACTGGATGACAACAGGAACTTGACTTTCTGAAAACTAGCGTCAACGGCATCACTCCCGATGGAGGGTTGATTCTTGCGGAGCAGTGTGCTCATCGGATCGACGACTCCAGCAAGGCAGGAACCAAACTTCGTGTAGTACTTGACTAAGCCGAGAAATGATCGCAAACCAGGAGCATCAGTGGGGGTGGGAGTGTTCAAAATAGAATCCACTTTCTCTGGCTGCAGCGAGATACCCTGGGCAGTGACACAGTGATCCAGGAAGGACATTTCTTTGACACAAAAGTTGCACTCGTCATTGAGCTCGAGTCCAACTGCTTTGATGCAGAAGAGAACAGTGGCCAAGTTCGTTAGGTGCTCTTGTTCGGTCTTGCTTAATTCAGTGATATTGTCAATGTAGAATAGAATGCTGGAGCACCCTTTGAGAATCTGTGACATCAACTGTTGAAAGGCTGTTGGGGCAGACGCCAGACCAAAGCATACCAGCTTGAAACGGAATAGTTCGTCGTGAGTCATGAATGCAGTCAAGTCTTGGCTCTCGGGATGTAACAGAACCTTGTGGTAGGCGCATGCAAGATCCAGCTTGGAGAACATAGTGGCACCGACGAGGCTGTTCAGGAGCTCTTCATTGTGAGGAAGCGGAAAGCTGTTGGCAATGACTGCTTTGTTAGGTGCCCTGAAGTCAACACAGACTCGAATGCCGCCATCCTTCTTCCTTACTACGACGATGGGGGCACCCATTCCGAGGCACTAACACGCTCGATGACATCCAGTTCTTCCAATGGACAGAGATCTTCTGAAACTTGACGTTGGATTGTCCGAAGGAGGCGCTGAAGTTTAGATGCCACAGGAGGCACCGCCAGTTGGATCTTGATCTGATGGACGAAACCCTTGGCGAGACCACAAGGCCTGGTGCGAAGAGGGAGCTGAACTTACCAGATAAGGTCTTCGATGGAGGGTTGGGTGGTGGAACTTGGCACTGGACTGAGAGCTGGGCCGTCTCGACTGTTGCTGGCATTTATTTATTTATTACATACTGCAGACACTTAGGTCCAAACAGGTGGGCAGTTTCTATAGGGCATGATCTCGAAGCAATGCAGTGACGACCCTTCAGTGTGCAGGTCCAAAGCCTTGCTTGCATCAATTCCAAGAATGGATGTGCCATTTGGCACAACGTAGAACAGGAGGTACACCATGTGTCCCTTGAACGTGGCTTCCATGAACTAGTACACCATTAATCAATTAATCATCATCGATTCCCCCTTTCAATTAATCAATTAATCAATTAAAACTCTTCGATTAATCGATTATGTCCCCCCCCTCCCTCCTACCACCACCACCACCACCAACCACAACACTGCCCCTTGGCCGGAGCGCATGATTGCGAGGCACGCGACGCTGAGATGCAGATGTCGAGCACATATTTCTACGCAAGTAGGAGCCCAGAGCGCGGAGCAAGTAGGAGCCTGGAGAAATGAACTCCAGCCTATCTCCGTCGCCTACACCGTTTTATTTAACCCCCAGAGTTTACTTGCTTCTTGTGTAAGTGCCACATTGTAATATGCGCTGCTTATTTCTTGACTGGTTCAGTTCTTATTGCCGTTTTATTTTACTCCTTAGTGAATTAAAGATTATTTGTCACCAATGAAAGAAAGAGAGATAATGTATTGGAAGGTAGAGGGGGTGGCCTGATGTCCCGGCCTCTACTCTGGGGAGAACGAAACAGGGGAAAAAGAGTGATGAAGCATTATGATGGGGATGAAAATGAGTGATCCGTATATTGAAATACCACGGTTCCAACAGCGCTTTATTTGGCCAAGCCAAGATGGCACTGACGAAGAAGGAACACGAGGCAATGGCTGATGATGGTCTTTGTACAGGTGGTGAAGATGAAGTCCGAATCCACCCCTACACTAATTCCCCCGTGGACGGAAGCGGCCAACCTGGCCGCGTGTTAGACAGTGGACCACAGATGAAAGGGTTTAAGGTGGGAGACATGCACGATTTCTGTTCCGCGGCAGCGTCGGTCAGTGGCCGCATGAACAGGTGTAACGCAGTAATTAACAGGTGAGGTCTCCTCGATGACTTTGTGTTCTTCGAACGAGGCTTTGCATTCATTGTTCCAATCGAAGGAAGGGGTACTAGACAGAAGTTTAGACAAAATTCCGGATGAAACGTCGAAAATTTGACGCGAGGCCAAGGAAGCTGCACAGTTCTTTAGCACGAAGGGGGCGGGGAAAGTATTTGGTGTATTTGGCCAAGCCAAGATGGCACCGACGAAGAAGGAACGCGAGCCAATGACTGATGATGGTTTTTGTACAGGTGATGAAGATGAAGTCCGAATCAATTCCTACAATATACATAATAAGACATGACTGCTTGCACAAAGGGGACAAGGACGCTAGTACAAATCATATTTCATTACGCTTGATATCAACCAACTAGCCCAACTGCCCGCCTTAACGCCTATATACCTTTTGATAACTGTAATGCTAGCTTCCGTGCAATGCAGTTAGCCCAAATTATGGCAGTTATTCACAACTTCAAGACAGTGTGCTTGTGATGTGTGATGTGCGCGGTTCAAAAAGTGCGCGTGAAAAACAAAAGTGACGCGAAGAAAGAAAAAGGAGGCAACGAGAAAAGACGCTCGCGCACCGGCAGGACGGTATATGAAAGAGGAGGAAGACGAAGAACAACGAGAGGCGGGGCGCTGCGAAATGAAATAGAATAACATAACAAAGCAGCCAACCACAAAGATCCACGGTGTTCCTAGCGGCCAATAGCTGGTGAACATGGGAACACAGCGGTGGCCAATCAAAGAGTAACGAATAAGCAGAAGCGAAAAAAAAAAGCGAGCGGCATCGGATTCTTCGGGGGGTTCCACGAAGGAGTTCGAGAAAGGCAGCAGAAGGCAGCGGATCGTCCACCGGCCGGGCGTTGAAGACGGCAGTCGGGTTCCGGACCCGAGCCACCAGGGCTTCACCCGACCGGGACCTCCTGCTGACCTGACTCCAGCCAACTGAACCCCAGTGGCTCGCAAGTTCCAGGCGAGGACTTGCTTAATCCTGTGCCCGTAGGCATAGCGGGAACCGTCGGACTACGGGTCCGAGTTCCACGCCGAGACGCCTGGCCGGGATGCTGCTACCACCTGAATGACCGCCTAGCTGCCCACGTCCTCCGTCGCCACCAAACATCTGGCATGGTGATCTTCGCAAGCCTGCGGCGCTTCGATCACCTCATCTGTCCGAGCCGACTGCACTTCGCTCACTCGTTCTTCGTGAAGCTCATCGACGATTTGGTGAGCCGTCCACTTCGCCCGCGTCACCTTCGCGTATCACTATCGGACCCTTAGAATTTAAATAGCCAGGACTCGCGTAGGACTTATAGAGACTTATGAGAACTCCACTCAATTCTGTTATGTTTTAGTTTCTCTTTGAAGTGTTTGTCGTTTAGTTTTTCTCTATTTCGAACAGTTTCATTAAAAGCTTGTGTGTGTGTGTGTCGTGTTGTGTGAAAAACGGCTTTGTCCTCGAATAGACTCTCGGAGGCTTCGCCTGAGAGAGTCGTCCGAAACCAAATCTATAAAAGAACCTGCTTAAAATAATCATCACAAATAGGCGTCCGCTATGACAGGACAGGAAAGAGCCGTTCGTCTTCTTAGATACTGTATTCTGGAAATATGAGTAGCACTTCGGAATTGAGGGAGGTCTTAGAGAAGCTGGCACGGCGTATGGGCTTTGAGGGCGAGGAGTTAAAGGCGTGGTGTGACGAACGCGACGCAGCAAAACTAGAGGAGGAAAGAGTGCAGATGGAGTTTGAAAGGGAAATGGAAAAGAAGGAAAGGGAACTTGAAGAATTGAAGTTAGGAACGCTTCAGTTACGGCTTCACTGGCAGAGCAGACGAGGCTCTTGAGAGAGAGGCGTGAGCGGGCGTTAGGCGGGAGCTTCAGCGTGCCGGCGTTCGAATTGTTCTCCAGCAGCTTTGGTCAGGAGAGTGAACCTCTCGTGGGAGGCGATTACGAGCATCGCTATGGCATTTCGCCAGATTTGCAGCTGAATGCTGGTATAAAGCATGGTAGGGCAATAGGCAGCAGAGAAACTAACTTTACGTTATGTGAGTGTGATGAAGCGAAGTGCAAGTTCGCAAATGAGGAACATGGAAGTTCCGCAGAGGATGAGTTCTCTTATAAAGCCTCTAGGAGGCCAAGTTCATTTAAGGAAGTCAGAGAACCTCAAGAACATGACGGCCAATGCCGTACAGAAATTTCCGAGGCGTTTGATGCCCACAGTTTAGGTGTGCCGCTTGCTGCGGGTACACATGACATAGGCATTGTCCAGGACCATTTGGGTGATCGTGTTGTGAATAGAGGGAAGCTTAGTTTCGAGGAAAGCACAGCGGTGGCCTGTGCTAATATAGTTGAGGAGAATGAGCAAGGACTCATTAAGGCGGCGACAATGGAGACCCAAGTTGAGCCGGCAGTATGCGATAGCGCAAACTGGCAAAATGATCCTGATGGAGAGGTCGACAGAGTGCATGAATGCACTATAAATTCTGTTGAATGTGGTCTTGAACTATGGAGCGTTCCAGTGACAGAGTGGGAGGCGACCTTTCAAACATTCGCTAGGCAGAGTGAGCAGACAAACAAAGACGCCTGATCTGCGTCCGATAATTGAAACTGGAAAAGGTGCCTCAATGTTTGTGCAGGGCTCTATGATCAAGAATACTGATGCATCTCCAGGTGCGTTTGTACGGCTAGACCGTATTCTCTCAGAGGATTTGCGAGCGTTACCGGTTGATCGACGAGGCCTAAGCTTTTACATAGCTGGAGTGCTCTTCCCAACGCGTCTGGCTCGTTGCGCGTGCGGTCAACAGCTTGGGCTGGCAGAGAATAGCACGTGCAAGGCATGTAGCTCTACAGAGCGTTCGAGTCTTTTGTGGAGTAACGGAAGAGATGCGTGTCTGTGGATACACCTGCCAGCGTCTACTGTGCTTTCCCATAAGCACGTGAAAGGCGTCGTGCCCCTCGTGTGGGACGCGATTACGTAAAAGTTCTGCGTCAACTGGAGGCTCTCTTGGTTTTGAATATTGGACTGTTTAATGGACATTTTGTGAATGGTCTTATGGCTGTAAATATTTTAATCCCTTTTGAACTCAGCTTTAAGCTTCTGGTTAATGAGAGATATGTGCATATATGTGTCAGTATGGATGTGTTTAGATTGGGTGTGGACTGTGAAAGTATGTGGAATGTGTCACTTATACCATAGCGTGTAAGCTCTCAGTGTGTGTTTCTGTGGACCATCTGTTGAACTGTGTGTGGACGTGTTGTGCTGGACTTGACGCGCACATCTCTGCAGTTTTTTTTTGTTAAAAAAAGCTTATTCGAAAAGGGGCTTGTTGTGATGTGTGATGTGCGCGGTTCAAAAAGTGCGCGTGAAAAACAAAAGTGACGCGAGAAAGAAAAAGGAGGCAACGAGAAAAGACGCTCGCGCACCGGCAGGACGGTATATGAAAGAGGAGGAAGACGAAGAACAACGAGAGGCGGGGCGCTGCGAAATGAAATAGAATAACATAACAAAGCAGCCAACCACAAAGGTCCGCGGTGTTCCTAGCGGCCAATAGCTGGTGAACACGGGAACACAGCGGTGGCCAATCAAAGAGTAACGAATAAGCAGAAGCGAAAAAAAAGCGAGCGGCATCGGATTCTTCGGGGGGTTCCACGAAGGAGTTCGAGAAAGGCAGCGGGAGGCAGCGGATCGTCCACCGGCCCTGGCGTTGAAGACGGCAGTCGGGTTCCGGACCCGAGCCACCAGGGCTTGACCCGACCGGGACCTCCTGCTGCCTGACTCCAGCCAACTGAACCCCAGTGGCTCGCAAGTTCCAGGCGAGGACTTGCTTAATCCTGTGCCCGTAGGCATAGCGGGAGCCGTCGGACTACGGGTCCGAGTTCCACGCCGAGACGCCTGGCCGGGATGCTGCTACCACCTGAATGACCGCCTAGCTGCCCACGTCCTCCGTCGCCACCAAACATCTGGCATGGTGATCTTCGCAAGCCTGCGGCGCTTCGATCACCTCATCTTTCCGAGCCGACTGCACTTCACTCACTCGTTCTTCGTGAAGCTCAACGAAGATGTGGTCTGCTTCTTGCTGCTCTCTTGCTTATGCTTCACCCGACAACGCAGTTGACGGAGCTCGGTAGCTGGGTCCTTGATGGAGGAAGACTACGGGTGCCCAACCAGGTCCAGATGTGTTCTTGGCAGCCTTCTATGCAGCAACAAAGCTGGAGCGACTCCCGTCATCGCGTGTTGTGTGCAGCTGTAAATGCCAAGGTATTCGATGACCGCTGGGCGATGTGGTTGATGTTCTAACAAAGCTGTCTGCACGAAGTTCTTGAAGACACGGTTGAATTGTTCAAGTCTATTCGCCTGGGGGTAGTACACCGAATAGTGCGAGAGGTGAATGGCATGATCATTCAGGAACTGGTTATATTCTCGGGAATGAAACTGGGGCCTGGTGTCACACACAATCTCGTTGGGGTAGCCCTCCTGAGAAAATACTGAGAGCAGGTAGATTGTCACTGTAAGCGTCGACACCTCTCTCCAAAACTGTACTTCAGGCCACTTGGAGAAATAGTCTACGTGGATGAGAACGAACCTGCACTCGTGCAGCGCTTTTTCCAAGGGACCGACGATGTTGATGGTGACCTTCTACCATGGGCGCTCTGGCAGGGACACAGTTTGCAGCAGAGTTACTGCAGTCTTGGCACTCTTGTCTGCAGCTTGGTGGACTGTACATTTGTGGATGGCAGTTTCCACTTGCTTGTCCATGCCCGGCCACCAAAAACGCTCTCATAGTCGCGTCTTGGTGGAAATGACCTGTGGAGTAAGGGAAGAAGGAACTACGAGCCGTTTCCCATGCAAAAGCAGGTCGTTGACCACAGACAGTTCTTTGCGCACAGTGAAGAATGGCTTAAGTTCACCCGGGATAGACTTGTGGGGAGCCCAAGATGATGCGACATAAGTCTTGACTTGCTCCAACGTTGTATCTTCATGCAGGAACTGCTGGAACTGTTTTTTAGTGAGGCAAAGTGGAGCAATGAGAGCCACGACTTCTTCATTAAGTGAAGCATCTTCCTACAAAACGGACACTGGAAGGCGGGACAGTGCACCCGCAACTTGTGGTATTCCACCGTGTAAATGTAGCGCAGAAGACGCTCTGAGCAGCGTGCGATGCGAAGGGGGCGTCTTCTTGAGCCTTGAGACGACAGAAGGGAGACCAAGGCTTGGTGGTCCATACGCGGCGTCCCACGAGGTATGTGTGCGAATGCTCACATGCCCAGATACATGCGAGTGTTTCTTGTTTGCCGTCTGCATACTTCCTGTTCTGTTGGGGAGAGCGTGCGAGATGCGAAGGTGACTGCATAGCTGGCACCCATCCATTTGTTGGAGAACGGCACCAAGGCTGCAGTCAGAAGCATCCATGGAGACAACCAAAAGAAGAGTGGGATCAAACATCTGAAGCACTTTACTGGATGACAACAGGAACTTGACTTTCTGAAAACTAGCGTCAACGGCATCACTCCCGATGGAGGGTTGATTCTTGCGGAGCAGTGTGCTCATCGGATCGACGACTCCAGCAAGGCAGGAACCAAACTTCGTGTAGTACTTGACTAAGCCGAGAAATGATCGCAAACCAGGAGCATCAGTGGGGGTGGGAGTGTTCAAAATAGAATCCACTTTCTCTGGCTGCAGCGAGATACCCTGGGCAGTGACACAGTGATCCAGGAAGGACATTTCTTTGACACAAAAGTTGCACTCGTCATTGAGCTCGAGTCCAACTGCTTTGATGCAGAAGAGAACAGTGGCCAAGTTCGTTAGGTGCTCTTGTTCGGTCTTGCTTAATTCAGTGATATTGTCAATGTAGAATAGAATGCTGGAGCACCCTTTGAGAATCTGTGACATCAACTGTTGAAAGGCTGTTGGGGCAGACGCCAGACCAAAGCATACCAGCTTGAAACGGAATAGTTCGTCGTGAGTCATGAATGCAGTCAAGTCTTGGCTCTCGGGATGTAACAGAACCTTGTGGTAGGCGCATGCAAGATCCAGCTTGGAGAACATAGTGGCACCGACGAGGCTGTTCAGGAGCTCTTCATTGTGAGGAAGCGGAAAGCTGTTGGCAATGACTGCTTTGTTAGGTGCCCTGAAGTCAACACAGACTCGAATGCCGCCATCCTTCTTCCTTACTACGACGATGGGGGCACCCATTCCGAGGCACTAACACGCTCGATGACATCCAGTTCTTCCAATGGACAGAGATCTTCTGAAACTTGACGTTGGATTGTCCGAAGGAGGCGCTGAAGTTTAGATGCCACAGGAGGCACCGCCAGTTGGATCTTGATCTGATGGACGAAACCCTTGGCGAGACCACAAGGCCTGGTGCGAAGAGGGAGCTGAACTTACCAGATAAGGTCTTCGATGGAGGGTTGGGTGGTGGAACTTGGCACTGGACTGAGAGCTGGGCCGTCTCGACTGTTGCTGGCATTTATTTATTTATTACATACTGCAGACACTTAGGTCCAAACAGGTGGGCAGTTTCTATAGGGCATGATCTCGAAGCAATGCAGTGACGACCCTTCAGTGTGCAGGTCCAAAGCCTTGCTTGCATCAATTCCAAGAATGGATGTGCCATTTGGCACAACGTAGAACAGGAGGTACACCATGTGTCCCTTGAACGTGGCTTCCATGAACAAGCAACCATGTACGGGAATGGAGTGCTTTGAATAATTGAGAAGTTTCACTCGCAGAGCAGAAAGAAGTCATCAGTAGGGAAGAAGACTCATGAACAAAATACCACTGGAAAAGGTTCTCTTGCAGTCTTGCAGGATGGAAACAGATGACCCAGAGTCAACAAGACCTTCAAGGACTTGCCAGCGACGAAAACGTCAACGAAAATGCCGGCTCGAGCAGGACTGACCACGGCAAGAACGCTCAACCTTTCAGCATCATCGGGTGAGTCCTGGCAGTCGACTTCATGGACGGGCAATGGTGGACTGACGCTGTCGCTTGTTACAAACTGAGCAGAAGTGCCCAAGGTGACCGCAGCGAAAACAGCGCTGACCTTGTGCTGGACAGGTGGATGGTGAGGCTGGTGGAAACCGCAACAAAAACAGGCGGTGGCACCTTGTTTGAGTTGCGGGGGCGCCCAGGAGAAGCAGACCAACGGGATGATGAGCGCGGCCACGTTGCATGCCCTGAACGCTGAACGCCTTGTGAAGTTACCTGCTGCACGTGTTCGGGAGCAAGCTCGCGAACTTGCTAAGCGGCCTGCTCCAGCTGCTGTGCCAGAAGCACGGCACATAAAAAGGGAAGTGATGAACTTTCTAGAAGCAGCCGTTCACGAATGTTTTGTGACGTGATGCCTTCTAAGAACTGATCGCAGAGGGAGTCGTCAAGGGCAACTCCCTCCGTGACTGAAGGAACACGAAGCAGCAAGCTCTCGTAAAGCGCCGACATACTCTTGTATGGACTCACCTGGTTGCTAGATGCGGCGGCGGAAGCGATGGCGTTCTATGGCGACACTGCTTGTCGAGGCAAAATGTTGCGTTAACGCAGTGATGGCTTCGTCGTATGACGATGGGGTATTGGGCGGCTGTTTGGCCTCATAAGAAGTTGTCACAGCAGAAACCGGCAGGGCAGGTTCGGAGACGTGGGATGATAGAGCGAAGAAAATATGTTGACCTTGAATTCCCAGGCTCTGTAACAAGAGGGAGTTGCATCGTTTGGGCAGAAAGTCAGCCGCTCCGGTAGCTAAAAGAAAGGTCTCAAGCATGCGAAACCATTGCGGCCATGGAACTGGTGGGCAGCCCTGCGCAGGCAGAAACTGTGGTGGTGGAGTGAAGCCAGAAAAACTCATGACATGGCCGGCAGCACTACAGGGGAGATAACGCTTTCAGGGAAAAAAAAATCGGAACAATCTCACACTTGTGGCCAGTGTGGTACTGTGTCCTACGGCCGTCGAAGAAGAAAGCCAACAAGGCATAACCCAACGAATGATGCCTGTTTATTTATGACACCCAAATATATGCAGGAACAAAAGCGCCACAGATGTTCACAGGGTTGATACCGAAACAGAAACCAATAACGACACAACAGCACTGCCTGCTTAATAACTTCCGAGAAGTAGTAAACCACGACATTCCATGGCCACCCACACACAGGTGTCCCATTGTAGTTCAAATACCACCGACAGCATATGGCCACCCTGATGAGGGAGAAGAAAGGGCTGGTGCATCGCACTCTTTGCAGCCTTCTCTCCCACACACTGTGGCCATGCACCACCCCTCGCAAGCAACACGAGCAACATCTGTACAATAAAAATTAGTCTCGTCCCAAACCACAAAGCGAGGAGTCATTTCGCCTTCTGCTGCCGCTGTGGCGAGACCCAGCACTGTAAAGGGTTCTGGTAGAGCTGGTTCGAGGATAAAATAGAGAATGTTGCAGTACACGTCCCATCGAATGTGCTGACTTGCTTGTGGCACTTGCTCAACATTTCTCCATGCATGCATTCTTTGAGGTGCCATCGTCATTCTTATAAGATATCTGTTTACAGTTGAACCTTGCTATGATTTCAGATATATAGTGAATCATCAGTTACAGAAATCAGATGAAATATATTATTGCCGTTGAACAGTGTTACAAATACATTTGCAACGAATTCTTTGATGGAACGAAACTATTGTGAGGTCAAATTGAATTTCTCATAATGAGGTTTTACTGCTCGAATGACATGCGGTTGCTCTGACCTTGATTAATACCACTTCAGGCCTGCACTTATAGGTAAAAACTCGGAAAGAAGTGGACTGTAGATTTATGTATGTGCTCAATTTAAGACGACACCACGCATGGGCATTGGGATGTTGCACAGGGGCATCTGAGTAATCAACTTTTGGTCATTTGCCATGCTCAATTATGGCACAGAATTCCCGGTGAGTATTTGCAGTATGATCTTAGTCCTGCCAATACCCAGAAACGTATGCTGTGAACATCACACTAGCAGTGAGATGAACCACAAGATTGAAAAGCAGTGCTCACAAGTTGGATCACATGAGCTAATGTACAGGGCCACCGGAACCTGGTGCGCATTCTTCTGGCTGCGGGTGCACCCTGCGCAAGAGGTGATGTGCATGGATGTACACCGCTGCACTGTGCTGCAATGACCAGCTTGCCAAAGGCACGGAGTGTCCTGGCCATGCTACTCGAGGGCATGGATGTTGGCCAAGTTGACCTGCAGGACAGGCACAAGGTACTGGATATGTAATAATAATAGAATACAACATTGGTAATGCTACGCTAGCAAAAAACTTCTAATGGCTTGACGAAGGCCAGCCCCCTGTTTACAAAACTGTACGAAACAAAACAAAGCAGAACAGCAGTGGACAACAAATAGGTGAAAATAAGGAAGAGCCTATCAACATAGCGACTGCTTATAGTAGGTACATTTATAGGTACATTTTACATTTAGATGACAAGACTACAAATGGTGGGGGCACAAATTGCACTCATAGAATATAACTTCAGTAATTATGGTAGGCTACTTAACTGCTTAGCTTATCATATTAGCAGAGGAGTTAGCCTGTGGCAGCAAGTACGTTAGGACTTGGCAGCCATAGTTTGTACGAGTGTAGGGAATGTTCCATGTGTAACTGTTTCGTGTAGCGTATGTTTTGTAAGTGGAGTTCGGGTGGCGAGTTTTGCTAAAAAAGAGTCATTATTTTTGCGATATGCATGATACCGTTTCAATACAAGTGTGTTCAACAGGTTTGGCAATGATGTTATTCCAAGATCTTCAATATAGGCTTTGTGTGGACATCATATTGGAGATGATTCTTACGGCTTTTTTCTGCGGGTGATGGATTTTAGACAAGTTTGTGTCGGTCGTTGTACCCTATACCAGATATCCATATGTTAAAGTAGATGAGAAAAGGGAATTGTATAAGAGCAATTTGATGTGCTTCGGTAGAAAGTAACAGAGGCATGCTAGAATGCCCACTATTCGTGAAAGTTTGGAGTAGACGAGCTTAATATGTGGGTTCCATTGCACATCTTCTTCAAAAAGAACACCCAAGGTTGTTATTACTGGTACCAGGTGTAGGGTTGTTTGCCTTTGGGTTTTATAGTTTTAAAATTGAAAGTGGGGTGCTTGTAGGAAAATCAGGTGCTTGGACGAAAAGACACACTGCACTGGCCAAAGTAAAAAGTATTCATAAAGAAGACATTCCATTTCCCCCATGGGATCCTTGTTCTCAAGGACAATTGTGAACAAGGCTTTTATGCAGGAACCGTGCAGGAGCCAGAACGTTTTCTTCATGAATGCAGTTTTTATAGTTTGGTCGGTGCAGTGTGCTTTTTTCATACATGTTATTCCCTCACCGGACAGGATTCTGTCGAACTCTCTACTTCAGGTGCTGTATTTCAAGTTGATATTCAGGTAGAAATGCTTTTTTTGTTATTGTTGAACCATTCCAAAATATTGGTTTTTGTTTTGGAGGGAGGCGGGGGTTATGTTTGCAAGTTCCAGCTTAAAAATGACAGCCATATAGTGTCCACAGGGCTGCACGCAGCCTGTGAAGTGTTGTTTGTGTCATGGGAGCACGATTCAGCCAACAGTTCCTCATTGCTGCACTTTCCTGGTTGTTACATCGTTTTCAGCCAGTCTTGGCATAACTTGTGCAACATCCAATGTATTGGGAACCGCACTCTTGTGCCACGACTGTGGGACCGTTCTCGCATGATTTGTCAAGAAGTGCATGGTGAGCCGGCCAAGCAACCATGCGGTGGGGCCATGTGTACTTTTCATGCTATTTGGTCTTGCTTCACTGTGAAAATATCCACACGTGCATCCAGAAAATGTTTCCTCTTCCTGCAAGCAAAAGTATGGCCTCTGAGGTTTGCACCACTAAAGATTTTGCTTTGAGCTGTGCCAATACACACGGCACATGCATCCTTGATCTACTCAGAGAAGTGCCCTGTGAATGCATCTGGTACGAGCATTGTTGGAGTCTTGATGAGTATGCGCGCTTTGGCACGAGTCCAAGATACTGCGCTACACTTGAGTGTCCTCTCTCTTCGAACAGCCAGATAGCTTGTTTCTTTAATACGGCGGTGTGCAGATTTCGCCTGTTCATTGCAGCAGCTCGGATCATAGAAGCAAGCATGAATGAAACAAAGCACTATGAGAAGCGAATGCTGTGAAGCTGTCAGCACTATCAGTGACACGTTCATCGTTGTGTTGCCACCACAGGCCCTGAAGTGCTAGCAGCGTTAGTGATGCAATGCAATGGCCACAGCATACTCCGATGGCAAGTATGTTGAGAGCAATGTGCACGGTCGTGAACCAATACTGAGATGCTTTATGGGCATCAGCACTGCGGTGCTCCCTATGCACAATCATTCCAATCATGGGTTGGAATAAAATGCACTGTATTGTGCGAAGAATACATGAAATAGTATGATGCATGTTACAAGAACGAAGGAAGTTCAAGAAGAAAAGTTGAGAAAAAAAAAAACTCTCTTTGTTTAATGAGCACGAATATAATGCGAGGTGCATTTTCGGTGAACTAATTAGAAAATCGTGTTATATTCGTGTAGATATGGTAATGCCAGTGCTACATCTGAAGGCCTAAACTTCTTGTACATTTTAACATGCACCCAATTTTTTAGCAAGAAAAAGAGCACATTGTCGTTTCTGGCACTTTGTCTTAATGTCTTAATGAAATGAAACTTTCTTTACTCATCGTTGCCTCACCCTTACTTTTATACTTCACTTTATGAAAAACAAGGTAGGTCAGTCACCCTCTTAATGGTGATTTGCATGTTTGGAGCTCGACATTTCTGAAACAGCTGCTGAACAATCACAAACAAAAGGGTGGCCCATACCAGATTAAACACCTCGGTAACTGCAACATGTGCTAATCACGGAAATCTAAAAAACACGCGGTGCGAATTGTTGCTCATAGCTGAACAAGTGAAATGACCTATTGTTTGAAAGTGCACTCATATCTGAAAACCGAAAACAGCATGTCATCGTCGTCGTGCCACATGACTTTGCCATTGGTGATGGTTGCCATCTTGTGGTACAAATAGTGATTTTGTTGGCAAAGTCACCGTGACCTTCAAAAAAGGGGTTGCAGTGAGGATGACCTTTGTTTTCCCCAAAATACGGTAGACTCCATAATTCAAACCTCCAAGTAATTTCAATTCCAAGTTTTTGATTGGCCTGCCATGTTTTCAATATATTTAAAAGCTACTTGATTCAGAACAGAACAGGGTTTATTACTTCTGTTTGAACAGAAAAAGGGAGGAGAAACAAAAAAGGCCTGTAGCCTGACACAAACTGCAGTGTGCCATTCTGTTAATTCTGTTGGTTCATACTTTTTTGCTCATCCTTGCCAGAAGTATTGGCTTCTTCGGTTTCTTCTAATGGAACATTTGTGCTCATACTCCTTTTAACAGCCAAAATCAAAATTAAAGGCAGTCACCTGCCAATACTTCTCAAGGCATTCCCAGTGGTGTGATAGCTGCGCTAATTGTGCAGCTCCTTATGTGCAACTCCTTATGTAACCTCCCCCCCCCCCCCCCTTATGTAATACCCCGAGAGGGGCCTTTAAGGGAAAAATAAATGATGATGATGATGATGATGAAACTGCGCCAAAAGGCAAATCCTGCACCATCCTGCTACATTTTGTCACATTTTTGCAAATCTGCGCCAGAACTGTGCCAAACGCGTGTTTTCGCATTCCCAGCATGAAGCCAACCTCATGTATGTCCACCCTAACTTTGCAATGGCAAACTTCACGCTGGTATCAGTGGGCAGATGGGCAAGATGCATATGGTTTTCGTGAACGGATCTTTCAAATCGCGCCCTCCACAGTTGGCGTGTAGTTCCGTATGTTACACCGCTTGTGTCATGCGTTGGTGCCCAATTTGGTGACAAGCATGCGTAGATGTAGAAGTTCTACACGCAAAGGGCTCTCGCCTATATTGCAAGCGATCGCTCAGGAAACAGATGCCAATGAGACCAGTGTCCTACAAGCGATTCTGATTGTGGAAAGAAAAAAAAAACGCGTCACTGCTTGCTTTGGATACTACACAGCGCCTATGATTCTGAACTTGGAAGAAGCTAATCCGCACTTTCTAAATAGTGACGGCAAACTCTCAGCTACATAAGTGGGAACTAAGGGTGTTTGTTTACTGTACATGGAAGTTTTTTTTTTTTTCAATGTTTCCACAACTGAGGCAATATGCTTGAAGAAGCAACCCCTCCTGTTTTTTTTTTCTATATTCCTCGCAGGCACCTGCCGTACCGCTGACGACTTTACGTAATTACTATATAGGGTTCTATTGAACCACTGCACAGCGGCGACAGAAATTCACGATGCAATACCAGGTTTTGTACATTCCTCGGACATATGTGCGCACACGAAATTGCGAAAGAGAAAACGCGCATATGCCGTAACGTTGCCGCCATTCAGGCAGTTGCTTTGTTTTCATATGCATTTCGACCGAAGCACCTCTGTTTTCATGGTGTGCCAATGTTTTCGATGTTATGCTTTCATTGAATAAAGTGGAGAGTGAGTGGTTCGGTGAACATTAACATCAGTGTCGCCCCTTGGTCTGGGTGACACCACAAGTTTGGATAAAAAGGCGTAGCAGCAGAACGGGAGCAACAACTCGGCTTATCACTTATGACAGTGCGTTGGACCGGCATATCTTTTGGCTTTACACGTTACGTATACGTGTTCGTGTGTTCTGTGAGAGCTTCGCTGGGGTGTCTTGAAATTGCGATTGCTGGTTTTGTCCTTCAGCGAGATCGAATTCTTGAAAACGTTATTGAAGTTTCTTTTCTCTCTCTCTCTCTCTCCTTTGTTTTTCTTTAGATAGACATAGGAGTTATGCACCCGTTCCTGCAATTTCCCAGCACTGTAGCGCTCGGCATAAAACGTAGCATGTGCGTGCAGAATAAAAGGATGTCATGCAAAGGTAAAAAGACAGGCCGTGTAAGGAGGGGGACCGGAGGTGCCACGCGGTTGCGGTGTTTAATCATAACAAGGAATATTCTCAGCCAGTCCTTTGTGAACAATGAACAGAAAAAAAGATGCCATGCGAATGCACAAAAATGTGCCATGGGGGGATGGGACAATGTTTCGCATTAGGAAGGATTGTAATCATCGTAATTTTTTTTTCGCCATCGCACACTCTTGCGACACTTTCTGTGTCAAAGAGAAATGTTCGGTGACGACTTTGCATAATAGGTCAAATTAAAATTCAACAGAGTTTTAATATCATGAAGTTAATTACTCATTTTACCGACTTTCATACATCGATGACAAAACTAGTTATTTAGGCCAACATCTGATGTTACACAATTGCCCCTAACAACCATTTTATGGCACGTATATAGTGTTTTTCCTAAAGGTATCCCCCTTTCCTTTCTCTCTCCCTTTCGTTTTTGTTTGCTTCTTTCAATGTAAATTTTTTCATTCAACAGTGAGAATTTAGCTGCTCCAAAAGCTTGTTTTCCTGCTCCATAGTGTCCTTTGTGCTGCTCCAGAAGCTGCTCCTAAATAGCTTCGGTCAATCACATTACTGCATTCCAAACCAGTAGTAGAAAAAAGAAAGAAACACTGAGGTGGCAACATTTCATACCCACAATTTACCATGTCTCTTTATCCTGGTGCATTGTACTGAGCCATACTCAACCTTCTGATAATTTAAACAAAATTCTGGGGTCCCCCCAAGTTTCCATTAATGAGGGTCTACATTGGGTAAGCCGGTATTGTAAATCTAGTGTGTGGAGAATTCCTCTCCCAATGAGGAAGGGAAGAGGGCAGGAGTAAGCTGGGCATAGACAAAACACTACTTGTGAAACCTGACGTTTTCCCACTGAAGATAAGCCTCCTTGGAGTTTCGTACGTCTATGTTGCCTGTGTCAGTGCTGCCTATGTCAACTTAATACTCCGCATTCCTATGTCATGGTTGAAGGCAGTTTACGTGGTAACTAAAGAATTATGAACCAGCCATGTTTTGAACGTGCAGGGGAGGATGCTTACATTAATTTGTATTTTCGTATCATTGCTGTGAACATTTAGTTCCTGTTGAGAGAGAATTGATGCTGCAGATGATGGTAATTGTATGAGAGCATGTTTATTAACATCATTTACGCTTTGGAATTTCATTACAGCAAACCGCTTTGCACAAGAGCGCACTTTTCTGTCACTTGGAGAACATGTTGGCACTGCTCAAAAAGGTGAGCCTTTGGCTGAAATCTTGCGTGTTATGGTAATGCATAATGATATCAGATAGCATACCACATGCTTCTGCTTGTGAGGACCATTCACACCTGCTGTAGATTGGGCTGCACAAAAACTGTGAGCCAGCTCGTAGAAACCAACTTGAGAATATTGGAGACACCACAAATGTTCAATGTGTAGTGTTCAAAGACCTTATCTATGCAAACCACGTTTTGTGCACATTGTAAGGACTTCTCTGCTTAATTTGTGCACCTAACATGGTCAGCTTTGTTCATTTTATCTAAACTGAATTCTATGAGAAATTAACAGCTCCATGAAGTCAAAATGCGCAATTGACATCTATGGCACATGTGGATCGTGTGTCCTGCCCTCATTCGTGCTGTTGTGTGTGTGCGAACACAGTGTGAAAAGCGATTTTCAATGGGGGGGGGTTGGGAGATGCGGAAATAACAGTACTCAAGTGCAGTGCGAGTTATGCGCAAAGTTTTTTTGTCAGGTGCAACCTCTGGGCAGTGCTCAATGTGCCTCTGTCATAGTGGTGGCTATGGTTCTGTGATAATGCAGGTTCTTTTGTTTGCGAGGTCTGCTTTCGGACGACTCTCTCAGGCGAAGCCTCCGAGAGCCTAATTGAGGACAAAGCCGTTTTTCATACAACACGAGCCAAAACCAAGCTTTTAATATAAACTAATAAAAAAATAGCAAAACAAAACAATAATCACTTGTGGAAAGTCTCACAACGTGTGACAACACATGTCTAACAAAACCTCTATAGGGGCTATGCGAGTCCTGGCGATTTAGTCTTTATAGGTCCAGCAGTGATGTGCGGTGTCAATGTGGCAAAAGAAGTTGATGTCAATCTCACCGAATCATTGACGAGCTGGACTGAAAGGTGGATCGAAGTGCAGCAGACTTGCTAAGATCACGATGCTGGATATCTGGTTGTGAGGGACAACATGAGCGGCCAGGCAGTCAATCGTTCAGGTGGTAGCGGCATCTTGGCCAGGCATATGAGCGTGGAACTCGGACCCGTAGCCCAACTGTCCCTGCTCTGCCTACGGGCACAAGATTCAGCAGGCCCTCCCCCGGAGCTTGTGAGCCACTGGGGTTCCGATGGCTATAATCGGGTCACCAGGAGGTCCCTGTCGGTTGAAGCCCTGGTGGCTCGGGTCTGGAACCCGACTGTCGTCTTCAATGCCCGGCCCGGTGGACGATCCTCTGCCTTTCGTTGCCTTCCTGAAACTCTCTCTCCAATCTGATGCCGCAAGCTATTCTCTGCTTATGTGTTTTACCCTGATTGGCCACCGCTGCGTCCCCATGTTCTTCAGATATTAGCCGCTGGGAACACCGTGGATCTTCATGGTTGGCTCCTTTCTGTTCTTTACTATATTTTGCAATGCCACTCCTTTCTTTTCTTCGCCATGGTGGTCATTTTTCATGCACTCTTCGGTGCACGAGCGTCTTCTGTCGTCGTCCTTCTTTTCTTTGCGTCATTCACTTTTTTTTTTCCGCACACTTTCAAACGACACCTTGTGAATCGCGCACTTCACACATCACATGCTCTTGCAGTTTGCTGCTGCAGCTTGAATGGCACATCTCGAGCTAATTGGTTCGTCAGAGGGCAAGGACACTGCACTCTTCACAAGGGCAAACACGGGCAGGATGAAGGAAAAGCACACTGACCTCGTGCTTTTCTTTGTTATTATGAAATGCATGCTGCTCGGCCTAAGCCGCATAGGACAGTAGAGAAACAGATTGACAAAAATATTGTGCAAGTTGGCTGCTTGCCTAGAAAACATCGCGAGGAGTAAGAAGCATGAATGGCTGGATCTCCAACTGTGTTGATGATTTACTGGCCTCCTTTTTGAAATGAAGAAGCCAGTCATGGCAGGGTATGTGAAGTCTTGAGTGAAATGTTTGGGCATCCTTTGCAGACTTGTCTACATACAGTGGAGCCTCGATTATATGTGTCCCAGTTTAACTTTGATATGCATTTTGTGATGGGTCATCTCGCTCCTGGAAAAAATCCCTTAAAAGTAATGTATTAAAAACTTCAATTACCGAATGCAATTGTTAGCCGAACTTGCTTCTTAGAAGGCCTCTCTGGTACTGTCCAAAGGAAAAAATGCCGTATTTACCTGAATCCAATGCGGTTCAAAGTAAAAATGAACTTAGTTGTATTGTTAGCAGTTCTTCAAAGTATACCGACGTCATGGGCATGCATTAAAAATGTAAAAAAGAAAGAGAATGCAAGCCGAGCATGATCTGCCTTCACAGAATGGGAAGCTTATTCTATTGGTAGTTCTTTTCCTCCTATGGCTCAGTATTTTGCTGACAAGCTTTCGTCCACTGCAAGCTGGTCTTTGAGGTCCAGCTATGTCCCTGTTTAGGCCCATTTTTCTGGTGAACATGCGGTTGAATTATAGGCCTTGCCTTTTTTGTATGTTAGTCTGGCCTCAACAACGTAAGAACGACGCGACACCACTATTTCTCGCAAATATAACTTCTTTGATGTGTTGATTTCTATACGAAAGCTGGATGTTATCATTCGCACATTGTTGAGCATGGATATTATGCAAATTGACTCAAGACAAACATACATGCAATTGCAACTAGTATCAACATGCAACAAGATGTGTGTGGTTGCCATTTTTTAATGGCGATTACACTCCATCTAACCCTCTGACAGGATGATGTAGCCAATGCCATGACGTGCTTTCAGTTTTCAGTTTTTGTTCAGTCCTAATCCGCGAGTACTTTTCGGACCCATTCTTTCCTTTTTGTTTAAGAATGTTACATGCAATTTTTCTAAGGTGGGAAGGAGGATTTATTCACCTATCCTCCAGCCTGGTTAACAGTATGTGTGGGAATGTTGCAAAACTGCAAACTAACGCTAGTATGCACAGGCTGAGGACAGTTAGAAAATTAGAGTCCAGAACTCACTACGGTGGCTTGCCCCAATTCGCATAAGCATGTCTGTGGCAAACTTTTGCCCTGCTGCTGAGCGAAAACACACCGTATTATTGAAATGCAGAATGACCTGGTGCACAGTGAAGCTCATCATGCCTCGCTAGTTGTGTGCAACGCATTGCCTACTCAGCCCCACACAGTCATAGTGGGGCGCTTTGCTGTACCGTACGCTCGTGATTGCAGCACGCTGGATTGTTCTTTATAACTGCTACATTTATATATTTATTTATTTGTACATACCGCACCCCTATTCAGGGCTATAGCAGGAATAGGATGCTGTGTAATACTAAGAACCAAACAAGAAATGAAAGAAATACTGCAAATGGTGAGGAAAGCACACGCATAAAACAGCAAAAATCATGTTGCTTACAGGCCAGTGGAATGTTCTTCAGTTGCAACCATGACATCTAGAGGTAAGGAGCAAATGTTGCCGCAGGGAGGGAATTCCAAAGTTTTATTGCACATGGGAAAGAACTATTTAAATATATTGGTACGAGCAAACAAAGGCATTATGTTGAGAGCATGGGAACTGCTGGTACAGCTTTCGTTGGTGAATGTGGTGAGGCTACCGTCAGAGAGGCCAGAGGAGGAGTTGATAATTGCGTATAAAAATTTTAAAGCTTCGATTTCATATCGCGAGAGTAGTGGTTTAATGTTTAACGGTTGTAGGGCTTGCGTCGGGGAGAAGTTGCGGTCGTAGTTATGGACAAGAGAACGGATGGAGTTTCGCTGAATCTTATTAAGCGAGCTTATTTCACAGTGTTTGTGTGGGAACCTGACTACAGATGTATATTCGAGAACAAGGTGAATGAGTGATTTATATAAAAGCAGTTTAGTGTCACAAGGGGCCTTAGGTAAGGTGCGGCATAAATAGCCTAATTTTCTCAGAGCTATACCATTTAAATAATCAGTGTGCTTAGACCAGGAGAGGTGTTCCGGTAGAATGATTCCTAAATATTTCTATTCTGAAACTCTGTTAAGTTGGCTGCAATCTAGAAAGTAGTCAAAAGAGAAAACATTATTTTTAAAAATTTATTCAGGTACCCAAAGGCCCTGAAGGCATTACACAGAGGGTGGATACAGTGAATGTGGCAAATAAATAAAATACTCACTGGACAATGAAATAAGAATACATGACAAGAATAAGTAAACAATGTCAGAAAAGCAATCATAAGGTAAAGTTTCGTAACAATGAACATCAGCAGTATCACATGAAACTAATAGGAAAAACAAATAAACAAGACAAGTGAAACAGATTAAAACGCAACGTTGAAAAAAAATATCAGCACCAGGGATTGGAGGATAGAATTTTTCTATTGGCTTTCATTTTGTTCTAGAAATGACTTTAGACTACTTATAAATGAATCATGATTCACAATGCCTACAGTGTCAGCAGGAAGATTCCATTCACGAATGGCGAGAAGTGGCGAGTGAAAGAACAGATTCGTGCAGGCGAATATAGGTTCAATTTTATGTTGGTGGTCGAGTGGCGAAGATATATGACGAGCTGGCCTGATATTGAAGGTATGCTGGGACGACTAGTTTTTTGTGATGAAGCGAGCAGCCTTATTTCCTACCGACTCCAGTTTCTATTTGAAGTAGGCCTGATTCGGATTCCAGATGAAGGAGGCATATAGTACTTGGGTTCTATAAACAAGAAGTTTAGTCTCTGAGTTCGCCGTATGCAAATTTTGACTTATGAAGCCAAATGATCTCGATGCTTTACTGACATTTGCGTCTATATGAGTGTTCCATGACAGACAAATGAACACCAAGCAATTTTATTGCGAATACAGAGTCTGTGGGCATGTTGTTCAATGTGTACTCGTATAACACGGGGTTAGCCATTGTCCCAAACCTGATAGCTTTTGTTTTGTTTACGTTAATTTGCATTTTCCAATTGTTGCACGATTTACTAAGATTTTCAAGGTCAGACTGAAGGTTGCTAGTGTCCTGAGGGTTACCGATTAAACCACGCAGTCATACATAAATAATCTAACTGTGGAATGTATACCATTACTAATATTGTTAATATAAACTAAAAACAAGATAGGCCCGAGCACGGAACCCTGTGGTACTCCAGATTTGTCGTGAATTAATGGAGACGAATGGTCATAACAAAGACAGAATGGTACCGGTTGGTTAGGAAGCTGGTAACCCACCTAACAATTTTTGTATTTATGTTAAGACCTGTGTGTTTATGAACAAGCTGCACGTGAGGGACCTTGTCAAAGGCCTTTGCAAAGTCAACAAATACAGCGTCAATTTGATGCAAGCAGTGAACAGAGTGACGCAAGTCATTCATTAATTCGAACAATTGCATTTCGCAAGAACAACCATTCAAAATACCGTGCTGATTGATAAAGAAGTAGTTATGTTCTGTAAGAAACTTCTCACGAGAGCAGATGAAATTATATGTTCTAGGAGTTTGCAACACGTACTAGTTAAAGAAAATGGTCTGTAATTTGATGGGTTAGACGGTCACCAAATTTAAATATGGGAATTACGTGAGCTTCCTTCCAATCATTTGGGATGCACCCCATGTCGATAGACTGCTGGAAAAGTACAGCCCAAATGTTAGATATTGCAGGTTTTTACATTTTGAGAAGCTCAGGGCAGATGCCATCAGGACCAGGAGCCGCATTAGTCGGAAGACGATCAATGCAGGACTGTATCACTTCCGGGGTGATATTAATGTCGAACATGCTTGAATGCAAAATGGGGACCTCAAGGTCACTTGGAACGGGGGCCTTGGCCGTGAAAACGGACAAAAAAAAAAAAAACTCGTTAAATTCTGCAGCGACACGTCCCGGAGAAAGAATGTTGCCATCTTGGATAACGACACTGTAGAATTTGTTGCGTAATTACGCTTAATAACTTCCAAAACTTTCTTGCATTGTTTCGAAGCATGTTTGAAATGTCGTAGTTGAAAATTTATCTTTGGCTGTTGTTATTTCAATTCTGCATAAGTGCATGTGCTTGTGATAAAGCCTCCAACCTTCCTCAGATGCTGATAGTTTGGCTTTGGAATATAAATGTTTCTTTTTGTTAATAGTGTGTTTCACATATGTGGTAAACCAAGCGCTTTGTGTGCAGGCGGTTATTTTCATTCTAGGAATATGTTTTTCTTCGAACGTCGTAATTTTTTCACGAAGGAATGCCCAGTTTGTATTGACGTCGCGTTGGTGAAATGATTCCAAAATAACAATGGAAAAGACAGAAAGGTCAGTGATAAGCCTGTCTACATTCACCCGGTTGTAATCAAATATAGCCTTCGTTCTGTTTTCATGCTTTTGCAGAGAGCATACGAACTCACAATGCAAGATATTGTGGTCGCTGATGCCATCCAAAAGATTTACTGAAACATTATTTGATACTCAGGTCCCAAAGCGAATCACCACGAGTGGGAACAGAGACGATTTGGTGCACATCAAACAATGAGAGCACGTCAAGAAAATGTTGATATTCACGCTTTCTTGTGCCATCTAGGGGTCTGCATGATTGCCATTCAATATTAGGATAGTTGAAATCACCGGCAAGAAATATTGGCGATGTTGGGTACTTGTCTTGTACAAAACTTAGACTCATCTAAGCAATTGGGAAATTCGCAAGATGAATCAGCTGGCGATTTCGAGGCAGGAATTAGTTTCAGTAACGCAAGCTTCCAAACTATTTTTTACCGCGACCAACACCGCCCCCTCCTGATTGAACCCTATCTTTCCTAAACAACGAAAATTCACGAAACAGGGACAATTCATGATCAGAAATTTCGAGTGACAACCAGGTTTCAGTGCCTAGAACTATGTCTCCTGAGCATGATTCAACATAAGAACACAGGTGATCTTGCTTACAAAACAGACTGAGAAAGTTTGAAACAAGAATGGACAGATGTGTATCACAGCGTTCCCGCCTGCATCACTGGGTTTTCACGGGGACTTGACGCTTCGGCAGGGCATTTACTTCATTTTTGGTATTATCTAAGGCATAAATCACGTTATCAAGTAGAAGCTTGTCAAAAGAAGTTTGAATTTTTCACCGGGTTTTTGTTTGGAACGAGTGAAATCTTGGAACTTCTTCCTAATCAGTTGCATCTTCGGCGAAAAGCCTTCTTCAATCCACACGCGAGACGAGTCCAACTTTTTCGATTTGAATGCATTTTTCAGTACGTTGGTTTTCTCTTTGAAGTTGACGAATTTCAGAATTATTGACTGGGTATGGCCCAGTCTTTTGTGTCCTATTCAATGAGCACATTCAATTTCACCAGCTACAATCTCTAAGTTTTAAGGGCGAAGCTCCTTAGGTCATAGGCTAGTCCGGTGTCGTTCTCGTAGTAGCCTCCTCTAGGTCTCAGAATGATCACGAGATGGCGCTGCAGTGCTGCTTAGCTAGTACATAAATTGATCAATAGATGGCGCGGAGGCGCCTGCTGCATGCTCTAGTGTGATAGGAGAGCGCTAGATGGTGGCGTTTTGTTTTCGAATCTGATTGGATGGAGGTGCATTGCTCTCGTTTAAACGGATATCACTAGAGGTGCATCTCAGCTCGATTCTCATTGGATGGAACGATCGTTCGAGATCGTTCTATGCGTGACCGATGAACCTCCGGAGCTTCGCCCACTCATCATCATTCAGTCCGTGGATATGCGTGGATTTTTAGAAATGAACTCATTTCATAGCCCTTCTGTTTCCTGCCATGTCTCCGAGCCTGCTCAACGATTCCTTTAAAGATAAGGTTATTTCAGTGCAATCTGTTGTGAAGGTTATCTACCACCAAAGTGGAGTGTTGTGATTGTCTGGATTCTATGCTTTCCAGTTTGTTGCGGGTGTCCTTAAGCATCTGAACTACCTCGTCAGTTCAGGAGGATCCTTCTATTTTGGAAAGACATCTCTTTATTTTGGTTAGGTTCGTTTGGACGTCCTTTGCTTTCCCCAAGATGTCTTTTTGAAACTTTTCACTAGATGTAACCATATCCTTGACAGTGGTGAGAAGTTGGTCGACCTTGTCAGGGCCAGGATTCAATTCGATGTCTCCCACGCAAAGCAACAGGTGTGCTACACAAAACAACACAAGAGATAGCTGCCCTGCCACGCAAATTTTAGCACGCACGGTAGCCGGACGCAATCACACAATGGTACAAATTCGCTTTAGTCTGCCGCTATAGGCAAAGCGGCCCACACGAACGCGATATGTGCAAAGGCCTATACCCATAACAAACAAACACAGTTGGGATTTGCAGACGATGAAAGAACTACACGAGCTTTGTTGGCAAAGCACACTCGCCTATAATGCAACAAAACAGGCTTGGTCAGCGACAAGCAGTTGGCTGCAAATCAAGCCCGGAAGTTGTTGACGCGTCTTCTTATAGTTGGTGGAAGGGCACTGCGCTCGGTGATGAGTTCACTTGCGCTTTGGTGATGTGCAAGATAGCAGCCGCGATGACCACGTGGCGGAAGATAAGGCCCGCGGACGGTGATACACCGGTCTGTTACAGATGGTGTCCGAAATCGCGTACAGCGCAGGCTTCCCGATGCCCTTGCTTTCTGGCTTGAAAGCTATAATGCAACAAAACAGGCTTGGTTGATTGGTAATGTTGATTGGTAATAGACATCACGACTGTTTTAGTGCAGTTAATGTTCATTTGCCATGTTTTACACCAGTCACTGAAAGATGTCAGCGATTGTGCAAGAGGGTAATGATCATTAATGGAATTAATAGGTTCATCGATAATGCAGTCATCTGTGTAAAGTATGATTTTAGATGAGGGGCAATGAGTTAAATCGTTGATTTATAGAAAAAATAATAAAGGACGTAGTACGGATTTTTGGGGAACACCGGCCAACAGCAGATGCTTCTGATGAGTTGAAAGAGACAAACTGTGAGTGAGAATGAAGAATACTGGCTATCCAAGTAGCAACATGAGAGTTATTGAGAATGGCATTTAACTTTAATGGTAATTTGGAATGAATCAGAGAGCCGAAGGCTTCAGAGAAACCTAGCAACAGGGGACACAGTCCTTGGTTTCCTAGTTTTACTGCTACCAATCGGCCCTCCTGATTCTGCCTTTGCCCATAAAACAATGCCGAAGGCAACTGTCATGCTATTCAGACAGATCCCACATGCTCCCAAGTGAACGTACCTAACGATTCCGCGATGCTTACAAAGAGCGAAAGCAAGATCTTGCTGAACCACATACAACGAATGCACGCACCCGGACGGAGAGAGAGCCTGGCGAGCAAGCAGTCCAAAATGGTGCCGCCGCTACACGTCGCCAGCGGTACTTCATGGCAGCGCTCAGGAGGGCACCAGTGGAGAGGTGCATAGGACAGGATATATCCGTCGTTTAATAGTATGCGTGCTTCACCTGCTCTCCTAACTTCACTAAAGCCAGTGATGTTCCAGCTGCTGCTTTCAAGCTCCCTAAGTAACTCCCTTAGCCTAGCTTCGCTTAAGAGGGACCTTGCTTTGAACATTCCAAGATTGTCTCCAGTGGTGGCCTGTCAAGATTCAGTGATTATTAGCCCCTCCACTGCTCCACAGGGCAGACCGCCGCCGTGGTCAGATGCTCCACACCCGTTGGAATCTGCCAGGGTTGAACTAGACGTCATGCCAGTAACCGTATATTCACACTTCTCTGTTGGACTGTAGGTACTTCAGGACTTGACTGTCCAACAAAAGGATTGAAAATTTGGACCTAAGGATAGTTCCAACTGCTATTCCTAGCCTGTGTTTCTTTTTTCATCCTGCTTTCTTGCGCTGCGCACACAATGTTTTTCCAAGTTTTGTACCATGAGTGGATTCTTTGGAAGCTTTCGTTCTTCCCATTTATATTAGTCACGCTAACACTTGTCACCCAACTTTCCCAGCCCCCTCCCCCTTTTTTTGTGGTTGTTCGCACGTGCCGCTCTTCTCCTCTTTTTCTCTGGAAGGGGGAGAGCGTGCAATGGCGTACGTATACGAACGCTTGAGAAGGCGTTTGCCGTCCTGACAAAGACAAGTCCACTTATCGAAACGTTGAATCCTGCGACATTCCCTGTTCTGCATCGTTTTTAGCGATCTGTGCATCGATAACAGTGTTCTTCACACATTAGAAGTGCAATTCGCGTTACACAAGCGCCATCGTTACAAATTCTGGTGCAGTAGGTTCATTTACTATATATGCCGACTGGGAGAAGCAGCCATAGCCTAGTAGTAGTGTGCTTGCTTGACACCTTGAAAAAGCCCATGTTCGATACCAAGCCTTGACACCTCGAAAGCCCGTGTTCGATACCACCCTAAAGCTTGGTAGGTTTGCATGTGTGCCTGGGTGCTTGTTATGTCTACATTTCAATTGCAGTAAACAGTGTTCCTTTCTTGTCTTGAGAGCGGAGCCGGCCGTCATGTGTCAACCACGAACACAGAACCGATTCTGGAGGCAGTGCACCGGGGTGATGTGCAGAAAACTTGGAGGCGCCGCTCAAAGTTGCGGGTTCGATCTCCACAGTCACCGCCGTCCCAACATTTCCAATGCCAATTTTAGTTGGTCATCGGCTGACGTAGGTTCTATAAGATGCAAACACCTGTGGTTCATACCCGCATACCATGGGCCAAGCATTGGTGGTGTGAGCCACAAAGAATTGAATCATGATGTAGATGACGAGTGTATCACCAGCGATCATGTTCGTCACACATTTGTACCCTACCATGAAATATTCGGGTGCGCCAGATGAACGGGGTGACTGGGAGAGCATCGAAGCGTAGGCGACTAGATAGATAGATAGATCCTGTGAAAGTGACTCAAGTTCGCCAAGAAGTGTTTCGTATTTAAAATTATTCCTTTCAATTTGCACTCAAACATTAACATTGGAATCGCTTCGCATTCTAAGTGTTGATCACGCAGCTCATCTTAATAGCGTAGTTGTGCATTGTCAAGACCGTGCTCTGCATCCGATCTTGTAATGCTTGTCACGCAGGAGGGAAAAGCAGAGCCGCTCATGCCCATGACCCACCACGAAGCTCAGCCCACTCTTCCCGTCAGCCCACTGCGGCATGATAGTAATTATGTGAAGGCCACTGTGCGATGACATATAGAAAAGATTTAGCTCAGTGGTGCGGTTTCGACCTCCGGAGCCACGGGGACACTGCTTGACACCCGTGCCATTTACATCCCGATTAGCGATAACAGGACACCTTTGCTGGTCCGGTGGTTTTCATGCTGTATAACCCGCTTGAATATCTTTTTCAGGGTGCGAATGGATTGATGCAAGATATCGATGGGCGTACTGCGCTTCACCTCTGTGCTGCCTCTTCGAAGCCGGCTGCTTTGGGGTGCGCATCTCTGCTCCTGGTGAGAGCTTCCACAATAGTTCCTATTGTTGGAAACACTAATGCAACTAGTCTTTTGGTCCTACCATGGGTGGAACAGCTGTGCCGCTGTTTACCAAACTTGTTTACTTGCGCCTTCCTGCGCCGAACTCGTTTATCAGTGCCGTCTTGTGCCGCATGAAGCTGGTAGGCACAAGCGCCATCAAGGCCTGTGCCCGAAAACGGTGACGGTTGCGGTTTAATTTTCTCCACAGGGCGCTACGCGTTATGGAGTCATGAATGAGAAAGAAATCCCACACAGGGCTAGCTAGACCAACTCGGAATGCACAATACCATAGACGAGATCATAGAGGCGCAGGTCACTGCCCAGGTGGTTAGGCTGTCGTCGACCAAAGCGGGCAGGCGGATCCTGGACGAAGTTGGCATGGCTCCTAGGATAATGGAGGAATGGAGGATACCACTGACATGGGAAACGAGGGCAACCTACATGGTGGGGCCCTTCCCGCGAAACGTACATCCACAGCATAACGAGGGTACACGTAAAGCCCATGCACGAGCCATCTTGAAGAGAGTTAGGGATGACATAGACGCCGCGGTCTTTGTAGATGTGCCACAGTACAGGAACAGTAGAACATTCGCGTTATCGGTGCTAGACGGGAGGGGGGTGCTTCACTCGTCAGCCTCGGTAAGGGCGGCCACCCCTGGTATAGCTGAGCAAATCGTGGTTGCACTGGCCTTGTATGACCCAGAGCGTTTCTGCGTTTACACCGATTCGCAAGACGCAATTAGGGCATTCGAAATGGGTAACCTCGCTCGAGAGGCAGCCTCCATTCTAGAGAAGAGGGCTTGCCCCGGTTCACATTATATTACGTGGTTCCCCGCACACATGGGGACGAACGTTCTTGAGGGCTTCCCAAACCTCAATGAGCTGGCTCACGACCGTGCGCGAGAACTCACGCGCCGCGGCGGTCTGGCGGCTCCGGAGGGGCAAGAAGAGACTCAGCAGAACGACCCACTTCTCACATTCAATGAAATTACTAAGCATTACCAACTTGGCAGGAGAGTCTACCCTCTTCCTTATCCGAAGCTCAGCAGAGGTCAGTCAGTTACTCTTTGAATGTTGCAGACGGGTTCTTTCCTGTCCCAGGGCTTCTTCAGTAGGTTATACTCGAACGTGGGTCCTGGCTGTCCTGACTACAGTGAAACCTTTTGTTCTATGGTTCATATGCTCTGGTGATGTCCTGCATTGCCTAGCGACATTCTCTCCAGCGCAGCTGAATGGGAGGAGGCCACCAGAAGCACGGTGCTCCGAAAGCAAGCCCAGGCTATCCAGAGGACCAACGAATGGGCGGAGCGTCATGGTGTTCTGTGCTCCACGTGGGTGCGGCCAGCAGTTACAACGGCCTCCCGCTATATAGGGAGTCCTTACAGTAGCTCCTCAGGATTCAGTAATGTTCATTGTCTGTCTGTCTGTCTCTCTCTGTCTGTGGCTAATCCCTCTGTCAGAGGAATCGGTACAATTCGAAAGTCGAATGTGTCTACACATAAGCAGTTCAATGTGTATTGTGCATTGAGGTGAACTTACCCATTTATATCGGTATTTCGCTGATTTGGCACCATTTGACTTGGATGAGCCGACATTCACGCATCGCCTCCATAGCATCCATGACCAACCACTTGTGGTAACTGAAGTAGTTTACGTAACAAATGGACAAATCAATAGTAAATGCCGCGCGACAAAGGCAGTCATGTTTACTTGCGCCACATTGACCCGTCAATGTCGTTGCCATACTTCGGCGTTTAATGGACAAGTGTTATTCTTGCATCATGCCCGAAGAGTAGTCGGCGGGGAAACGCCATGTACGACGATGAGCGGTGCTTTACCACTGCGCCATCGGCGCGCACGTTCAAAATTATACGAACGGGGCTTGTATTTGTTCTTATCTCACTTATGTCGCTCTTTCTCAATGCACTCGTGCGGCTCAAAGCAAGCATCAAGGCACACTTTGCCTGGAACGGTGCCGCCATCCAGGAGAGGCAAAATGAAGTGAGCTTCACCTGCGCTTCACTTCGCCTCCCCTGCACGGCGGCACCGTTCCAGGCAAAGTGTGCCTTGATGCTTGCTTTGAGCCGCATGAGTGCATTGAGGCAGGGGAAAGAAGCAAGAAGCAAGAAATAATAACTGCATTTGAAGGCTCCAGCGTGTGCACCAATAGCGAATTGGTAGAGAACAGGCCATCTTTCGTCCTTGAGTGGGGGCTGCGAGTTTGATTCCCAGCACATCAAAGGAAATTTTTCTGCGTGGTTTTCTTGGTTGTTCTTACATTTTTATTTTACTGCGTTGCTTCCGTTATGACGTGTGGGTTGCGGCGATACCCGAAAGCACTTGCGTGTTAAAAAAAAAAAGTGGCGGTGTCGAGTCGTTCCCCTAGCCTGGGGAAAGTAACCTTTTCTGACGCCTCTCCCCGCCCTTTCACTATCTGGGCCTTCCTTCCTCCTTTTCCTCACCAGGTGCGCAGTGCTTCTTGAGTACGGTATTTATTTAAGTATCCTAACGTGATGCCCTGTGTGATGAGTGGCGGCCCCAATAACGCATGGGACATAGAGGAGAAGAAGAGGAGGTGTGTGTTGTGTGCGGTGGCGCCGCTCGTGGAAGGGCGAGGCCGCGAAGCACGAGACAGAACAGGCCAGGAAGCTTGCTGCCAAGACGTACGTAGCTGTCTCGGGGAGCGACCGTCGCGGCTGCCAGTTCGTTGCGGTTCCCGACTGTTCTCGGTTGTGGTTCCCGACTGTTCTTGGGTGCGGGCCTGTTCTCGGGGAGCGACCGTAGCGGCTAGCGGTCTGTTGCGGTTCCCGACTGTTCTCGGGTGCGGGCCTGTTCTCGGGGAGCGACCGTCGCGGCTACCAGTCCGTTGCGGTTCGCGACTGTTCTCGGGGAGCAACCGTCGCGGCTACCGATCCGTACGGCTCCTCACTGCTCAGGTAGCCACTAGCGGAGCCTGTGCTTGTGGCCACAGGCTAGGCCGTGCAGCGAACTGGCGACTCTTTGGGCCGCTGGTCGTGGCCGTCCACGTGGTCTCGCCTAACTTCAAGATGATGACCGCCCGGCCCATCGACGGAGACCGATTTGGCGCTACAGCTGCGGCGGCATCGTAGCTACCCCGCACCAACGTCGCACAATCATAGCAGTGAACACAGTGAGTGGTGCGTGTGCACACGTGAATGTAGTGCGGGCAATCTAGAACGGGGAATAACTGTTTGCACGCCACGAACAGTTTAGCCCTGAAGGACGTGATTTGCTTATTTAGGTCATCGTGTTATTATAATTGTTTTGTCCTTGTGTGTGCCTCGTCCCCGTCTGTCTGAGTTCCTAGGCCCACGAACCTCTTACATTGGCGAGCCTGCCAGGATTGGCTTTTAACACCTGAAGCCAACGCTCAGACACCGGGGTGAGACATGGACTCGGACAACTTGGTCAGCATAGGCAAAGAGCTAGGCTTGAGGGATGCGTAGCTGAGAGCATGGGTACAACAGGAACGTGTAAGGCTGCGCGATGAGCGGACGGAAGAGCGGAATGCAATCAAGGAGGAAATGGCCATGAAATTACAATAGACCTTTTTCAAGCACCGCAGCGCCACCCGTGGGCGCGCAAGTGCTTCTGGGAAATGTGTGTACATCCAGCCGCCCAGCAGAGCGAAGCCTTTCCAAGCGCGTCTTTCGCTCCGAGTAAGTGGGAGCGAGGCTAAACGCATTTTTTGTGTGTTTTCTTTTGTAAGCAGGCGCACAGCTGCACGGGACAATGAAAAAGGAGGGGAGCAAGGGGGTCATTCGCGGGGGTCGGACTGGTCGTACGGGGTGTGCGCTGGCATGTCTCGTCAACGTAGTTTCCCGGAGTCTCGGCAGTGTACGTGCGTTTGCGAGTGACCATGTGCTTGTATCTCCACTCCGCGTGTGCGGAGAACACCGAGGTGTGGACGCTGTATTCCTGTGTACGTGTTTGTGTCGGCATTGCAGTGTGGTCCTACGCAGGCAACTGCAAAATAGCGATGTGTTTGCGACGACGAAGTAGACGAACGGGCAGTGTGTGCTAAACGAACGAACTGTGCGCAGTGTGTGAACGAAGTCTGTTGCGGATATCTCTTTCTAGGTACTGTATTTCACTGTTTTCTAATTAAACAGGTATGGTTTTCCATTTACCGCATGGTTATTCCGGCTCATTTTGGTACCCCTTTGTGCTTGGTGCAGTGTACTTTTAAATGCGGAGCATTTCTTTTCTGTCCCGCTGGGCTCTGTTCCCGCTACTCGCTACTGTCGCTTGATTCCCTTTTCAATAAAACTTCACTTTAGTAAAACCACATTTTGTTGACAGTGGTCCTTGATGTATGCTAGCTCCGCCGACGTGCCATGTCCAGCTGTGTCGGTGAAATAGCGCACATGCGATCGCGTACACTTTCCTTCGATGCTCTGTAATCTTAACTGCTGCACGAAGAAAAGAAGATTTGCGAGCGCCTAGATGTTCACACGGACTGCTGTGTGTGTGAACATGTGTGTGATCTCGTTTTTCTGAAATGTTATGCGTTAACTATCCTGTTGCGTGAACATTTTTATTGCAGTACTGAGACTGAGTGTGTGAATTTCAGTTTTTGTGTTTATTTGTCGAGTTTTGTGATTGTTGACATTACGATCACAGCTGTCATGTAAGTGACAAATGTCATTGCTGCAGCTCACGCGATGCAGTTGATCACTTATTCTGAAGATGCTGCCCTGAAAATGTTCGAGAGCAAAGCAGAGTATAGCCACGTTGAGCATGTGCCTGTTTTGTGTATGTATACATCGTTTTCGGATGCGCAAATGTAAATGTTACGCGCGTTTCACGATGCGGATGAACAGGCTACGTCGACAGACTGCATTCACCAAACTCGGATTCGATTCTTATCGTGTCGTAGCTTCGATCCCACAGCTGCCACTGCGTCGGGCGCTTGCTTGCCTCCGCCGATGTACACACATTTCCCATACTGCACTACGCGCTCGCAGTGGCTTCTGGGATAGGTTGAAAAACGTCTATTGGTTGAGCAAGAGTGCGAGGCAGCACGCGAAAAAGCGGCGCAGCAACAAAAGCTGCTCGAACAGGAGCAAAAGATTCTTGAATTGAAGCTCTGGCTGCAAGAAAATGCCGCTAGTCCACAGGCCGCTCATAGCCCTGCTGCTAGCAGTACGAGTGCATCCGCTGCTTCAAACGTTTGCAGCCCCCATAAGCTAATACCACCATTTAATGACGAGAGAGATGATTTAGACTCATACCTGCAACGCATCGAACGCGTCGCCATCTGCCAAGAATGGCCACGGGAGAAGTGGGCACCCTCGGTAAGTCTGTGCATGATGGGGGAGGCCTTAACCGTCATTGGGCGCTTGGATCCATCGGCCGCCGTAGACACGCTCAAGCGGGCACTCCTGCAACGGTTCCTGTACACGGCGGAAGGGTACAGGGATAAATTCCGTGGTGCAAGACCCGAGGATAGGGAAACCGCCAAACAATACTCATCAAGGCTCGCGGGTTATTTCGACCATTGGCTGGAGCTCTCGGAGATGGAGAGAAGCATTAGTGGCCTGAGAGAGTTGGTGATCGCGGAGCAATTTGTTAAGAGCTGCTCCCCGGCACTAAGGGTTTTCCTAAAGGAGAGAAACTGCCGAACTCTACACGAACTCGCTCAGACAGCCGACAACTTCGTTGAGGCTCAGTCGCTGATGAACCTGAGCAAAGAACGTCCAGAGAAGGAAGATAGACCAGGCTCAGGGCGGAGAGACGAATCCACAAAGAAAACGTCGCGGTTAGACAACCGATGTTTCCTATGTGACAAGAAAGGACATAGGGCAGCCGAATGCTGGTCGCGCACGAGAGGAAACCCCATAGGACATGGCTGGATCGGCGACAATTTGCGTCCTAGCAGGGAGAAATTTAGTGCCGAGGGAGAGGACAAGAGAGAGGCATCGTGTGCGGTATCAGTCGACAACGCCGATGAAGATCCAACAGATCGTGAGGGTTACGTCGTCTTACGAAACGGAGAGGAAATTCCGATCGTGAACACTACGGTGAGTCAAGGAGCCACAGCTGGTGGCACCGGAGGAATGCCAGTTACCAAAGGGTTCCTAGATAGACACCCAGTTACAGTGCTGCGGGATACAGGATGTAATACGGTGGTAGTGCGGCAAGCGCTGGTTCCCAAGGAAAAACTGACTGGAAGTTATAGCCCGGTATTCCTCCTGGATCGAACAGTGCGTTATCTTCCAGAAGCTATGGTCTTCTTGAAGACGCCATTCTTTATTGGAGAGGTGCAGGCTAAATGCATGCAAGACCCGCTATATGACGTTGTCTTAGGAAACATCAAAGGAGCAGTGGCACTGGAGACATCGAAGATGAACATGAACACCAGTGTGGCCTCGGAGGAATGCAACAAGTTAATGCCAACGGCCCCTCACTTCAGTCATGCTTCGGAACAACGGGTATCCTGCAGTAGCGTCGATGACAAGATGACTGAAGAATAACATGCGTGGGAAGTAAAGCCAAAGGCCCAGAACAAAGCGGATTCACTGGCAGAGTCGCTGACACTAGAGGACTACGAGCCGATGGCAGCAGCGGGAGGAACGAACCATCATGACAAACCTCTCCTGGTATTGAGTGCTGTCACAAGTGTAGACAGCAACACCTTACGAAGTTATCAGAAAGAGGACGTGTCATTGAGTCGGTGTTTCAAAGCAATCGGGACAAACGTAATCGCGAAGGCCCATGAAACAGAGTTCTTTTTGAAGGATGACATTCTGTTTCGGAAACACAGACTACCATGCCAGAAAGAGCTGGTGCAATTGGTTGTTCCCACACGGCTACGTAACATGGTGCTAAAAATGGCACATGAAGGAATTTTGGTGGGCCACCAAGGGGTGGCAAGAACTGTTAACAGAATTGTCACAGAATTTTACTGGCCAGGCGTGCAATCTCAGACGAAGCGTTTCGTAAAATCATGTGACTGTGTGCCAGCGGACTGTTCCGTGACATTTAGTCGGACAGGCTCCCTTAGGTATGATGCCTGTAATCGAAACGCCTTTCACAAGAGTGGGCATCGACATTGTTAGACCAGTTTCTCCCATGTCAGCAAACGGAAACCGGTATATATTGACAATGGTTGACTTCACCACCAGATATCCGGACGCGGTCGCCTTACCGTCTATTGATTTGAAACAAGTGGCAGAAGGACTGCTTGAAATGTTCTCACGCGTCGGAATTCCCAGGGAGATCGTCAGCGACCACAGATCCTACTTTATGTCCGCCGTAATGAAAGAGCTCAGCCGCTTGCTATCCATGAAACAAATGCCAACTACGCCATACCATCCCATGGCAAACGGGCTGGTGGAGAGGTTCAACGGAACATTGAAACGAATGTTGGGCCGCATGTGTAGAGAGTGCCCACAATGCTGGGACCGTTATCTCGGACCTCTGCTGTTCGCTTACAGAGAGCTCTCACAGAGTAGTACGGGGTTTTCGCCCTTTGAACTACTCTACGGCAGATACGTCTGGGGATCAATGACGTTATTAAAAGAGTTATGGACGAACACGCGTCTTGACCCAGACACTAAGGCGACGTACACATACATGATGGAACTTCGCCAACGACTGGAGAAGACATGTGCCATTGCAAAAGAAGGAACTTCAGAAAGCGCATTTGTTGCAGAAAACATTTTACGACAAAAAAGCAAAAAGACGAGATCTCTGTCCGGGTGACAAGGTTCTTGTGCTGTTGCCGGCCGACAAGAACAAGTTAATACTGTCATGGAAGGGGCCGTTTCCTGTCGTGGAAAGGCGCAATGAACTGGATTACGCCGCTAACCTTGGGAGCAAGGTAACGCTATTCCACATTAACATGTTAAAAAAATATGAAGAACGAGACCCTCCTGAGCCGCCTTTGATTGCTGGAATTACAGTATCCGGGATTGAAGGCGACGAAGCGGACACCGTTAGCGAAAGGGACGAAGCCCACGTCACGCTTAATCAGACTCAGGATTGGCAAGACGTTGATATTGCGCTGGAACTGACAGATGAGCAGCGCTCACAAGTCATCAAACTTCTGGTAGGTCACAAAGAGATTTTCTCCGACCTACCAGGAAAAACGGACGTCGTCCAGTGCCATTTGAGACTCGCAACACAGACGCCCATTCAAGTCCGACAGTATCCCTTACCTTTTGCGATTAAAGATAGCGTGGAAAAGGAAATACAAGAAATGGTGCGCCTTGGGATAATTGAAAAATCGGACTCTCCATACCGCGTGCCTATCGTCGTTGTTAAGAAGAGATGGAACAATACTGCTGTGTATTGATTTTCGCCAATTGAATAAGGCTGTGATTCCAGATTGTGAGCCAATTCCCCGCACAGATAGGATGTTTTCTAAACTGACAAATTGTCAGTACTTTTCGCGGTTCGTTGGCCATGGGGAGTGTTAGGCAGCGCCACTCCCACGATAATACGTACATAAATACACAATAAAGTGGACGGGGGGACGACCGCCTTCATAGCTCAGTTGGTAGAGCATCGGACGCGACATCCGAAGGTCGTGGGTTCGGTTCCCACAGAAGGCTTGTCTTTTCATCCACTTTAATTCCTTTCTACTTTCTCCACAATTACAATACCACAAGTAACATTAAGTTACATGGTGACATTGGGTTACGTGATTTTGGGGGACGTGACATTGCATTACGTGATTTTGGCAGGAACATTTCACGTGACACTTGTTATGTGGTCTTGCGGGAACATGTCACATGGTCATTCAAAGTGGCATAACCAGTGTCACGTTACATGTTTCCGGGAACACCACGTAACACAATACTGTCACGTGGTCGTGACGCACGCAGCACTCAAGGCAAAGCACGCAAAAGTCTAACGATGTCAGGCGAACTGTTTATTGGACGAGCTTGTGCCCAGCAGAACAAAGCCAATGACAATGCACAGCAGTAGCAGCGTGAACAGTCGTCGGTCGACTGAAAGACTGACAAGTGGTGAAATGCGCCGGCTTTTATACACACGTCATAATACGTTCTCGCAATATCTCTGAAATTCTAGAAGGCACTCAAATGTGCGCGTCAGGCATGCAAAGTTTCAAGAACGGTCAACACGGTTCCCGAAGCGACCTGCAAGATAAATGCGGGCTGCGCTGCGCGTAACAGAAAGTGATAACGGCACTCGCCGCAAACAAGCGCGCGTGTCACAGGAAAGCGATAAATGGCTTTCCACAAACTAAACAACCATACGTGTCAATATCACATGACATGTTCCCACCAAAATAACGTAACACAACTTCACTTGACATGTTCCTGAGCTGGCTTCTGCAGAGGATGCCCATGTTTCAAGTGGTGCGTTGTTCGAGTTGGTTGCCACGGCCAATGTAGTTCTTGTTACAGATGCGGGTCTTGGAGCTGCCTTCCAAAGAGGCCCATGCTTACACGTAGTTTCGCCGGAGAGGGCGGGGTTCTCTCCCCTGCTAGCCGACAATGTCGCGTCGGTCGGCAACGGTGTTTCTACCATATAGCACCGCCTTGACCATGTGCTTTTTTTCCAGGTGCCTTGCATATCGTCGCAGCGCTGGCATAGCCTTTGCCATATAGTGCTCACACGAATGCTTCTGCAAGTGTCGGAAGGAACGCGGTCACTTGCGATCTCTGTGCTGGGCGAAGTTTCTGGACAGTGCAAAGTGCGCAACGTTCAAGCTTCTTAGCGCGGTGGCGCGGTGTGAAGCACGTCCCAAGAGAAATCAGAACAACATGACTTAGCCCGCAGCTGTTCTGGGCTGTTGTCTCTGCCGCTCGGCCATAACATGGTACTTTACGTCATCGTGCTACTGCTCATCAGAACGCCTGCCCAAGAGCTCCAGCAGAATACTGCTCACGCTGATGCAAGGCGCGCTTTAATTCTCACGTAATCACTGCAACATATTCAAAACACATTTGAGCCCGCACCTGCAGCAATTGCTCGCAAATTAGCCTCGAGCAGTGCATCCACTGTTGCGTGCGGCGCGATTTACTGTGGTCCGCATCGTGGCCATACGAAGTCAACGCCGAGCCGAGGCCTTTGTCAGGAAGTGGGCGGATGCTACTGATGTCGACGTAATGGCCGATAAATGAGAGCGTGCACTCCAAACTCACTTTTTCCGCTATTTATGATGATTCCGTTGGCTTGAATCCTACCGAAGTACCGAACTTTGGCGTAATACGACCTATCTTCACTGTCAACGCACGGCAATGCTTGATGATATCAGCGATCGAGTTGAGGCTTTCCTTCCGAATTAAATAGTTGTACACATCCTCGGCAATGTCTTTGAGAATTGATTTGATTTGTGGGGTTTAACGTCTCAAAACCAGCTCTGATTATGAGAGACGCCGTAGTGGAGGTCTCCGGAAATTTCGACCACCTGGGGTTCTTTAACGTGCACTGACATCGCACAGCACACGGGCCTCAACATTTCGCCTCCATCGAAATGCAGCCGCCGCGGCCGGGATTCGATCCCGCGACCCTCGGGTCAGCAGCCGAGTACCATAACCACTAGACCACCGTGGCGGGGCAATGTCTTTGAGAAGGTGTCCAACTCTGTGCTCTTCGGACATTCGAGAATGAACGGATTTGCAAAGCTTCAGGATTGCTTTTATGTAAGTCATGCAGGTCTCACATGGGACTTGGGCACGTTGAATCAATGTCTGCTCCGGCCGCTTCCGTTTTGCCATGGAATCTCCAGAGGACTCCGTGATGTCAGAAGTGAAGCGGTACCACGTTAGCGTATCCTCGACGTTCTCGTACCATACGACTGCGGTGTCCATTAGAAAGAGAAGAATGTTTTCTAGCTGAGTCTCGGATTTCCACCCGTTGTATTTGCTCACACGCCTGTAGTGAGTCAGCCATTTCTCAATGCCCTCTCTTAACTTTCCTGAGAGAGTACGTGGCTCCACAGGTGCGTCCGGATGCCTGTTGGCCGTGCCGGAGAGGGCAGAGATGGCTGGTCATTGCCATTGTGAGACATCGGGATCTCCAGTGGGGGCAGTCGAGCGAGGCGTCGGCTTTTGTCGTGGGATTGGCCTCAGCAGCTCCGTCTTCATAGTCACTGTACCCCACACCCCCACGACAAAACTGTTGCGGTTGAACGGTGGGGGATGTTTATCTACAGGGCAAAGCTGTTGAACAAGCGATAATGTCGTCGATACGCTGCATCAGCTCGTGTCGTCCTCCTCCACTTCTGTCCCTGGCTCATAATACCTTGATCGGCTGTCTCATCGTTTTACTTGACACATGCGGTTGTTTTGGTTTGTTTAAAGGGAACGCCGTTATCACTTTCCTGTGAAATGCGCTTGTTTTGGTTGTTTGCAGGGAGCGCCGTTATTACTTTTACACGCACCACAGGCCGCATTTATCTTGCATGTTACTTCGGGAACCGTGTCGACCATTCTTGAAACTTCGCATGCCTGACGCGCACATTTCAGTGATGTCTGGAATTTCAGAGATAATACGAGAGCACGTTATGACTAGTGTACAAGAGCAGATGCATTTCGCCGCTTGTCAGTTTTTCCGTCTACCGACGACTGTTCACGCCTCTATTGCTGTGCAGTGAGATTGGTTTTCTTTTGCTGCGCACAGGTTTGCCCAATAAACAGTTCACCTGACATCGTCTTGAGTTCTGCTGCTTCGTGACAACCACGTGAAAATAGAAAAGACCGTGTGAAAGCATTACATTGCATCCTTCCATAGAGAGAGAATTTGTTGGAAGGCAGAGAGGTCGGCCTGAGCAAGTGCACTCTGGCTTGTTTCTCTGCACAGGTGGGACGAGGCAAGGGGAAAAAAGATGGATTAAGTATGATGATGGGGACAGTGCCTTCTATGAAGTCTGGCGTCTAGCCCGTTATTCTTCAGGCAGTCAAGAACTGCCCTTGTAGTGAATCCTGCCCTCTCGACTCATTCAAGTTGGACAGTCTTTCCCAGCTGAATATGCTTTATTACTCTCCACTGAGAGCATGACTAACATTGCGAGTTGGGTGAGTTGCTCTGTTGTTTTCCGCCACAGAGAGCACTTACTTTGTAAAGGTGTCGACCTGCAAATTTTTCTGCATTGTAATTTTTAATAGACGTACTACCAGAAGTATTTTCAAGCTGCTAGAGCATAATGAAATGCAGCTTTAGAAGCGTATGAAGTTGGGCCTGTTGGTTCATATCAGACACTTGAAGCGCAAACGGACAAGGACTAGGACGAGTGTACAGACACAGAGCGCTGTGTGTGTCCACTCGTCCTAGTCCTTGTCCGTTTGCGCTTCAAGTGTCTGAAATGCAGCCTCATTCATGTGTTTCAAAAGAGTAACGAAAGTTGTTGCTTGTGTACTGTGGGATGTCAGTGCACGTCAATGCAATTTCTACCAGGTGGTAGAAATTTCCGGAGCCCTCCATTACGGCTCTCTTATGGTTTTGGGACGTAAAACCCCGGGAATCAATCAAAAGTTGTTAGTTCCCATGTAACAGCTTTCTTAATGTTGCACGCATATTCTATATGCGGTTAGATCTTCGAAGAGAGTTCTTTACCATGTAGTGGCACCTGCCACCTCAGAACGCGAGCAGCAGAAAAACTGGAACCGTACGGCTCCTATCACGGTTTTTTGTAAACCTGCTTATTGACTCCCTCTCCCATCGCTTCCCCGCGTCTCGCCTTCTTCGGTTTGCTCTGGAAGAAAATAAAGGCAATTGCGCAGCAAACATGGTCGTGGTTGGTTCCTCCTGTGCACACTCTACAAATTGGTGACCCGGTTAGGCACGCACAACTGCTGCAAAGAACCACCATGCCACAAGACCAACCAGACCCGCTGAACGTCGGACAAAATTCACGTACTGCACAAGCGACGGGCAACGCAATTTCTGCGGCATCCCTACGTCTGCCACAGTACTGGGAGCGCAACCCAAACGTCTGGTTCCTGCAAGTGGAATCGCAGTTCCACATCTCCCAAATAACATCGCCGCTTCAGAAATTCCGCCATGTCGTCAGTGCGCTGCCGCCCACAGCCGCAGAAGAGGTTGCCGACATCCCGGTTTTCCTTCAGCACGAACCTCGCGGCAGCTCCCTATGGCAAACTAAAGGCAGTGCTGCTCGACAGAACAGCTGCATCGGCACGAACGCGAATCCAACAGTTGCTCTCAACTGCGGAACTCGGTGAACGAAGGCCTACGCAGCTCTTGCGAAAAATGATGCAGCTCCTCGGATCGCACGCACAAGCCTTGAATAATGCAGAGCTATGTGAACTCTTCCTCCACCGCTTGCCGTCCAACGTGCAAATGGTGCTGGCGACTGAATCCACCATGGACTTGCCATCACTCGCCGCATTCGCCGACAAGGTCATGGAAGTGGCAACACAGCACTTGCAAGTCGCTGCCGTCAGCACCCCTCTCACACCGTCCCCGTTGTCATACGCTACGTCTAGCCTGACTAGACCACCACTTCTCACATTGGCCGCCTCTGCAGCAGATTAGAAAAAATACTGGTGGCAACCACGGGGCAAGACAATCCTCCACGCCGTTCGCGACAGTGTGGGCGATCCTCAAGACCCCTACAGCGCAGAGAGCGTGATCGGAGTGAGTCCGCCGGCCCACGCTTGTGCCACTACCATCGCCGTTTCGGCACCGTGGCTCGCCACTGTCTCTTGCCATGCGCTTTGACGGGAAACCCGCCGGCCGACCACTAGCGGCGATGAGTGGTCAGGGCCTTGAAGAATGTCCCTCTTTCCACGTTACCGACCTCACAACCGGACAAAAATTTCTCATCGACACAGGAGCCCAGGCCAGCGTCCTCCCAGCCACAAGGTCAGAATGCAATTCGCCTGCCATTTTGTACCTCTAAGCCGTAAATGGCACCCGCATTCCTGTGTACTCCCAACATTCTGTTACACTGAACCTGGCACTTCGAAGGCTGTTCCGGTGGGTGTTTTTAATCGCCGACTCGGTTCTGAAATTATGCGGGCCGACTTTCTTGCTAAGCAGGGGCTACTTGTTGACCTCAGGCACGAACGTCTTCTCAACTCATTAACGAGCTTGTCTGTTTAAGGCATAGCTGCGGCCGCAACTACATATGTGGCGCCTTTCTGCACTACAGTTGCCACAGAACCGTTCGTCGCCTTCATAAATGAGTTCCCATCCCTGGTGTCTCCACCAAACTGGACTCAAACTGTTGCCCACGCTATTCAACACCACATAATAACATCCGGCCGGCCTGTTTTCTGTCGTCTACAGCGCCTGGCTCCCAACAAGCTCAAAATGGCCCGCACAGAGTTCGAGCACATGTTGGAGCTTGGCATAATTAGGCCGTCATCCAGCAGTTGGGCATCACCTCTCCATCTCATCCTGAAAAAGTCAGGTGACTGGAGGCCATGCGGAGACTGCCGGCTCAGTGCTAAGACCGTCCCTGACTGGTACCCTCTACAGAACATCCAAGACTTCGCCTCTGCTCTGTACGGTGCTACAATATTTTCGAAAATTGATCTTGTTCGGGCATACCACCAAATCCCAGTGACCGAACAAGACATTCCCAAAACGACCATATAACGACACCATTTGGGCTTTTCGAGTTCTTGCGAATGCCATTGGGACTCCGAAACGCTGCGCAAACATCACAGCGCTTCATTGACACCGTGACGAGAAGACTCCCGTTCGTGTTTGCCTATGTGGACGATCTGCTCGTGGCGAGCTCATCCTTCGAATTGCACCTGCAACACCTTCGCCTTCTCTTTTAGCACCTTGAAGCCAACGGAATCGTCATAAACAGTGGAAAATGTTAGTTTGGAGTGCATGCTCTTCATTTATCGGTCGTTACGTCGACACCAGTGGCGTCCGCACACTTCCTGTCAAAGTATACAAAAGCAGTCATAGAGTTCCCAGGCCGACTTCGCTTACCAAGCTGACCAGTTTTTGGGTCTGGTAAATTTTTACCGCCGTTACGTCAGAAACTGTGCAGCGCTTCTGGAGCCACTCGATCGCCTGCTCTGTGGCACACAACAATCTGCCACGCTAGCCTGGGACAGTGCGGGGGATGATGCATTTCTTGCCATTAAACGCGCCTTGGCCGAAACGACTCCCCTCATTCACCCAAATCCACACTACCCCCTGGCATCAGGCTCTGCGGTGGGAGCCGTTCTCCAACAGCAAGTTGATGGCGAATGGCAACCCCTTGCTTTCTTCTCTAAGCGCATGAACCCCGTCCAAACCTGCTGTAATATTAGTGTTCGGCCGTGAACTCCTCGCGATGTACCTGTCCGTGCGCCATTTCCGTCACCTGCTCGAAGGCCGATTGTTCACCATCTACACTGATCAGAAGCCCTGACCTACTCCATCGGTCGTTCCGAGTACTAATATACGCCACGAGAGGTACTTCAGCTTTCCTTCATATCGGAATTCACAACGGACATTCGTTAGTGGCTGTGATAACACCCCGGAGGATGCTCTCAGCCACGTGGACGCCGTCACACGCAGCCACTCGAAGAACATGACAACCTCGCTTCCATTCGACATCCGCGAACTCGCGACAGCGCAAGAGAGCTGTCTTGACTAATATGCACGAAGCGACCACGTCCCTGCATCTGGAGCCAATAACTTTTCAGACTGTACCTATTTTGTGGATACCTCCACAGACACTCGGTGGCCGTTTTTACCGGTAGCCTTTCGCAGGCTAGCCTTTAACTCCTCCTACAACCTAGCTCATCCCGGTATTCGAGCTACTCAAAAGCTTCTCGCAGCTCGATTCGTGTGGCCCTGCATGAACGCGGACATTCATGATTGGGTATACCCATGCGCGCCTTGTCAGTGCGCTAAAGTTCACCGCTACCTAGTACCGCCTCCCCAACGCTTCTTGGAGCCTGACCAACAGTTTACTGTAGCCCACATTGACATAGTTGGACAAACATGCGCAGCAGAAAAACCGGAACTGCGCGGCTCCCGTCAGGCCTTTTTGTAGCGTTAGCTACACTGGCCGAGCTGGAGCAAGTTCGCGTGCACCTCCGAGAGTTCTGATCCGAGAGCTTGTTGTTGCGAACTGGCAAAGCGGAGGCCGCCGCGCTCGCATCGCTAGTCCTGCACATTCCAGAGGAGCAAACCGCTGAACCAACGTGCGCAGGCAGAAAAACCGGAACCGGCCGGCTACCCCGGCGGGCCTCTTGTAGCGTTAGCTACACTGGCAGAAGCTGGAGCAAGTTCCGCGTGCACCTCCGAGAGTTCTGATCCGAGAGCTGTGCTGCGAACTGGCGCAGCGGAGCCGCCGCGCTCGCCTCGCTAGTCTGCACATTCCAGAGGAGCCACCGCCGAACGAACGTGCGCAGCAGAAAAACCGGAACCGCGCGGCTCCCGTCAGGCCTTTTTGTAGCGTTAGCTACAGTGGCCGAGCTGGAGCAAGTTCGCGTGCACCTCCGAGAGTTCTGAGCCGATAGCTGTACTGCGAACGGGCGCAGCGGAGCCAGCACTGGCGCAGGCAGCGCATGCAACTGTGCGCCTCCGTTGTGCAGGTGCAGTCGCCGGTTTGACACTGCGCCGGAGCCACTTGATAGTGCCTCTGAACATGTGCGCATGCGGGAGACTTACCGGGGAGGGGGGGGGGGGGGGGAGGGGGAGGAAAAGAAAAACGGAAGGACAGGGAGGTTAGCCATTGTCAGACTGACTGGCTGGCGTTTGACAGTGTGGTATAGCGATGTAGGAGAGAGCCGTCTTGTGGTGATAGAGAAACAACCTGACATTGAGCCAAAATAAATGTACATGTGTCACGTAATGCCTATACCGTGTGTGTCACTGAAGCAGCAGTAAGCATGATAATCAACCTAATCCTAGACAACCAGAAAAGCTAAGATGATCAGCTGGACATTAGCAAACGCTACTGTTTATTCTGGCATAGCCGAGCTAAGGCACTGCAAAAGTTTTGTAAACCTGCTTGGTGACTTTCCCCGCGTCTCGCCTTCCCCGGTTTGCTCGGGAAGAAAATAAAGGCACTTGCACAGCAAACGTGGTCGTGGTCGGTTTTCCTGCGCGTGCTCTACAACTTTAGTTGTATTCGATTCGTATTAGAAAGCCTCAGTTTCTCACATTCCTAGAAAAAAAGCCAAGCGCCGTGTCTGTCTATCTCACTGAGTATGGTCGGTCGGGATGAATGCTTGCATAGTTTGCTGACAGGTGAATCAGTTATTCTCGGCTTTCTTTGAAAGAGGATTTGTTGTTCATGTAGGGCTAGAATATTTGGCTGGAATACTCATGGGAGCCTTGGCTACACATCAACAGTGTTTTCTGACCGTGTGCAATAATTTTTGCTTGGCCCCCGTAAAGGTGGACATGTACTCTCCTCATCACTCCACAGCGAGGTGTCTTAAACCAAGGTCGAATCATGGGGTGTTAAGTCTGCTCCGCAAAGGTGCGAACATGTTGCATGATCAGTGACTTCCAGGATGCGTAGCTCGCGGTGCAGTTAGTAATGGCGACAAAAAAAAAGCAATCGGATTTGTTCATTACATACAACACTCATGGGCGTGGTTTTGTGAGTAAAATGAATGTGGTTATTCAGCAAAGATGGGCCAACAAATGGCCCAAGTTGAGTAATTTATCACGTGAAATGGTGTGCCATAATGTTGCATGGCTGTGGGACTACCTTTTGGCACATGTTGCTTGTTAATATACGTAGCGAACTCTGACCCACTTTGTCAGAAATGCTGTAGAAGATAACACATACCCCTTACGTTATCTGTGGTGTCGCATTAATGATGTTATGTTTCCAGTATTTGCTGGATAGTGTAAGAAATAGCTCTATTGAAAGTTTTACGTTGTGGAATCTCCTGTCCCTCTGAATGCTCCGCCATTTTTATGAGCAACCTTTTGGCACACTGCTGTGTCTGCACATTCCAGAGGAGCCACCGCCGAACGAAGGTGCGCGGCAGAAAAACCGGAACCGCGCGGCTCCCGTCGGGCCTTTTGTAGCGTTAGCTACACTGGCAGAGCTGGAGCAAGTTCGCGTGCACCTCCCCCGAGAGCTGTGCTGCGAACTGGCGCAGCGGAGCCGCCGCGCTCGCCTCGCTAGTCTGCACATTCCAGAGGAGCCACCGCCGAACGAACGTGCGCAGCAGAAAAACCGGAACCGCGCGGCTCCCGTCGGGCCTTTTGTAGCGTTAGCTACACTGGCCGAGCTGGAGCAAGTTCGCGTGCACCTCCGAGAGTTCTGATCCGAGAGCTGTGCTGCGAACTGGCGCAGCGGAGTCGCTGTGCTCGCCTCGCTGGTCTGCACATTCCAGAGGAGCCACGGCATAGCCGCGACAGACGCACTGGCGCAGGCACGCGTGCAACTGTGCACCTCCGTTGTGCAGGTGCAGTCGCCGTTTGACACTGCGCCGGAGCCACTTGATAGTGCCTCTGAACATGTGCGCATGCGGAGACATACCGGGGAGGGGGGGGGGGAGGGGGGAGGAAAAGGTAAACGGAAGGACAGGGAGGTTAGCCAGTTGTCAGACTGACTGGCTGGCGTTTGACAGTGTGGTATAGCGATGTAGGAGAGAGCCGTCTTTGTGGCGATAGAGAAACAACCTGACATTGAGCCAAAATAAATGTACATGTGTCACGTAATGCGTATACCGTGTGTGTCACTGAAGCAGCAGTAAGCATGATAATCAACCTAATCCTAGACAACCAGAAAAGCTAAGAATGATCAGCTGGACCTTAGCAAACGCTACGTTTATTCTGGCATAGCCGAGCTAAGGCACTGCAAAAGTTTTGTAAACCTGCTTGGTGACTTTCCCCGCGTCTCGCCTTCCCCGGTTTGCTCGGGAAGAAAATAAAGGCACTTGCACAGCAAACGTGGTCGTGGTCGGGTTTTCCTGCACGTGCTCTACAACTTTAGTTGTATTCGATTCGTATTAGAAAGCCTCAGTTTCTCACATTCCTAGAAAAAAAGCCAAGCGCCGTGTCTGTCTATCTCACTGAGTATGGTCGGTCGGGATGAATGCTTGCGTAGTTTGCTGACAGGTGAATCAGTTATTCTCGGCTTTCTTTGAAAGAGGATTTGTAGTTCATGTAGGGAATACTCATGGGAGCCTTGGCTACACATCAACAGTGTTTTCTGACCGTGTTCAATAATTTTTGCTTGGCCCCCGTAAAGGTGGACATGTACTCTCCTCATCACTCCACAGCGAGGTGTCTTAAACCAAGGTCGAATCATGAGGTGTTAAGTCTGCTCCGCAAAGGTGCGAACATGTTGCATGATCAGTGACTTCCAGGATGCGTAGCTCGCGGTGCAGTTAGTAATGGCGACAAAAAAAAAAGCAATCGGATTTGTTCATTACATACAACATTCATGGGCGTGGTTTTGTGAGTAAAATGAATGTGGTTATTCAGCAAAGATGGGCCAACAAATGGCCCAAGTTGAGTAATTTATCACGTGAAATGGTGTGCCATAATGTTGCATGGCTGTGGGACTACCTTTTGGCACATGTTGCTTGTTAATATACGTAGCGAACTCTGACCCACTTTGTCAGAAATGCTGTAGAAGATAACACATACCCCTTACGTTATCTGTGGTATCGCATTAATGATGTTTTGTGGATAGTGTAAGAAATAGCTCTATCGAAAGTTTTATGTTGTAGAATCTCCTGTCCCTCTGAATGCTCCGCCATTTTTATGAGCAACCTTTTGGCACACTGCTGTGTCTGCACAAATATATACGCTGCCATGATGAGGCACTATACCTAATTTCCTTCTTTCCTCACTGTTGCTCCCCTTTACTATTTGGGTCTGCCGAAGGCACATTCACAAGAGTGGGTAGGCGTCAAGCATGACAACCTGGGTGCATGGTAGAGCATGAACTCTTCTTTGTGCCACAAGTGAAGTCAGATGAAAGCCTTCGTAGAACGTGAAGTTTTGCCTTCAATTTTCTGCAGGATGCTGAGCCCTCCCTAACAGGCTGGCAAGATTACCAGGGCTGCACTCCTCTGCACCTTGCTGTCGCTTCTGGCACCATGGCTGTGGTTGATTTTTTGGTTAGTGCGATCTCGTCTTCCCATGACAAGTGCGAAAATTGCACTGGCCGCTTGGTTTGATTGATTGATTGATTGATTGATTTGTGGTGTTTAACGTCCCAAAACCAGCTCTGATTATGAGAGACGCCGCAGTGGAGATCTCCGGAAATTTTGACCACCTGGGGTTCTTTAACGTGCACTGACATCGCAGAGCACACGGGCCTCAACATTTCGCCTCCATCAAAATGCAGCCGCCGCAGCTGGGATTTGGTCCCGCGATCTTCGGATCAGCAGCCGAGTACCATGGCCACTAGACCACAATGGCGGGACTTGGTTTGAAGCAGATTCTTGCCATTGGAGAGCAAGCGGGCGAGCTGGTGTGGATGTCTATTAAAGGATCCCTGAAACATTTTTTTTTTGACATTGCGTCACTGATTAGGCAACGCAATCATGAAAACATTCACACCATAAATAAAGCGAAGCACCATGCGCTAAGGCAGCTATGGGCTTATTTATGCCGCCTTCCTCCTTACCACTGCTGTTCCTCCTCAACTCGATCAGCTGCGGAGTGCGCGCTAGCGACGACTGCGCCTCCCGCGTCAGCTGTTCTGCCGAACCCTTCAGAACGACATAGCGCCCCGATATCATTACTGAGGTCGCCGGCCTCTGCAGTGCTAGCCTCTGTAATAAAGTGCCGGCGACTCGTGTGAACTCTGCCAGATGCCGCAACGATATCATTGGCTGAAACGAAGGAGCACGTTGTCGGAGCACGTTGTTCGCAGTTAGGTTGGGAAAATTACGTGCACGTCACGGTGGTTAGGGGCCAATCAGCGGCCTCCCATTCATTGTTCGATAGGCGGGGGCATTTGAAATGCATTTCGGTGAGCCGCTGCGATCTTTTGCGATGCGCGTGTTCGAAACCTTATTGTAAATTACTCACTTTACGCAGAACGCTGAAATCTGTCCTCTAATGATCCTAATGACTCGCTCTGCCAGATCAGCATGTTTGCACGAAATTGTCAAAACCGTTTCAGGGCCCCTTTGACTTAGCAACCCCGCGACCACCAAGTCTTAAGGCGCCGTTTGCCCTGGAGCATATCATTTTATATATCGTATTGCTTATGTATTCAGCATTTGGGTGATTCCTATCAGATTCGATATATCCCGTTTCGACTCTATAAGAAGATTCTCGATATAACGAAGGATTGGGTTATTACAAGGTGCTCTACATAAAACACCATGCGTTTTTTTAACCCCTATGTAATGGTGCATGTTTATTCGTGATTGCAGCGCAGCGTAGCTTCTGCTGCCACAGAGGTGCGAAAGAATTCTGCTGGTGCCAGCGGCAAAATAAGCGAGTTGCAAGCGACTTTTGTGAGCGGCATTTGCGTCCTGACTGCTTGCCCCCTCACCACCAGAGCGGACGGAGACAGAGTGTGTTTATGTGAGCAGCCTCGCGCGTCCTATTGCGAACTGCATAAGCTGCATAGCTAGCATGTTTCCGTATTCGGCGTTACCAGTACGATGTGTTACCGGTCGATTTCATGTTTTTGTAGTCGTCGAGGGTCAACCATGTGTAGCTATCCATAGAGGCGGCAGGAGACATGGCTTGCTCACTCATTTAGTTACAATAGAACCTCGTTATAACGAACCCGGATATAACGAAATATCGGATATAACGAAGCAATCGCAATTCCCCTTGAAATTCCTATACATGAAATTGATATTGGTTATAACGAACTAATGGTTATAACAAAGTAATTACCGCTCCCCTTCAATTTCGTTATAACGAGGTTTTACTGTATTTAGAAAACAGTGCAGGCCCACAACAGGCCTAGTACGAGGGGACATGACTTCATTACGCAAATATATTATGCATGCATTAGACAAATACAAAGCGCCAAGGAGTATAACAACAAAAAAGGTAAAAAGTCTGACAGCACAACGTAAACTAAAGAAATTGCTTATAATATCTCTAGTAAACACCTACACAGTGGACTACCAGAACTCTCCGAGCACCTACAATTAGTTTAGGGTGTACAAACTATACTTCTATATTGTGAGCCGGACACAATAGCAAAAGCAAGGTGCTAGCACTCTAAAACTAAATGAACGAATGGATACGCATAAGGTAGCAGCAAATCAGAAAAAAAGATTTGCTCTATTAGCTCAGCGCTGTGTAGCCATGCCGATGGAACAGCGTTCTACTCACATCTCGCACGGAAAAAAAAAAATCAGTGTAAATTCAACTGCTGAAGGGAGTGTCTCAGAATGATGACGCCTTGTTTCTCTGGTTACGAGAGACGACATGTAAGTGTCGTAATCTAAAGCTTGTTTTCTGCATGTATTTCATCTCAAAAAGAAGCTTCAGTCTTTGTATCTTACACCAAAGCTGCAATATTTGAATGCTGTGTTGACGCATTAAGATGCTGGGGGAGGCCGTGTACCTATACTTTGAATAAATAAGCCACACAGCTTTGTGCTGAACTTCTTCGAGTGCATCAGTGTTATGTTTTGATTGAGGATCTTAAACAATTGGAGAATATTCAAGCTTCGGTCGAGTAAGCGACGTATTAAGGTGATGGGAATGCTGCTTCAATTGCTCCAATGTGCTACATTTCATTAAAACTGTTACAACAATGATACAGAAGAGAGGAACTGCTCCAGCGCCGCTCTAAAACAAGGATTTCAAGACTGCGCGCAGACAAGAAATGTCCAGCACAGCCTCGGAAGGCTGCCACCAAGAGAACTTATGGGCTAGAGATGATCAAATTCACTGTGCACTTTTATTTCTTCTAAACACTTTTCTGCTAAAACATCTCATAAATGATTTGCTTAGGTAAAACGAGGACATCATCTTTCTATTATCTGGCACCATAAAACAAATACCAGAACTTTATTTTTTACCTTTGATGATTGACTGCAAAGTATATATACTATAAGCTTTTTTGATCCTCTTCCCACCTTTGTCCTCAACAGTTCTTGCAAGATAACCGAGAAGGTGATTGTGGCTCAAATCTGTCTTCTTAGAGCAAAGTGTACGCTTTCATTATGCTGGCCAGAATTGGGACACTCTTAAAGGCACATCGTCATGCTTCATTGTCTTTGTTGTCTGTCACACAGGTTTTCTAACTTTAGACTACGTAACACTTCGCCCAACTGTGTCGGGCAGAATCACTAAGGCAGACACGATTATATTCTTTTGCTTCTCTGGCAGCTGAGTAGGGAGCACACCTCCACTTTGAAAACTGGGGCTCCGTTAACTTTCATGTTTGTGGTAAACAGTGTTAATGACGACGTAACAGACTTTTTGAACACTAAATTGCTGAGCGCTAGGATACAAGAACATGAGAAGGATGAAAGGACGACACTACAATGTCCCAAACTCATGTCCTTGTATCCTAGCGCTCAACATGTTGTCAGATTCAGTTTACCAGCAAGCCCAAAGAATAGCAATACTGAATTGTATTTAAATACGCAGAATACGAATATGGTAAACAGATAAATACATATAAAAAACTATCGTATACCTGCATACTAACTAAGACTGTGCCCGCCACAGAGGTCTAGTGGCTATGGCATTCGTCTGCTGATCCGAAGGTCGAGGGATCGTATCCCAGTCGTGACGGCTGGATTTCGCTGGAGGCAAAATGTTGAGGCCCGTGTACTGTGCGTTGTCAGTGTACGTTAAAGAAGCACAGCTGGTCGAAATTTCCGGAGCCCTCCACTACGGGGTCTCTCATAATCATATCATGGTTTTGGGACGTAAAACCGCAGAAATTAATCAAATCCAACAACATTTTACGGACTTGCATGCCACCTTGGTTCATTGGAGCCCATTAGGCCTGCGTTCATTGATGCCCATGCGTGGTTTATTCAACAAGTGGTTTATATCTGCAGTAAGAAGACAGGTTCTCTTATACATTTGCTACCATGCTCTCCCGAATGATTGCTCGTGCAGCCACCAATGTGCACGCAGATGCCTGTTTGTCATGTTTTAGGATGTAAATGAAACCATTAGTTAAGTGAAATCTGCGTTCTTATTGTTTCAATGGACTTCCTATTGTACTTTCTGCAGACTCAGCGAAGTAGCGATGAACTGAATGCACTTGATGACCTCTTCCGGACACCACTGCATTGGGCGGCAATCTTGGGTGAGCATAACACCTTGGCTGTTTATGAGCGATGACTTGATTTGGGTGAAGTGGTCACTTCCACGCAGTCTGGGAGAAGCGTTTCTTGGTTTCTATTGTCTAAATACCATCCGGAACACATGCAAATGACCTTGATGCTGACAGTATTTGGGTACTTGTAAGAAAATGAGTCCTGAGCCATAGCCCGAAGCTGAACTCATGATAAAAAGCACGAGTTACGTCACCCTCTGTCATTTTGAAACAGGGCTGTTATTTGCGCTATTTGCAATACTCTAGAAGCCGCTTTAACTACTTCTTCAGTTAGGACTGTGCAGTGTGTGATGGAACAAGAAATTATATATACTTCATTACTGAAACATTCGTACTGAGACACTTGGCATTTAGAGCAGCATAAAATACAGTTTAATGGTGACAAAATAAGCCGGATTATCCCCTTCCACTCCGGTCGTTTCTAGAACAATCTTTGCCACTGCCGCATCGGATTTCCTTACAGTGGGCATGAGTCACTTAAAAAAATGCCGGCCATGTATGACACACTCATCACGTCGGTGTCTGTCGCAACATCCAGCTCGCCAAGAGCACCTTAGTGCATGTTGTAGAAATAGCAACCTGTCAGAAGTTAGCCTACGTATCACCCGAGAACGCGAACTCGCTGTAGGAGCAGGGCTGTATTTCTGTGTCTCTTTCCTTGGGTTGTGTTCTCCATGTTTTTAGCAGCAAAGCTGCTTAAGATAGCCAGTTAGTGCTGTCGAGAAATATAACCTTGAAATGACCTCGCCTAGCTACCAACATAGCTTTGTATGGCCTCGTCATGCTATATCACGTAATATGGCGTCACAATGACACGTGACCGGAAGATGATAAAGCTGAACATGATGATGAATCTAAAGATGATGAAAATAACGATTAAGATGATAATGATGAAAATATGGTAATGGTGACGAACATAATGAAGTTTATAGTGAAGATGAAGAAAATGACGATGATAATGTATATGACGGCGAAGAATGAAGTTGGTGGTGATTATGGCGTAGATGAAAATGATGACTGGCCAGCTTCGCTATGATTTGACCTTGCGTGACGGAGTGGAAGCTGCGTTTCTTTTTCATCTCAAGCTGTGTAGCCCAACTCCCTCGGGCATCCGTTGTAGTAGTTTTTGCAGATCTAAGCGAGCTTGTTGCGCTCTTGCAGTGCAGGATGAACCCACCTCCTCTGCTGACGTCGTCTCATTTAGTGATATGATTCTTGTGCTCATTGTGTATTGGAAGAAAGAGCTTGCGAGCATGCCTAGCAATGCTGCTCTGTTGTTTTGTGTACATCATCGTTGTAAGCAATGTTAGTAGTAGTAAATGTTAGGAGATTGCGGTATCATTAATTTCTGCCGCACCTCTTCAGCCAGCATTCCGATGAAACGCATCAGTGTGCTGCTCCGTTCGAGAAACGCTCTCGCCGGATCAAATTGGCTGCATGGGGTGAGCGATGTGCAAATGGACCTCCGTGGCGGAAGACATCTTAGAGAACGCTCAAATGTTGCCAACTCCAAATGATGTGTTCTTGTGTATGGCTTGCTGCTTACGCAGTAAAGAATGCTGCTTCTGTTGCTTAGTGGTCCGAGGCACTCGTTTGTGCACGGAGAGTGCGTGGGCATGGATTCCTGCCAGCACACCACGTAAAAATATTCTCTAGGTGTTTATTTTTGGATATTGACTTAAGTATATACATACGTATGCGTGGCATTACGGCGAGTGGCAACACCGATGGCGAAATTCTGCTTCAGGTGTCCATGTAATTATTATCGCAATAATAAAAAGCTTCGCTTGATTTCCCTACTAAACATTCCATATGGCCGTTCCAATCTTTATTTACAGTGAGTGACCTGCATTGCCATGGCTAGCATGTGTGCTGTGTGCCTAGCTAAGGAAATGGCTCTGTTCTTGAGAATAGTGAAATTCACTCAAGGAGCCTCTTCTAGCTACTTCACTTCAGTAATGGGGAATGAAGAAAAGTTAGTTGCTTGTGCAGGGCGCCTGGAAGTCAGCCGCTTACTGCTTGAGCGGGGTGCAGACGCGTCTCTCACCGACCGGGCAGGAGCAACTCCCTTGTACTACGCCTGCACGTCATCTTCCGAGCAAGCAGGCCTGCTCGTTGCACTGTTCCTCACGCATCACCGTGAAGTCGAGCATCTCGACCTGGCTCTGCAGGGCGCCGCACTCGCGGGCAACGTGGCAGCGGTGCGTGCCCTTCATTGCTACGAGATGCACCCAGAAGCTGCACGTAAGTGGAGAAGTGCGCAGGTATCGAAGTAAATAACCGGCGGGATTAAAATACAGGGCGTGCAGAAATGATTACACAAACGTCCCAGGCAGCACACAACGTAAGGCGGTAAATTATTTTATGGCAGCTAAGTGTGGCCTATCCACACCCCAGTGTTGCCGGCATTTAGCCAGTATCGGTTAAACAGCTGGCAACACAGGGTCATTTCAGCTGCTGTTCCGACAATATCGGTAAGCCACCTGAATTCATCGGCAACACTGGCCGTGTATGCCGCCTTACTGCAGACATCTGCTCAGCCAAAGGCTTTCAGCAGCAAATATCGCGGCTGATTTTGCCGTTCTTCAGAGCATAATGGCAAAGCCACCATCTTGTATTGGCAACGTTCAGCCAAGTGTGCACACCTTAGAGCCGACATCGGTTGAGCCGATGCCTTTCTCCGGCAAATGTTGCACCGATTTTATTCTTCATCCAGAATTGCCTGACGAACAGCAAACTCGGCGCCCTATTTGCCTAGAAAGGTTATTTCAGAAGAAACACGAAGCCACGTCTGCCGTCCTTCAGGCAACGTGGAGTCACGCGGAGTTTTTCGTCATTGATAATGGCTGAACTTTTTTGGAAGCCTGTATAGCTGCATTAATTGAGATCCAATTGAAATAAGCATGACCGTAATTCACTTCGATGTACGAATCGATGTACGAATCAGATTCGCGTTATGATCCCTAAATCTGATTCGATGTACGAATCAGATTTAGGTAACATAGCGCGAATGCTGTGAGCAGAACAAAATATTTTGTCCGTGCGCTTCCTTTTCATGAATGCGGTAGTAAAAACATACTTTATAGTGACGATTGATATACACATGTGTAAGCAGTCTTGCGGGAGGTTTGCGAAATGAGCTAGTCCGACAATTAACATTATGCAGAGGGATCGACAAGCACGCTGGAAAATTATCGGGAGCTTGTTGGAAAATTATTATTACGAAGAATTGGACTAAGCGTCTCTACAGAGGTTGACGTAATCAACACTGCCGCACTAAGATAATTACTCGCAGGCGGCGCTATATTACTGACATTTAGTAATACGTACAAGGAAAGTGCACACGGAGGCAACAGCGCGACAGCGAGGGGATAAAGCAGATTTATAGATCTGCAGAGGAAGTTAGCTGTTTTTATACACCGTGAAATACATAAATTGCGTTGCATTGCGAATTCAAATGAAGTGCTCTTGTCAAGACCGCAACGTTTGCGAAAAAAGCAAAAACTAAAAAAGAAAGCATTCATGGCAAGCATTTTTCGTCTCAAAAGCGGCAGACCAATGCAGCAGACTAAGAGCCTGCGCAGCAGGTGTCGCCTGCTCGATTCCACTGACGTGTAGAAAGGCTTATGTCGGCCAGACCGGCAGGCGCGTTAACGACCGCCTGCGTGAGCACCAAAATAACATGCACACTCTGGTGCAGGGGCACCTTGGCAGTCATTGCTGGGACTGCGGTTGCAGACCGCTCTTTGGTCAGTGTGCGACAGTGGCAAGCTGACCCGCGAGATAATAGAAGAGGAACAGATACACAAATTGGGCGACAACTGCAAAAGCACCCCGTCCGGTATACTATGATGGTTTGAGTGTGATTACCTGGCCGGGCTGTGGGGCAATCGCGAACACGTGTCGCAAGCGATTGGACTGCCAATACATTCATGCTCTCTCGCGCTTTCCATCTGCTGTCTTGTGAGAGAGAGAGCGAAAGGCGCGCGTTGACTATGGAAATGCTCTTTCTTCGATGAACGCGCTACCAGCTCGCAAAGAAGGAGAACGCGCCCTCATCCGCGAGAGACAAGCTTGACGCTGGCAGCGTCTTCTAGCGAGTTTCTTGATTGAAAAATACCGACTGCTCGTGCTGGAGAACCGTTCACCGGCCACCCATATATATATATATATATATATATATATATATATATATATATATATATATATATATATATATATATATAGGCACTGGACCTTGACTTGCAATGAAGTGCCGGTGGAAGATTTCACTTGTGCGTAGTTGAACCATGAGGATTCGTAGCGTGCGCGTTAACTAAATTAATCCAGAACTCGGCACGATGTACGATGAACCTCCGGAGCTTCGCCCACTCATCATCATTCACTCCGTGGATATGCTGTGAATTTTTATGTTTCCTTGTACGTATATATTTTGCCACTCTGCAAAATAAAGATCAGTCGGAAGTCAGCGCTCTTTCCTCTCTATCCCAATTTTTTCTATGTTCGCGCGCTGTGAAATTCACCATCATGAACACAAACCAACTAGCGCAAGCTTCTACACTTGTAAGATACTCAATGCTGTTCAGTTGCCGTTCTTGTGTCTTTATCAACATGTAATTTTCTGACAGGAGGTCCCCTTTGAGCATTGTGCTATGGGGCCTCCGTCTATATATTGTAACGAAATGCGTTTATATTTTTGCGACGAATAGAAATTTGATTTGATTTGAAAACATGTTTAGTTTACCGCATTCTACTGTCGGGCAGCCGCGCTTACATTGGGTAAACAGGTTCCTGCAAATATTCGGCTCAGAGAGCATAGCAGCAACTGAGAAGATGTCCATGAATGGATTTCTGGCGCAACACTGCCAGAGTAGCACATGCCAGCCAATCTTTCGCGGAAGTGTCACCGTTAGCAGAAGTTTGTCCGAGGTTCCAAGATTAATCATTGAAGCATAACAAATCGATTATATCGGTCATTCACGCGTTGGTAAACCTTCGATATCTTTGAGCACTAAAGAATTGCATTTTTTGCGCATGTCGTCTTAAAGCATGCCTTCAAGCAACCAGTGCACTGTGGTTATCTGTTTTTATGCTTCTTTAGCAATGTTGATTTGTTGCTCTTTGTTAAGGCTCCACGCGGCCTTCGAGCGCAGAAGAGAGGTATATTGCTCGGCTGTGAAGGAAATAAACTATTGTTAGCGTCGGAAGTGTGTGTACGTTTCTTCCTTTCGTGCTTGTCCTTCTTCGCGCTTATCGTATGCAAAGAATTAAATTTTCAAAATACTATTGGACGTGCTCAGCAACCTATCAGAACATGCGATCATACTTTGGCACAACAGGAAATACTGGGAATTACGTAATGATGGAATCATGCATTATTTTCATGATTTGAGTATAATCCTACATTTAGGTTGTGTATGATAATTGTGAAAACTGTTACGCCATGCGGAATTGTGATAAACTATGGCGCGGCGCCACGCAATCGTTCGGACTGCTGTATGCGTAGTGGAGTGTAAAAGGGGCCCTGAAACCAAATTTTACGCACGAAGTTTTCCATTGGTACTACTTGCTTGCATTGTCGGGAGATAAATGAAAAAGAATTTTCAAGATCGATACGGGAAAACAAGTTATTTAGTTTACAAAGTCAAAACAAGAGCAGACAACAGATGCTTGCATCCCCTTTCGCACCTGACCCGTCCATAGACGAGCTATGCCGCTTCCAATCGAAACGCGGCTTGCATTTAGCTGTGCCGGAACCGTGCTACTATCTCACCTTGTTGTCGCGAGGGTCACCGTGCTTTTTCCTGGTGTTGTTGCTACAGCAACCATATGGGGTTGCGCAGCGGTTCTAAGTGACTTGATTTGATTGATTTGTGGGGTTTAATGTCCCAAAACCAGCTCTGATTATGAGAGTCGCCGTAGTAGAGGTCTTTGGAAATTTCAACCACCTGGGGTTCTTTAACGTGCACTGACATCGCACAGCACATGGGCCTCAACATTTCGCCTCCATCGAAATGCCTTAGTGACTTGAAGTGGGTCTGTTATAACCAGAGGGTATTATAGGTCACAGACATGATCAAAGACCAGGTTTATTCCACTCCAAAGAAGGTCGTCAGCTAGAATTCTGCTGTACGGTAAACTGTTTGGACATGCTAAGTCTCCGTCTTTGCAAGGTTGTTCACTTTATCTGCAAGCACAGTATTTTACTTTGTTGATCCCGCTGGTGCTGTCCCAGTCCCGAATGCATGCCTAGCATTTGAAGTTGGAGGCTATTGAATTTTGGATGCCCACGGTACGTAAGTGTGTGTAAAGGACTGCTTATGAGCTTGGGGCCTCGGAACTTAATCCACTTGTATGTCTGTTTGGTTCGAGCAAGAAGTAGCCCCGTTGACAACAGCCTGTGCGGACATGACCCTCTCCTCTATCGGCTGCGCCACGTAAACAAGGCGGTGTGACCACGGTTGCACCTTAGGCAAAGTGCTGTCAGCGGACAGAGGAACTTGGCATGGGCCACACTGATGGAAAGGCATCGCGGGGGAAATCTGAAGACTACACTGCGCCTGACACAGCTGCGCGGTTTGGAAGGGTACCCGCGGCATGCCATTGTCATCAAGCATTTGGTACTCCGTTCGAATATGCTATCTAGATCGCGTTGAAGGTTAAGGTGATCGGTGTGGCTAGTAATTTTCTGGTAGAGGACGCAGTCTGCGCACAGACGAACAGCTGAGAAAGAAACACAAGAAGGAAGATTAATAATATAAATTAAGAAAAGCAATGGTCCTAAAACGGACCCTTGTGGTACACCAGATGTTACAGCGGAATTAGGTGAAGAAAAATTAGTTACCCGTTACGTACTGGCTGCGGTTAGAGAGAAATCGCCTAATCCATGCAACTACATTGGGGACAATGTTAAGCTGATTAAGTTTGAAAATGAGCAGATCATGTCAGACGGAGTCGTATGCTTTAGCGAAGTATATAGTCAGTGTCAAAGTCAAGTCTGTGTTGATAGACAAGTTGTTAAGAAAGCACAGCAACTGCGTCTTGCATGAAACTGATTTACGAAAACCATGCTTATTACATACACTACAGAAGAATTTTGACTCGGGGAATGCAACAGTACTGCTTGATAGCCTAGTTCGTATTTACTTAAGGACATGATGAAGCCGCCACTAGAAGAACATACACACAAAAGGTAGACACTCCCAATTAAATAGGTCTGGGTGTATTGCAGGAATTAATAGCCACTTGTCCTGTTGCTGTATTTCTACCTTTTGTGTGTATGTTCTTCTAGTGGTGGCTTCATGTCCTTAAGGAATTCAATGAGGTGCGAGTACACTACATTTCATAATATTTTTACTAGAATGGATGTTAATGACATCGCATGGTAATTATTAGGGAATTTACATCACCAGATTTGTGCACAGGGACCACCTTCCCAGCCTTCCAGTCAGATGGCAGCGCGGGCGTCTGTAACGACTGTTCAAAAAGTTTTGACAATATTAAAGAATAGACTTGCATACACTTCAACATTTTTGATGAAATACAATCTGGACCGGCCGATGAACACACTTGCAAGTCCACAACCAGTCCTTAGACACCAACTGCATCAATGACAATGGGGTCCATAGTTAGGAAATAGGTTCTTGTTAAATGTGGAAATATCGTGGGGGTGCAATTATAAAAGTGTGCAGCAAAGACGTCATTCAAAACATTGCTGCACTCGCTAAGAGAAACTATGACATTAGACTGGATTAATTGAATATGTCGCATTTTCGTTCCACTAATGGTGCTCCAAAACTTACGCAGGTTGAAGCGCAGCAGTGAAGGTAGAGTTTCATCAAAGAATTCCTCTTTGTCTTGCGAATGCGCAGTGCAGAATTCTCGGTTAAATGTCTGATAGGATGACGAATGGTCAGATCTGGGTGCTAGTTTCACGCATCTGAATAGCCTCTTGTTTTTATTGCCCATGCATTTTAACGTGTTAGTAAACCATGGAGAACGAAGATTCGATGGAACTTTCCTTTTAGGAATGAAGCGATCAGTTAGGGATAGCACTTTGTTCTTGTGCTCTAACCAGTTCTGTCCAATTGATCGCTGCTCAAAACCAGCAAAAAAAAAAAAAAATCACAGCATATCCATGGGGTGAATGATGATGAGTGGGCGAAGCTCCGGAGGGAATCATCGGTATACCGTGAATCTTCCGTGTAATTTGCCCAGTCGATCATCATGTAAAGACGTGAGAAACGCTGTATTCGAACGCTGGGATCTCGCGTTTAAGGGGACGCTAGCACAAACGCGTTAGAAACGTGCAGTACACTCTAGTAAGGGGGAGAGGCCAGAGCGTCTTACGCAGCCGCTTACACAGGCCGGAACGCGCACCGCGTTTGCCAACGCCATCACATGACTGCTGAAAGAGTATAAGGCGGAGAGGCCACAGCGTCTTACACCAGCTTCTTACATGCGCCGTAACGCACTAGCACAAACGCATCATCATCATCATCGTCGTCGTCGTTAGAAACGGGCAGTCTTTCGTTGATGTTGGGTATTTAGTGTCATCGTGGTACATGTTTCCATGTGCGCTTCGTGGCGTAGTGCATGGCTTCAGGAAAGAGGTAGCTGATGATGATGATGATGCGTTTGTCCAGGTAGCAGCCTGGACACACATACCCGCTTTCTGTGCCGCATACCTGCCTTTATGCAGTAGTGGGCTGAGGGCAAGCGGTGGTTACTACATACATACATACAGGTGACGAACGACCCACGTCTTAAGGAGCTTCGCCCCTAAAAAACGACTCAACAAAACATTTTAATTCTCTGTTCATTCCATCAATGTCCGTTTTGCAATAGTTTTGGATGACTTTTTTTTTTCTTGACGGAAACCCGTGCTTTTAACGTGAAGTGGATTATATAGTGGTCGCTGATTTCGGATGAGGGAGTTAGGGGCGAAACCAGGTCGGGTGTAGTGGTGAGTATTAGGTCTAATATGTTTGCGGAAATAAGGGTAATGCGAGTGGGGAAGTCAACGAGCTGGGTCAAGAAGTCAGAAACTCCTTGCTTGCTGAACTTTGCTTCAAACTGACCGAGTCTCTTTCCCACAAATATTAGGAAAATTAAAATCGCCAAGGATGAACAAAGGTGATTTTGGATATCTGACGAACAGCTGATTGACGACATCGCGAAGGTCATTACAGAATGATAATGACACAGTTGGTTACCGATAGCAAACACAAAATATTATCAGGGTACGATGAGAAAAAAAGCGGCTTGTGACAGCTGTTCTTGGGTGCGCCAGTCCTTTGCAATTCCGACCCGTCTGCGCCGACCGAGGTTCATACAGATGCAAGCGGCATGGACATTGCAGCGGTTCTGTGCAGTGTTGCAACTAGAAGGAACATGTCATTGCATATGCAAGTCGCACATTAAGCAAGCCAGAACGCAATTACGCCGTCACTGAGCAACAGCGTCTGGCACTGGTCTTTGCTGTACAATGATTCCGGTCCTACCTTTGCAGTCGTCACTTCCACGTGGTCATGGATCATCATTCCCTGTGTTGGTTTGTGAACCTTCGAGATCCATCTGACCGACTTGCACGTTGCAAATACGACTTTTGGTGTATTCCCAATGGGAAAGTCCGCTTGCAGGAATACGACATTACAGTGTTCTTCAAAGACGGTAGCGAGCACGCTGACGCAGATTGCCTTTCGCGAATTCCACCTGATTCAACAGTTTACGACGCTGACGAATTCGGTCATCTGGTTGCGTCATTGGCACCGATACTCCCTGATACGGCAACGTTCAAATCTGAGCAGCGGAAGGACTAGAGCTTGGACCCGCTATTCGCTGAGGCATGAGCGTCCCCTGCACGAGGCCGCTTCTGCGTGCGAGACGACTCCTGTAAAAATGACATTAACCGCCATGGGTGCACACTATCTGTTAGTGGTTCCGAAGACGCTGTGTCCATCCCTTATGCGCGCCATGCACGATCACGCCACTTCGGGTCATTTAAGGACCACCTGGATGCTCCATCCTGTGCAAAAGCATTTTTACTGTCCTCGCATGCGCCAGTCGGTTGAGTCCTATCCGTTCAGTTGTAGCCACTGCCACGCACACACCTCTTACTATAGTGCCAGCCGGACATGCAACCCGGGACGCTTCCCAGTTCTCCGTTTGAACATGTTTGAATTGACCTCATGGGCCCTTTTCCGCTACTGCAGACGTAACAATATTTTACATGCCAATGCTACGCTTCACGTTCTCTCGTCCTTTTTTCCCTCCACACTATCATTTCCCATACCCATCCCCTTGCTGTACTATACTGTACAAGGCTATGCTATGCTTTATTGTACTCTTGCTTTCCCTTCTCCTCGCCCTTCCTGTTGTATCAGCTGCGGCATCATGGACTTGCACAATCGTGAAGTTTCTTTGCTCTGTCTCTCTCTCTTTTCCCTCGCCACATATTAACGCCCCGCAGCAGATAATAAAACTGATTCTTGCCTACCTTCTCAAACCGTGTGTATGTGCCTTATTCTGTGCCGTGGCCAGTAGGCCGCGGCGACTCTACAGTGGCAACGAGTCACATCCATGACACCTGCAATGTCAATGCCGACCCGGACACTCAGACCTTGCAGACAGCCGTACCGAGGACATCTATGGCTTTCCAGACGCTTCTGAGTTTTGACGAGAACACAGATAAGTGGAACCCGTACTTGATCAAAGCAGAAGCATACTTTGAAGCAAACGGCATTGATGAGCAGGAAGAGACCTGTGCTTGTGGCTGTGCTGAGCACCCAGACTGTTCAAGTTCTTGCCGGAAGGGTAGCTTCCCGGAAGTCAAACTCCTTGACTTATGACGAAGTTACCAAAACCTTGAATGAGTACTATGACCCTAAACCCAATGAAATTGCTGAGAGCTAGAAATTCTTCAGCCGCTCCCAACTGGAAGGCGAATGAGTTCACGCTTTTCTCATAGAGATCCGCTGCATTGCAGACAGCTGCAACTTTGGCAGTTTCCATGACAGAATGATCCGGGATAGGATTATTTTCGGTGTACCCTCAAGTGCAGTAAGGAAGCAACTGCTACCGAAGAAGGAGCTAAAGCTAGAAGAAGCTGACGTGATAGTAATATCTGCCGAAACCACGGAAGAGGATGCGCGAATAATTTCATCCGAAGCAACACCGCTATTAAAAATACAAACGCGTCGCCGGCCAACTCTCAAAGATAGTGCTGAAAATGCAGGATGCAGGGATTGCACAAGATATGGAAGCTTTAAAGACGGTACTAACGGCTGCAGCTGGATCAAGGTGTGTTGTTGTCACTGTGGTCAACATGGGCACATCGCAAGAATGTGTCCCAGCCGCCGAGACAGGGAAGCAGGGCCCTCTGCGTCGGCGCTTCGCGGAAAAACATTAGCAGTGCAAGAAACAACGTCGGAACATTGCTATGAGAATGCTCATATATGGACGTTGCCGTCAGCTCGAAAGAACGTGCTCGAGCCACCAATTTGCTGCACATTCAATTGGGTGGGTGTGGAGCTGACAATGGATGTAGGCACCGGATCCCGGGTCTGTCTCATAGCACAAAAGCTTTTCGACAAACATGGTAATCACTGGCCAAAGTTGAAACCTTCATAGCTTAGCGTTTCGTGCTACGCAGGAAGACTACCAGTACTAGGTGAGCTTCGCTTATGGTTTCGCACGAAGACTTGTCGGTGGAATGTTAAGCTCGTAGTTCTAGACTGCGCTGCACCAAGGCTGTGCAGACGAGACCTCATAAACATGCTGGACAAGGCTGGAGTTTCCGTACTGCTAATTGAAAAGGGGTTTCCATACAAGCCATCAGGCATGCCAACACCACCTGCGCTGAATACGCATGGATGTCTCCTCGGAGGAATCGGGACTGATGAAGGGGCCCCCAGCCAGCTTGTTGCTGAAGGATGGGGCGGTTCCCAAGTTTTGCAAAGCGAGGCCACTTCCGTATGCTCTCCATGACAAAGTGGCTAAAGAGTTGGAATGGATGGCGTCTCTAGGCATCATATACCCTGTAAGGCATTCGGATTGGGCGACCCCCATAGTACCTGCGCTTAAAAAGGACGGCACAGTGCGTATTTGCGGGGATATTAAGGCCACGTAAAATCAAGCTTGTGCAACTGAGTAATATCCCCTTCCAGTGATCGAGGACATGTTCGCTTCATTAGGCAGCGGGGAAGTGTTCAGTATGCTAGATCTGAAAGATGCCTACAACCAGGCGCCATTGGACGAAGATGCACACAAACTGAGTTATTAACACGCACCTGGGACTTTTCAGCTACAGCAGGCTGCCGTTCGGCATTTCCTCGGTTCCTCCTATATTCCAGAGGAAAGTGGACACCATGCTAGCAGGTATTACTGGAGTGCAAGCGTACTTGGACGATGTGCTTGTGTCTGAAAAATCGGCAGACAACGGAGCTCGTCTGAAAGCAGTTTTGCAGCGATTTTGGGAACACGGAATAAAGCTGTGGTACGACAAATGCGGTTTCAGCGAAGCATCCGTAACTTATTGGGGACATCGCATAGATCGACTCAGTCTGCACCCCACAGAAAAGAACGTGGAAGCTATCGTGAATGCACCAAGTCCTTGCAACGTGAGCGAGCTGCGTTCGTTTGTTGGAATGTTGATATGCTTTTACAGGTTTTTACCGAATATGTCAACAACCTTTATTGCCGTTGTATCATTTGCTGGAAAAGAACACACGGTGGCAGTGGAACCTCCCCCATGAAACAGCATTCGTCAAAGCCAAACAGTGCCTGAAGGACGCAGAAGTGCTTGCTCATTTTAACCCGTTAAAATAGCTGAAACTGGAATGCGATGCATCTACACACGGCGTTGGGGCAGTGTTCTTCCACGCAGAAGGCAGCACTGATCGACCAGTCGGATTCCGTTCAAGGACACTTACGAAAGCCAAAGGAAATTACTCCCAACTAGAATGTGAGGCGCTGGCACTAGTTTTAGGCGTCACGATGTTCCGGGACTACCTCTTCGGCTGTGAATTCACACTGGTTACGAATCACCAACCGCTACTGGGATTGCTCAGGTCCGACTGGCCAACACCCTCCATGGCAGCAGCCCGCATTCAACGCTGGGCACTAAATGTTGGTGGTTATCGCTATAAGCTTCAGTACACTCCCGGAAGGCAACTGCGAAACTCGGACGCCCTCAGTAGGCTTTCACTGCCATTTTCCAGTCCTGCTATCGAGCCACAAAAATACGTCTTTTGCTCGGAAAGCTTTGACGAAGGTACAGTAAAGACGCGTGAACTAAACACCTGACAGACCGCGACTCGACACTTGCACGTGTCAAACATTACGTACTGCAGGGTTGGCCTAGAAGTTCAAAAGGCATGAAGCCAGACATAATGGCATTCTTTCACCGTCGGCTAGACTTGTCCACAGCACACGAGTTAGTTTATTGGGGCCATCGAATGGTTATACCCACCAGTGCACGGAAACGATTACTGGAGCTCGTACATGAAATTCACCAAGGGTCTTCGGCGATGAAATCCATAGCACGATCATTGTTTTGGTGGCCGGGCCTGGACTGAGAAATCGAGAGCTTGTCGGCCACATGCAAGAACTGCATCCTCATTTTACCCGTGCCGCCAACTGCACCACCAGCCAATTGGCCACCAACACTGGAGAAGTGGTCACGCATTCTGTCACGGAACAACACTGCCTCGTGGTGGAATATAGCTGTAAGTCCACGGCATGCCTGCACGTCCAACTTTAGAAGCTCTTCAACTGCTCCAAAGACATCAGAAGCTATCGGCCTGTTTCCGAGAAAACAAGGAGGAGACTGTCTTCTGAGCTGGGAAGCTGCAATTTGGTGCGTTCCCACGCGATCCCCCGGCATGATTCTGGAAACACCGCGGTGCTTCGGATCAGCAATGCGGAGCAGGCCAGCGGGGCGCCGTTTGGCGTGCACTGACCACGTGCGTGCAGTACGCTATTGTGTGTCGGTAGCCCCTCGCCTCCGAGGGGACGACTACACATGCTGTTGTTGTGACCGGCGAAGAAGGTCAGAACTGATTCCCATACAAAGTGGATAGAAGCAATCCCTCTCAAGCAAGCCACCACGACTGCTACAATCAACTGTTTGCGCGACATACTCAGCCAATTTGGTGTGCCCGGAACGATTGTTTCTGATAACGGGACACAATTCACTAGCCGTGAATATTCAATGTTCATCGAGCAGAACATATCGCACGTTGGGACAACCCCTTTCCATCAACAATCTAATTCGGATGCTGAACGAGCCGTACGAATGGTGAAGGATGGGCTTCAAAAGATGTAGGAAGGAAAATTGGAGCACAAACTGATGCGACTGTTATTAAAGGGGCACTGACACCAAAATTTTCGTCTGCTGTTTTTTCGCTGCAATACGTAGCCGGGGGCCTGTTAGCCATAACATGGCACATCATTTGCTCCAGTGCGCGTCAGATAATTATTTACGGCCTGTTTATTACCCACTAGTTTCAGTTTTGGTTTGGGAGAGCTCAAAAAACGACAAGGCGCCCGGTGAAACTGGCGCCATCTAGCGCTCGCAATGGAGTAGGCGAGTTCGGACATGTGAGCACACATAACTGTGACGCATTTCCGCACGACAACCGCCGCGTGCTCCTTTTCTTTCGCTTGTCGCACGTCCTGCGCGTTGTTGTCGTTGCTGTCATCGTTGTTGGGTGGCAACTATTTTCTTGAGGTCTGGCGTCGCCAGCAGTCTACTAACGCAGCCGCAGCGCATTAGCAATGGCGGCTATGACGTCATCATTGCTAGCTGCACTGTTCGGAGCTCGGCTGCCGCGGTGACGTCGCGGAAGTTGGGGGTCCCCTTCAGGTCACCTTTGCTGCTGTCGATGTCGCGATGTACGGCGTCTAGCGCTCGATTGCGCATGCGAACTTCAATATTCATTTAAATTACCTTTGAAGCTGTGTTCGCCATTGAGATTTGGTAGATGACATCTGTATGTCCACTAAAATCGATCTCGCAGGCTATCTTAGTAGCGAAATTTTGGTGTCAGTGCCCCTTTAAGCTACAGAAGGATGCCCCAGAGAAGCGGAAAGTCGCCATCGCAAATGCTTCTAGGCTTCCAGATCAGATCCAGCTTGAATACCTGTTTTCCAAAGGTCGGTGCAGGAGCACCATGTGAAAGCCAGGAATGCGTGCCCCCTGTATACAGCCGCGTGCACGTGCGCATCTACGGGGCAGGAAGTGAATGGTTACCAGGACATGTGATATCTACATCTGGGACGCGAATGGTCACAGTGAGAACGCCTGGAGGAATTGTACGACGGCATGTAGACCAGGTCTGCCCCCAGCCTACGGAAGCGCGACTGCAGGTCTCGGCGGAACGTGTCTGCATGGATGAGCGCAGGCAAGTTCCGCAGACAAGGTCGCGCTTCCTTAGGTCCGGATTCTTCTGCATAAACCAGCTCAGGTACTGCGACGCTTCACGAGAACCTGGAAGCCAGTTGATCGCTTTTAATTTTAGGAGGAAGAAGTCTGTCGGCTGCGGCATTGTAGACTTACTGCCCACTGCCCAAGCGTGAAGTTTCTTTGCTCTGTCTCTCTCTCCCTTTTCCCTCACCACGATCTTATATTAACGCCCCGCAGCAGGTAATAGCGCTGACTCTTGCCTACCTTCTCAAACCGTGTGTACATGCCTTCCTCCGTGCCGTGGCCAGTAGACCGCGGCGGCTCTACAGTTCCCTTTCACACCCATTTTTATACTACTCTAAACAAGGCTATGCCATGCTATACTCTTCCCCTCCTCGTAACCCCCACTTCCCTTTCCTATCCCTTCCTATTGGCCTCGAGGTCCACATGTAGGTGGCAGCACCATCACTGTGCGAGTGTGGTTGCGTTAGCCGACGCACGTTGAAATGTACACAGTGGCGCTCTGTTGTGAGCGGTTTGACACAGTCGTTAGCTAAATGAAAGCTGTAATTGCAGTCAAACGGTAATATGTACATCCTTCAATCTCACGTCAGCACAGGAAGCACGCAAAACGTTTTTATTGCACGCGAAGAAAGCGCGATATGACATTCAACGGGGCACTAACATCACCCAGCCTCACAGTTGAACTTCCTCGGCGGATCTTTCCATCTATTTTTCTTTCCACATACTTAGGTTCTTTTCGGTCTATAATCTTGGCATCACTGTTACGCGACTGAAAGAGTTCGGTATTGTGTTCTCGCTCATTTTTCACTATTGGCTACAAGAAAAAAAATTACTAATACTGCGCATTGAGTTGAAGTAGCAGCTTGTTAACTCCGCTGTCTCCATTGCACGCGTACGTACATTAAAATGCCTTGCGTGTTATGTTGCATGGAACGCAAGGCAGTTAACTGTCTCAGTTAGTTAAGCAACGTCACTATATGCCGCTTGAGTACTGTCACGATATTTGGCACATGCCTATATTGAGTAAACATTTTAGCACTCAAACGCATTAACTTTTACATGTCATGATCCACATCATTACTTCCGTGACCGTGACAACAAAACGTTTATTTTGTGCGCACATAAAAAAAGATGTGTTCTTGAAGCGAAAAAGTTCTATTTTCCGTCGTGCTCACAATCACATATCGCTAACAATATCGCTGCAGCACTGCATTTAGGCTTCCAGCTTAAAGGGTAGCTCCGGCGATTTTTCATTGTCCATTGATCTCAACGAAATTTTCGGTATATGTTCTCCTCAGTGCTGCAATAATTTCTGCCAAGCGGATTTCTTTAGAGCCACCCTGTGTCTTTGAGTTCGTTACCTGCAGCGCTGCCCACCCAAGCAGGCAGGCCGTCTAAAGCAGAACGGCGATACTTCAGCTCTCAAATAGTCCGTGTCAAGTTGAGAAGAGCTCAATACATCGTCGGATGACATCGCCGCTTTCATTTTTTTGGCACCAGCTCCATATTTCTGATGGCGGGGAGGCTGCACTGTCATCGCATGTGCTGCACAAAGCGTCTACTCGTTTGGCTTTCAGTTTGAATGCATCGTTCATTCGGTTATTTGAAATTATCGGTGAGTTTCTGAGCGAATTGAAAGACCCTGGCTGCTTCGGGGCTCTGGGTACTATGGAGAACGATACCAGAATATGGTGGAAAAAGCGCTGCAGCTGACCTTTAATTTTTTCAGAAGGACGCCGAGTGCACTTTGCCGTATATTTGAAATGCACAGCAGCAGTGAAACTGAAGTAACTATGCCAAACCGGAGATGCGACGATGACATAACGCGCTCACGACACAGGCGCTCAGTGATTTTGAGAAAGCGCGCAGACTGCAGCGCAAAGCCAAATACCATGACTAATACTTTTATGCTTGGATAAGAATACATAAAAGCATTCAACTCTGCACCGGCTCAGGGAAGAAACATTGGAGGATATTTGTGGCGTACGTGCATCTAAAAGCATAGGGGCTAGCTGATGATGCAAGGAGCTGTCTGAACTTGGGAGCTTCGTCGAGTCGTGGCTGAGCCCCCACTTTTTTCTATCTCAAGGCCAATACTGCACTATACAAGGCTCTACTATACTTTACGCTGACCTCTCTTCCTTTTCTCTCACCCTCGTTTCGTTTTCCCACCCCCCACTATACTACAAAGGCTATCATCATCATCATCATCAGCCTATTTAGGTCCACTGCAGGACGAAGGCCTCTCCCATCGATTTCCACTCCACCCTCTCCTGAGCGAGTTGGTTCCACTTTACGCCCGCAAACTTTTTAATTTCATCGCTCCATCTAACCCTTTGCCTGCCTCTGTTGCGTTTTCCCTCTCTTGGTATCCATTCCGTCGCTCTTACTGTCCATCTGTTATCTGTTCTCCTCATGACATGTCCTGCCCAGGTCCACTTCTTTCTTTTCATTGATATAATAATATCGGCTACTCCTGTCTGTTCTCTGATCCATTCCGCTCGTTTTTTATCTCTTAGCGTTACCCCTATCATTTTTCTTTCCATTGCACGTTGCGCGCTCCTTAGTTTCATCTCTAGTCTTTTAGTTATCCTCCATGTTTCTGCACCGTACGTTAGTACTGGGAGGATACAGTAATTGAATATTTTGCGCTTTAGTGAGAGCGGTAAGTTTCCAGTCATGATTTCGTAATTCCTTCCGAATGCGCTCCAGCCCATCCTTATTCTACGGAGAATTTCTTTTTCGTGGTTGGGAGTTCCTGTTATTAACTGTCCCAGGTATACATATTCGTTTACACATTGTAAGGGTTCATTGTCGATTGTAAATTCCTGTTCCTTAGCTAGGCTATTGAGCATAACTTTGGTCTTTTGCCTATTCATTTTTAACCCAATTTTAATACTTTCCCTGTTTAGGTCATTAATCATGTTTTGTAGTTCGTCTCCATCATTGCTAAAGAGTACAATGTCATCTGCAAATCTTAAATTGCTGAGATATTCTCCATCTATTCGAATGCCCTTTTCTTCCCAGTCTAGACGTTTAAAGATTTCCTCTAAACATGCAGTGAATAGCATCGGGGATATCGTATCTCCCTGTCTCACACCTCTCTCGATCGGGATTTCTCTGCTTTTCTCATGTAGGAGTAGTGTGGCTGCGCAATCTTTGTATATGTTGTTTATGATTTTCACGTATACGCCAGGTACCCCTTGTCGTCGTAGAGCTTCTATAACTGCTTGTATTTCTATGGTGTCAAATGCTTTCTCGTAGTAGATAAACGCCATATAAAGAGGTTTGTTATATTCGGCGTACTTCTCAATTACTAGGTTGATAGCGTGGCTGTGGTCCATTGTCGAGTAACCTTTCCTAAAACCAGCTTGTTCTCTCACTTGGTTAAAGTCGAGGGTTTCTCTTATCCTTGTAGAAATTATCGTGCTTATTTAGCGCAAAAAAAAACAATACACAGGAAGGAAGGACAGGACAAAGCGCTTCTCTCAACTGATATCGTTTATCTTGTAGAAATTACTTTTGTAAATAGCTTGTATATTACTGGGAGTAGGCTAATTGGTCGTAATTCTTTAACTCCTTTATGTCACCTTTCTTGTGGATAAGGATTATATTAGCATTTTTCCAACTGCGCGGTGTACTACATGTCTTGACACATTTCGTGAAGAGCGATGCAAGTTTTTCAAGTACAACATCTCCTCCGTCTTTGATCAAGTCGGCTGTTATACCATCTTCACCGGCTGCTTTACCGCGGGCCATGCCTTTAGCAGCTTTTATGACTTCGTCAGTGGTTATACATGGAATTTCAGTATCTTCCTCTGATTCTATTTCTTTTAAGGTTGTATGGTCTGTCTGAGAGCTGTACAGTTCCGAGTAGAAATCTTCTGCTACCTTTACTATTTCGTTGAAATTATTGATAACGTTACCTTGTTTATCTTTTAGCGCATGCATTTTATTGTGTCCTAAGTGCAGTTTCTTTTTGACTGATTTAATGCTGGTGCCTTTTTCTACTGCTTTCTCTATTTCTCTCGTGTTAAAGTTTCTTATATCTCTTTGCCTGGCTTTACTGATCAACTTTGATAGTTCTGCGAATTCAATCTTATCTTTGGGCGAAGTTACTTTCATTTGATGACGTTTTTTTATTAAGTCCTTGGTAGATTGGGACAGCTTATTTGTTGCTTGCTTTGCTGTTTTGCCCCCGAGTTCTATCGCTGTTTCAATGATTGTTTTCGTTAGAGTTTTGTTTATTTCTTCTACATCGTCACCTTTTTCGCCTAAGGCCTCGAACTTGTTGCTTAGGGCGACTTTAAATTCTTCGTTCTTCGATCTGATTACCTCTAGATTACATTTTTTTCTAGTGAATAATTTAGTTCTTGTTTTCTTTAGGTTGAGTACAATCTTTGCTCTTACTAATCTGTGATCGCTGCATTTTATCTTCCTCCACTACTCCTGTGTCTTGAATTATACCTGGTTGTTCGCACATTATAAAGTCGATTTCATTCTTTGTTTCCCCGTTAGGGCTTTTCCACGTCCACTTCCTATTCTTGTGTTTCTTGAAAAACGTGTTCATTATTCGGAGTTGGTTTCTTTCGGCAAATTGCACGAGCATATCCCCACGGTCATTTCTACAGCCGACTCCGTAGTTGCCAATCGCCTGCTCTCCACTTTGTTTTGTCCCTACTTTAGCGTTGAAATCCCCCATGACTACAGTGTATTGCGTGTGTACTTTCGTTATTGCTAATTCGATATCCTCGTAGAACTGCTCCACTTGTTCGTCGTCGTAGCTCGTTGTTGGCGCATATCCCTGGATTATCTTAAGTTTATACTGCTTATTTAGCTTTACTACGACGCATGCTACCCTTTCGTTAATGCTGTAGAATTCATCTACATTACCCACTATATCTTTGTGAATTAGGAACCCGACGCCATATTCTCTCTTTTGGGGTAATCCTCTATAGCAGAGGACATGTCCATTGTTTAAGACTATGTAAGCTTCACCTGCTCTCCTAACTTCGCTAAGGCCAATGATGTCCCAACTAACTCCTTCTAGTTCCTCGAGTAGTTCCGCTAATCTAGCTTCGCTGGAGAGGGATCTTGCATTGAACGTTCCAATGTTTAGTTTCCAGTGGCGGCCTGTCCGGGTCCAGTGATTGTTACTGCCCTCTGCTGCTTCACAGAGCTGACCGCCGCCATGGACAGATGTTCTGCAGCTGCTGGACACTGAGGGCGAAGGTTTAATTGTAGACATCGTGTGGGAGGTGGTGGCCAAGTACTTCACCAGGGAGGCCAATTCCTGTTCTGGTGTAGGAGTGAGTCGTAAACGGCAGTTGAACGACTGTAAGCATTTCAGGTACCCAGCCGTCACCAGGCCCCCTGCCGACGTGATTTCGAGTAGTATAATAACAAACCGCAAAAAAAAGAAAAAGGGGGGGGGGGGGCGTCGAACCTGTGACCCGTGGCGGCCCCGGTTTCGGCGCCTCTGCATCGTTAAACGTACATTCTTTCAAGGCCTTTCATGGGCGATAATTTCTATCCGAATTAATATTGCGTGCAGTATTTGATCTCAAAATGTCCGCGATCTTCTAGTTTTGCTGATCGCGACATCCAGAACGTCATGGTTCTTAAAACTGCTCTGACAGGTAGACTGACGCGCGTGGAAAATCGTGTTTTAGCGAATCGTTTTAACTTCTCGGTTGTAGCTAAGCAGACCTGTTTTCGCGTGCAGAGTTCTGCGCGTTTGGCGAGCGTAGTCAAAGTTGGGGTAAAAAAAATTTTTGAAAACCTTCCATGTTCTCCCGCATACAGAAATCGTTTTTACTATGTACGTGAATATGAAGGAAAAAAAGAACAACAAACAAATTGCTGGTTGTAACCAATCGCGGTTGCATGATGTGCAATGAGTAATGAGATCTACCATTTAGTATGCCGGAATGATAGGAATGGAAATAGACAGGCATCAGGGAGGTAACAGGCACACAGATACATACATACATATCTATAAACTAGCAAACACGCAAGCATACACCCCATCAGACACATGCAAACTAACTATTGTGGTGGTGAAGGCAGAGTGTCGCGTTCATTCTTATAGGAAGTGGGTTCAGACTGTTAATGTGTCATCCAATTTACATCGACCAGCTAAAGATTTGAGTGAAGGTTAGTAGTGTACGGCTTGAGTCTTACGGCAAGGAGGAATCAAGGCGTAATGTATAATCCTCATTGTGCTTGTGATATTATTTTGTCATCTATCTATCTATCTATCTATCTATCTATCTATCTATCTATCTGTCTGTCTGTCTGTCTGTCTATCTGTCTATCTATCTATCTATCTTATCTATCTCTCTAATTTTCTTCGTTTCTTATGAGTTGCTGCTATCGGAGTCCGTCGGTTGTTATATCCAGCGCCGCATCGGTTTTTTTTTTTTTTGTGCGGAATATTGTGAGAACATGCAGCTGCGTTAGTAACTGACCGATCCTACTATCTGTTATGAGGAGAGGTTTGTTTAACTGCTCACCGAAATTATCGTCGGCGCGTTGAGCCGACGATGCTATGCTTTATGCTTTCTTTTTAAAGGTGAACATTTGACAGAGATCTGTCTGGTTGGGACGAAATTAAAGGTGAAAAACAGGGGGACACCAACCAAATTGTAAACATTTAAAAGTAAAATTTACTTCTAAACATTCAAAAACCCGACGTTTCGGGTCCCACTCGGACCCTTCTTCAGGGGTGACTGGAGGGCACCAGACAGCAGCAGTGCTTATAAGGCCTTCTTTCTTCTCTCTTCCTTCCTTTCTCCCTTTCTCTTTTTTTTTCTTTTTTTTTCTTTTTTTTCTCCGTTCTTCAAGCCGAGGTCATGCTAACGTTGAAACAGGTGCCGGAGTCCGCTAAAATAGACACTTGGCATTGCACCTGCAGACCGGTTCACGTTTGCAGGTGTCGCCTGAATGTGCCATGATTCCACAAAGAGTCGCTTGTGAAAACTGGTTTCCAAGTCGAGGACGCGGGAGTTGTCAAAATCGATGCGGTGGTCGTGCACCTCGCTGTGTTCAGCTAATGCACTCCTTTGTCTGTCGAACTTGCGGACATCGTTCTTGTGCTGACGTAGCCGCTCTGGGAAGTTCTTCGTCTCTCCCACGTACGACGCGCGGCAATCCGAACAAGGAATGGAGTAAATCACACCTTGCGCTCTCTCCCTCGGCAGCCTGTCTTTCGGGCGCGGAAAGAAACGGCCAAGCGTGGAAATTGGCTTGTGTGCTACTCTTATTCCCTGCTCGGACAGCACACGTGCGAGCGCTTCGCTGGTACCCGGAACGTAAGGAATACACACGCGTATGGGCTTGGAATGCGGCAGGTCAGTGTCCTTTCGAAGGAGTCGGCGGGGATTAGACTGGCGGCGAGCAACCTTTCCAACGAAGGCTTTTGTGTAGCCGTTTTTCAGAAGGTCGCTTTTGACCACCTGTTCTTCTTCTATCCGCTTATTCTCCGAAGAGCAGACCCTCCGTGCACGGGTCAGCAGAGCCGAAACCACCGCCGCTTTATGGTGGAAAGGGTGGTTAGAGCTGGCGTCGAGATAGCGACCAGTGTGAGTCGGCTTTCGGTACACCGAGAACTGGAGCATGCCATCCACCTTTGTCACAAGGACATCAAGGAACGGCAAGCAGTTGTTCTTTTCACGTTCCACGGTGAACCGAATAGCCGGCTCTAACGAGTTTAGGTGGGCCGTGAATGCGTCCACGGCAGAAGTTTTAAGAATGCAGAAGCAGTCGTCGACATACCGCAAAAATATCTTCGGAGTGATGTCGGCCGACTGCAATGCTCTTCCTTCCACCGCTTCCATCACGAGGTTCGCAGTTGTGACAGACACAGATGCACCCATTGCCGTCCCAGTTCGCTGCTTGTAGTACTCTCCGTTGACAGAGAAGTACGTGCTGCTGAGACAAAAGTTCAGCAGGCAGCTCAGCTCGTCGACGCTCAGGCTTGTTCTTTCCCCGAGGTTCTTGTCACGCTCTAGTGCCTCCCGCGCTGTGGTCGTCGCCAGCTGAACGGGAACGCTTGTGAACAGGGAGACCACGTCGAAGGACACGAGGCATTCATCTTCGCAAACAGACACAGGGGACAGGAGTTCAACAAAATGGCTGCTGTTCTTTACGTAGGTCGGCGTGTTTCCCACGAGAGGAGCCAAAGTCTTGTGTAGAAAACTTGACAGGGCGCGAAGTGGAGAAGATGTGAAATCCACAATCGGCCTCAAGGGAACACCGGGCTTATGGATCTTGGGGAGCCCGTAGAAGCCAGGAGCACTACCGTTTCTGCACATCAAACGCAGGTGTAGAGCTCTGGCCTCTGGGTGTTTCCCAAACACGTCTCCTAGCAGCTTGTTGAGGTCTCTTTGTACCTGTGCTGTGGGGTCCTTCTTTAATTTGACATAAGTGTCACTCTCAAGGTGGTCTTGCACTTTGCGGTCGTAGTCTTGCCGGTCAAGGACGACGGTGGCATTCCCTTTGTCTGCAGGCAAGATGACAATGGCGGGGTCATCGCGCAGCTCTCGTAGGGCTCGATTCTCATCCGCAGACAGATTGGATGGCCGTTTTTTATTTAGGCCATGTGCCAGGATGCCAATCGCCTTCAGCCTCACTGATTCCTGGACCTCGGAGTCAAGACGACGCACCCCGTCCTCCACAGCTGCCGCAATCTTTACCAGGGGCGGTCGACTGCCCGACAGATTGAAGCTGTGGCCTTTGGCAAGGACGCTGGTCTCAGGTAGTGACAACTTCTTGGACGAGAGGTTGAAAACACACTTCGAGGCTTCGGAGATCGGAGGCTGTTTTTGCCGCAAAAGTGCTGAGAGCTTCCTACTTTGGGAGACGCGCTGTCTCTCCGCTGCACTCGAGGCGACAGAGCACGCGAAGGAGTTCACAGCGGGAAAGAGTCCACCCAGGCGGTGCTCCAGCTGCCGACGAAGGAAGAATAAGTCCAAATCCAACTTTCTCACCGTTGCTCTGCATTCGTGGACACGGGCGATCACCAAGCGACGTTCGGCCTGGGCCAATACTCTGTGCCCCTCACTGGTGTGTACGAGAGGCTTGAGGCGGAGACTCCGAGGCACTAGGTTCCGGTCCCGGCACGTGGAGAAGAAGTCTAGGTGTGTCTTGAACACTGCGATGCTGCGTGAGGTGTTAACGTAGCGTTTGGCAGACACTGCTGTCTCTGGGCCGAAGTCAAGACGTAATGATTTAAAGGTGAACATTTGACAGAGATCTGTCTGGTTGGGACGAAATTAAAGGTGAAAAACAGGGGGACACCAACCAAATTGTAAACATTTAAAAGTAAAATTTACTTCTAAACATTCAAAAACCCGACGTTTCGGGTCCCACTCGGACCCTTCTTCAGGGGTGACTGGAGGGCACCAGACAGCAGCAGTGCTTATAAGGCCTTCTTTCTTCTCTCTTCCTTCCTTTCTCCCTTTCTCTTTTTTTTTTTTTTCTTTTTTTCTCCGTTCTTCAAGCCGAGGTCATGCTAACGTTGAAACAGGTGCCGGAGTCCGCTACCGTGGAACGTGAAAAGAACAACTGCTTGCCGTTCCTTGATGTCCTTGTGACAAAGGTGGATGGCATGCTCCAGTTCTCGGTGTACCGAAAGCCGACTCACACTGGTCGCTATCTCGACGCCAGCTCTAACCACCCTTTCCACCATAAAGCGGCGGTGGTTTCGGCTCTGCTGACCCGTGCACGGAGGGTCTGCTCTTCGGAGAATAAGCGGATAGAAGAAGAACAGGTGGTCAAAAGCGACCTTCTGAAAAACGGCTACACAAAAGCCTTCGTTGGAAAGGTTGCTCGCCGCCAGTCTAATCCCCGCCGACTCCTTCGAAAGGACACTGACCTGCCGCATTCCAAGCCCATACGCGTGTGTATTCCTTACGTTCCGGGTACCAGCGAAGCGCTCGCACGTGTGCTGTCCGAGCAGGGAATAAGAGTAGCACACAAGCCAATTTCCACGCTTGGCCGTTTCTTTCCGCGCCCGAAAGACAGGCTGCCGAGGGAAAGAGCGCAAGGTGTGATTTACTCCATTCCTTGTTCGGATTGCCGCGCGTCGTACGTGGGAGAGACGAAGAACTTCCCAGAGCGGCTACGTCAGCACAAGAACGATGTCCGCAAGTTCGACAGACAAAGGAGTGCATTAGCTGAACACAGCGAGGTGCACGACCACCGCATCGATTTTGACAACTCCCGCGTCCTCGACTTGGAAACCAGTTTTCACAAGCGACTCTTTGTGGAATCATGGCACATTCAGGCGACACCTGCAAACGTGAACCGGTCTGCAGGTGCAATGCCAATTGTCTATTTTAGCGGACTCCGGCACCTGTTTCAACGTTAGCATGACCTCGGCTTGAAGAACGGAGAAAAAAAAGAAAAAAAAAAAAGAGAAAGGGAGAAAGGAAGGAAGAGAGAAGAAAGAAGGCCTTATAAGCACTGCTGCTGTCTGGTGCCCTCCAGTCACCCCTGAAGAAGGGTCCGAGTGGGACCCGAAACGTCGGGTTTTTGAATGTTTAGAAGTAAATTTTACTTTTAAATGTTTACAATTTGGTTGGTGTCCCCCTGTTTTTCACCTTTAATTTCGTCCCAACCAGACAGATCTCTGTCAAATGTTCACCTTTAAATCATTACGTCTTGACTTCGGCCCAGAGACAGCAGTGTCTGCCAAACGCTACGTTAACACCTCACGCAGCATCGCAGTGTTCAAGACACACCTAGACTTCTTCTCCACGTGCCGGGACCGGAACCTAGTGCCTCGGAGTCTCCGCCTCAAGCCTCTCGTACACACCAGTGAGGGGCACAGAGTATTGGCCCAGGCCGAACGTCGCTTGGTGATCGCCCGTGTCCACGAATGCAGAGCAACGGTGAGAAAGTTGGATTTGGACTTATTCTTCCTTCGTCGGCAGCTGGAGCACCGCCTGGGTGGACTCTTTCCCGCTGTGAACTCCTTCGCGTGCTCTGTCGCCTCGAGTGCAGCGGAGAGACAGCGCGTCTCCCAAAGTAGGAAGCTCTCAGCACTTTTGCGGCAAAAACAGCCTCCGATCTCCGAAGCCTCGAAGTGTGTTTTCAACCTCTCGTCCAAGAAGTTGTCACTACCTGAGACCAGCGTCCTTGCCAAAGGCCACAGCTTCAATCTGTCGGGCAGTCGACCGCCCCTGGTAAAGATTGCGGCAGCTGTGGAGGACGGGGTGCGTCGTCTTGACTCCGAGGTCCAGGAATCAGTGAGGCTGAAGGCGATTGGCATCCTGGCACATGGCCTAAATAAAAAACGGCCATCCAATCTGTCTGCGGATGAGAATCGAGCCCTACGAGAGCTGCGCGATGACCCCGCCATTGTCATCTTGCCTGCAGACAAAGGGAATGCCACCGTCGTCCTTGACCGGCAAGACTACGACCGCAAAGTGCAAGACCACCTTGAGAGTGACACTTATGTCAAATTAAAGAAGGACCCCACAGCACAGGTACAAAGAGACCTCAACAAGCTGCTAGGAGACGTGTTTGGGAAACACCCAGAGGCCAGAGCTCTACACCTGCGTTTGATGTGCAGAAACGGTAGTGCTCCTGGCTTCTACGGGCTCCCCAAGATCCATAAGCCCGGTGTTCCCTTGAGGCCGATTGTGGATTTCACATCTTCTCCACTTCGCGCCCTGTCAAGTTTTCTACACAAGACTTTGGCTCCTCTCGTGGGAAACACGCCGACCTACGTAAAGAACAGCAGCCATTTTGTTGAACTCCTGTCCCCTGTGTCTGTTTGCGAAGATGAATGCCTCGTGTCCTTCGACGTGGTCTCCCTGTTCACAAGCGTTCCCGTTCAGCTGGCGACGACCACAGCGCGGGAGGCACTAGAGCGTGACAAGAACCTCGGGGAAAGAACAAGCCTGAGCGTCGACGAGCTGAGCTGCCTGCTGAACTTTTGTCTCAGCAGCACGTACTTCTCTGTCAACGGAGAGTACTACAAGCAGCGAACTGGGACGGCAATGGGTGCATCTGTGTCTGTCACAACTGCGAACCTCGTGATGGAAGCGGTGGAAGGAAGAGCATTGCAGTCGGCCGACATCACTCCGAAGATATTTTTGCGGTATGTCGACGACTGCTTCTGCATTCTTAAAACTTCTGCCGTGGACGCATTCACGGCCCACCTAAACTCGTTAGAGCCGGCTATTCGGTTCACCGTGGAACGTGAAAAGAACAACTGCTTGCCGTTCCTTGATGTCCTTGTGACAAAGGTGGATGGCATGCTCCAGTTCTCGGTGTACCGAAAGCCGACTCACACTGGTCGCTATCTCGACGCCAGCTCTAACCACCCTTTCCACCATAAAGCGGCGGTGGTTTCGGCTCTGCTGACCCGTGCACGGAGGGTCTGCTCTTCGGAGAATAAGCGGATAGAAGAAGAACAGGTGGTCAAAAGCGACCTTCTGAAAAACGGCTACACAAAAGCCTTCGTTGGAAAGGTTGCTCGCCGCCAGTCTAATCCCCGCCGACTCCTTCGAAAGGACACTGACCTGCCGCATTCCAAGCCCATACGCGTGTGTATTCCTTACGTTCCGGGTACCAGCGAAGCGCTCGCACGTGTGCTGTCCGAGCAGGGAATAAGAGTAGCACACAAGCCAATTTCCACGCTTGGCCGTTTCTTTCCGCGCCCGAAAGACAGGCTGCCGAGGGAGAGAGCGCAAGGTGTGATTTACTCCATTCCTTGTTCGGATTGCCGCGCGTCGTACGTGGGAGAGACGAAGAACTTCCCAGAGCGGCTACGTCAGCACAAGAACGATGTCCGCAAGTTCGACAGACAAAGGAGTGCATTAGCTGAACACAGCGAGGTGCACGACCACCGCATCGATTTTGACAACTCCCGCGTCCTCGACTTGGAAACCAGTTTTCACAAGCGACTCTTTGTGGAATCATGGCACATTCAGGCGACACCTGCAAACGTGAACCGGTCTGCAGGTGCAATGCCAAGTGTCTATTTTAGCGGACTCCGGCACCTGTTTCAACGTTAGCATGACCTCGGCTTGAAGAACGGAGAAAAAAAAGAAAAAAAAAAAAAAAAAGAGAAAGGGAGAAAGGAAGGAAGAGAGAAGAAAGAAGGCCTTATAAGCACTGCTGCTGTCTGGTGCCCTCCAGTCACCCCTGAAGAAGGGTCCGAGTGGGACCCGAAACGTCGGGTTTTTGAATGTTTAGAAGTAAATTTTACTTTTAAATGTTTACAATTTGGTTGGTGTCCCCCTGTTTTTCACCTTTATGCTTTCTTTCACTTTCTGTGTCTTGCTATATTTTTTTATCTCTCTGTTTCTTTTCCTTTCTTTAATTGAGTCTTATTCTTTGTGTTTCTTTCTCCCTCTCTTACCTTTCTTTATCTTTTTCTCGTTCTTTCGACCATAGCAACACAATGCCGCAATAGGCCATTTCATAGCATGGAGCTGATTTCAAAATGGTGATAGTTTTTTTGCGAACACTGCACATACTTTTGGCAACCTTAAGCAGCTACGCTGGGAAAAGAATGTAAATTGTGAATAAACCCCTCGTTAGGGGCGCCTACGCTTAGCCCTACATAAGTTTGAGGATTGACATGCATTGCAAGAGTGCGAGTACTCATGGCGGGGAGCCATCCTTGAAATACCGTTCTGCTCTCTCGAATAAGTTAGGCAGAATTGCGGTTGCACACGCACCGTAACGCAACTACTGCATTTCAGTGCTGTGTTCCGTGTCCTGCAGCTGATGTTGGTCGTGGGATCGAATCCCTGCCGCCGAGGCCACATTTTGATGGACGTGAAATGTTGACGTCCTTGTACTGTGCGATGTCAGTGCACATTAAAGAACCACAGGTGTTCCAAAATTTCTGGGGCGCTGCACTACAGCGTACCTCATAATCGCATCAGCGTGCCTCATATGATATCATGGTTTTGGTACGGAGAGCACCAGAAACAATTGTGGTCAGCTCCCATAAAGGGCGCACAGCGAAGCTGGTTGCCTTCCCCTTCTCCTTTGCCCATCCCAAGTCTCACGACCGTTTTCAACGTCGTTGCTATACATGGATATGCTACGTTTACCCTATCCCCTGCTCATTTCCCTCTCCCTCACTGTCACATTACTCCTCACCTCCCCCTTTCCCACACCGTTGTTATGCTATAGTGCGGCGCTGGTGGCCTTATCCACTTCCTTCCACTCCTGCTCATGCTCAGTTCCCTTTCGCACACCCTTGCTATACTGCACTATACATGGTTTACCCTGTCCCAGTCGCATTTCCCTCTTCCTCAAACTCCCCCCTCACTCTCCCACCTCCTGCACTACTATACTATACGAGGCTATACTATGCTTTATTCTCTGTTCTCCTTTCCCTCCTTCTCGTCCTCACTTCCCTTTCCCTATTCCTTGCTGTACCATAGTATGCGGATATGCTCCGCTCATCTACCATTTTCCGTTCGGTAGGTGTAACTTTAAAGGACAAGAAGAGAGCGGAGTGGGTTGGGGAACAAACGCGTGTTATGGACATATTAATAGAAATTGAGAAGGAATGTACAAGGCCGGGCCATGTAATGCGAAGACGAAACAACCGTTGGTCATTAAGAGTAACCGAGTGGATCCGTAGAGAAGGCAAACGTGGCAGGGGGCGGCAGTAAGTTAGGTGGGCAGACCAGGAAGTTTGCGACGATAAATTAGGCATAGTTAGCACAGGACAGGGATAATTAGAGATCTCCGGGGAGGCCTTGGCCCTGTAGTGGCCGTAGACAGGCTGATGATGACGACGACGATGATGCTTCGCTATTCACGTATAGGGCTTTCCCCCCGAAGTAGCGTCAACCACTGGCGTCGATATTTGGTAGAACACATGTCTGCCGCGCAGACGGCCTGTGTTCGATTCCGGCTACAGCCCAGTTAGCTTTCTGGCGACGTTAGCGTAAAGGTCTCGCAGGAATCGTAGAGTATGTTGCCGCTAAAGCATTCTGATCCAGCTGCGCGAAATGTTAACTAGGTGAGAATTGTTTCAGTTGAACGAGACAGGACACTGAGGCTCTGTTTTAGTACCCAATGGCGCGTATCCGTTATGCCGAGTTTTCTTTTGTGAAGCACATTTTACCTCGAGCCATATGAGCTTCGGTGTTAATAATCTGATGTTGGTATCTCACGGTTCCTAGTCACCTAATGGGTATACAGTTGTGGGTATGAACAGTATGCTTCCTTGGCAGCCACCCTGAGTAGGTACTGTGTGTGCAGATGCAGCGGTGCAGGCTGCGGCCGCCAGGGGCAATCTCGAGGTGCTTCAATGGCTGTTGGACCACTTCGGCTCACCGAAGGGGCCGTGGCAACAGCTGACCCCTTTGGGAGTTGCTGCCTGCGGGGGACACAGCAGTTGTGTGCTTGCTTTGCTGGACGTCGGGGCCAGTGCTCATGGCGTCGACGCGGGTGGCCGGACAGCCTTGCACTGGTGAGCATTGGACGTGCATACAGCCTAGCATCAGTATCCAGAAGTTGCCTGTATAACCTGTGGGGTTTTGTAAGCCTCTATCGCTGTGTGGTACGCGTAGAGACAAGTGTCTGCTGAGATATACGTGCGCAGTGATGGTGTTGAAGATCTTAGTGTTGTAATCGAGGTACCTCTTGACATCAGCGCGTGCTGTGGAAGTGATTTGAGTTTAGGAGAGACTCTTATTTCCGCAACCGAGGAGAGAGCACAGTGCATCGTCATGGCTAAGAGGGGAAGAAGACTAAAGTGAAAGCCAGGAGAGATCGGAAAGACAAGTTCACAGTCTCGTTATACGACCACTTATACCATCGAGCTCCAAGTCAGAGTATGTTTCTCATCATTGACAAGCCTGTGGGAGACCGGTCCTACCGGTGAGGGCATATTCATGCTCAAGGCGCCGTGCTGCTATTCACTTTGCGGTTGGCTCCTCGCAAGGTGCTATCACAGAGCGAGTGGGGTTGAGGTGAAGAAGCTGCATCAACAGCGTCTTCTTACCCCAAACCCGTAGCCATGCCCCTATGGGTCGCGGGCGACAGATACCGCACGGTGAAACGAGTGAGGGCGGCTTTAGTGTGAATTCATCCTCAGGACCGATTTGCCATGAGAGCCGCCTCACCCTTCCACACTAGTCGGCGGCCGCACCGCCAACAACCGAGCGAGTGGGCGAAATCAGCTGGAGGCATCTTTGTCCCTCTTCCAGTTGCGAGTGGTGCAGTCACCGGCAGTGGGGAGCAGGGAGGCGGCTTTCACCATACATCGGCCCTTAGGGCTGGTCCAACGTTACTAGACAGGGTTCCGTTTACAAGCTCTCCGCCTGTTGCCTTGCTGATGTCTTCGGTTCAGGGACCGCCGCAATTAAGGTGGCGCCATCATTCTAGCTTGCTCCACGAAGCCGCTTTGCCGCTCTTTCCGCGCTCCTGCTTAAATTGGGCGCATGTTTACGCCATACGCAAGCCACAGCTTGTGTTCTCCATATGTTCAACAAAATTTTTGTAAGAAGCGTAATCAAAACTCATCTATATGTTCTGAACTTGAGAAAACAGTGTGAAACTGCTCGCTTTGACATTTTCGGTGAAATTCTTCCGCTTTTTTTTTTATCGCCCCTGTGCAGTTCCGTGATTGAGTTCTATGCTCTTTTTCTGTTTTGCTTTTTATCTGAGGTACTCTAGGTCGCTAGCAGTCATGAATATAACACTATTATGACGGCGATCAAAGAGTACGGGTAAAGAAACGTGGTATCCTTGTAGGAAAAGCAAGCATTCAGCCAATTTCAGATGGTCTCAAAAGTAAAGCAAATTCTGAAATCATTTATTTCATACGTTAGGTAATCTTTACCACAGTTACTATTCTACCCTCATTGGTAACCTACATTTTCGAAAATCGCGAGCATACATTGGCGGGCAAAGTTCTTTTCTAAAAAAAAGTAGGAAAGAACTTTACATAGGGGCTACAACTCTGGACGCCTTCTTGCTTGCTTTACTCCAGTGCAAGCAGTCGGTGCTGCAGCTATTATATAGTGCGAAAGTTCATGCATGTTTTCCAAAAATTTCATTACGCATGCACGTACACTTCTGGGGTATTACGTCCCAAACCCATGGTGTGCCTATGAGAGACGCCGTATGGGGGGGCTATGGAAATTTTGACCATCTGGGGTTCTTTAACGTGCACTGACGTCGTCCAGGACACGCGCTCACATATTTCAAATGCAGGGAGCACTCAACGCGACCGAGACCGAGCCCCCAAACACTTTATTCGATTGCATTTGCTCTTTATTAGCCCTCGGTGCCTGGCAGCGAGGGGACCAACTCGGATAACGGATTGTTCAGCGCCCCAGGTGAAAATGAATAAAGAAAAACAAAATATGGCCTTTAGTAAATCAGTACTAGTACCTCAGTTTCTGCACAAGTTAAGGACTTGGACTTTGGTGCAGGGGCCACTATATTCCCAACGTAGAAATTCAGAATAATGTGCAGCAGTAATGGAATTTTTTGCCTTTCTCTATCGCCTGTTTTCTGGAAATTTGGAAGGGTATCGTGGAACGTTGAAAAAAGAAGAGCACCGAAATTTTTCTCTTTGTGTAACCATCTGTGCAACCAGAAACGTAAAGAGTCGGCATGGTTCGCTGCGGTTATAAATGCTGTTACGCACAGTGAGGTCATATTCCTGTTTATCGCGCTTCATGTGTGCGGTAAACGAAGGACGATAGCCGCACGCTCATAGATTGCAGCCTTTCTGGCCTTCTCCCAGCGGCGCCGATAAAGCTTGGATCCGGGTGAAACGGCAGCGCCGACTTCGAGTCTTAAAACTGAATCTAGTTTAGTAATGTGGGGCCGGTCAAACCGCCCTACCCCACTACACGAGGTGGCATCCGCTCCGCTGGCGACTTGGAGGGGGATACCTCCACTTCATCTGAGTCTCAGTTTCGTACCTTTAGACGCAATCACCTTTAAGGGCCGCGTCACGGTAAAGCAACCATATCGCTCCGCAGGAGGCAGAGAGCGCACCGGCAAACACCGAGAGTGAGGGCGAGATGAAGTGAAGACATCCCTCTCCCAGTCGTGGACGAAGTGTTTGCGGCACAGTGCGAGGGTGGGGGGGGGGGACAGGTTATGTGAGGGCCACTACAACGTGATGTGGCCACCATACACGTCCGTATTGGGGGCAGACACTTGAACCACTCGACGACTACCCCTGCGGTCTGCACTCTGAACGCCTATCACCTATGTGCATATATTTAGTTAGCTGCTTCGGAGGCTCGATCTCTAGGCCTGTGTCTCTGAGTTCACTAGGCTTCTTGCAAGAATGTTTGCATTTAGGCTACCGTTATGGAACAGTAGCGTTAGAGTTGTCCACAGCTCTCATTGCAGTGTGGTGGAGCACTGACAGAGTTTCGGTGAAAGCGGGTGAGCTGACTTCTTGGGTTGCTTGCACAGATGCTCAGAAAAAGAAAAAAGAGGACTTCGTAGCGGGGAAATGAAGGTTTTTTTTTGCTCAGTGCTGCTTTGACGTTTACGCCGAGTATACTTTGTAAGATCCCCGATCAATTCTCTCATCGCACGCAGACAGTGATAATCACTGAAAACACGGATTGTAGTGTCCGTGTACGCTGTTGCTACCGCTGCTGTTTATGGGTCCGCCAATGAACCATCGAAGCGTGATGTTCCCCACGAGTGCGTGTGTGTGACCGTGTAATCGAAATGCATGCAGACGTGTGGCAGTGGTTGAATGTCTGGTACAGTGTGTTCGTTCAACTCTCGGTAATCGATACAGAATCGAAAATTCCCGTCCTTTTTACAGGCTAGGACGACAGGTGCAGCCTATGGTCTAGAGGACAACCTGATGACGTTGGCTGCTAGCATTTTTTGTACCTGCCAGTCAGTGACAGTCCGCTCTAGCTCGGCGTATCTTCGGAACGGTATGGACACACCGGCGGATGATTGTCAGTTGGAATACGGTGTTCTAGAACACTGGTTCCGGGAAGCGAGACTCGTGCCTTTCCAGTACAGCGGAGGGTGTAATGTAAATATTGTAGCGAAGAAGAGTGGCGCTCACATTGTCAGCTCACATTGTGGAGCTTGTGCCATAGGTGTACTCGTATCCACGGAGCAGAGGCAGAGGCTACTTTCTTCCACAGTGAGTCTAACTTCTCTGGAAAGCAGGTATTCGGCACCTAAAACCACGTCTGTAGACAAGCATTCCAAGACGGTCACCGAGGTCAAGAATTTCGGGTCGTTGTCAGTCTGGGGCTGCAGGTTTAATGCACTGACCGGCCGTACATCGCCACGTAGGGCCCAGAGGGGTGCCGCAGCGGTGCCTCAATCCAAGGCTGGAGAGCTTGCGGGGCATGGTGTCGATACAACGCCATAAGGTGTGCTTCAGTATTGACGAAAGCCGTAAGTTCGCCGATGCAGCCGTTGCGGACCGCAAGTGTTGGAAGCAGGCGTGTTTGATAATGAATTGCTTGATGTCGGGCTTGAGGGCAGTTATTACATCCATTCCCGGAGCGGCCATAAGCAAAGCATCTGCCTTTCGGTGTAGCTTGCTCCTGTGGCGAGCCTGCAGCTGTATGGCGACATGTCCTGCAGCTCCATTGCCAGACGTAGGAAAGTGAAAATGTCGGCCTGTTTGCGCATGGACAAGACTGCTACGTGTGTCGAATCTTGAATCCTCTTGTTGATATACTGTCTGGCTGCAACGGACGTCAAGGGTGTGCCGCAAGCTTGCAACTGGGATGGCTTGTCATAAATGTAAGTGGCAATGTCTTCGCTCCCACCTTGACAGCATGACCGCATCGTCATAAAAACATCGTAGGCGCTCGGAAGCAGTGCAAGCACGGCCGTCAGGGCCGTGCTTCAAGTTTTCCATGCGGTATAGTGGCTGCCCTGGAAAAGATGCCATACTTGAGCTGACCCTCGGAGGCGTCCTCCTGCAATGAATTCCTCGCTTGTCTCAAGGTGCGCAAAACCGTTGGCGAGGCCACAGAACGAGGCACGCAGAGTTAGGCACAAAACAAACACAAGCCCACATTACCAGACTGCCTGCATGCGCCCGCTGTTTCTGGAAATAAACTAAGAAGTTGGGCAGTCAACCATATATCAAAAAGCTAAAATTGTATAAAGTAATCTAGCTACTAATTTATTTTGCGACCGATAAAATTAAAGATATTGGAAATAAACATTTAATTGAATTTTTCGTTCTCGTTATTTGTCCCCTCTCACCTAGTCGTGCTTCAATAGTCACAAGGGTGTTGATGTTTGTGGTAATAGGTTTCGGACCGCTTTTCGTTCCAAGTTTCGCGACCGATACAGATTGACCTTGGCTTGGCTTTGTGGCCACCGCTGGTGACGTAACCTTGGAGACACTGCGATGGCGCTGTGGCTTATCGCAGTGCAGCGTGTAGTCGTATCACGCAGGGCCGAATGATAGGTGGGGGCTGCGCGGCATTTATGCGCAGTGTGTGACGCCACGGCACCTCCCCCCCCCCCTCCCCGCGGTAGGGCGTACGTATTGGCAGGGCATACATGGCGTCCATACCGTGTAGTGACGGAAGCAGGCTGCAATGTCTGGGGTTGTAGATCGGCGCCTGTAGGTGAATTGGCACTTCCTGGTTCTTCGGAGGCAATGTGCGCTGGCTTTAGCCTGTCAATGGAAACGTGATCGTCATTCTCTTTGACGCGCATAGTGAAGTTCTTGTCGTCACGATGAACAACAATGTAGGGTCCGCTGTAGGGTGGTTGGAAAGGCCTGCGGATGGTGTCGTCGCGAAGGAAAGCATGTGTGCACGTTGCCAGCTCCTTGAAGACGAAAGTTAAGGCTTACAGTGGTGAGATGCGGATGCCGGGCGTAGAGTGGCGATGGTGCGTCGGAGGCGAGCGACGAAGTCGGTGGGCTTTGACGTCGCGGTGCTGGATGGCAGTGCGGCAAGAAATTCGCCTGGCAGACGGAGTGGTTTCCCGTAGACTAGGTCTGCGGGTGCAGCCTGGATGCCCGGCTGGAAGGGGGCGCGGAGACCTAGGACAATGGCTGGGATGGCCTCAAGCCAGCTTGAGTCCGGGCGACACATGATGGCTGCTTTGAACTGCCGGTGGAAACGCTTGATCATACAGTTAGCGCGGGGGTGATAACTGGTTGTCCTAAAGTGCTCAAACCCGATGGTCAACCCGAGAAGCCTGAAAAGGTTCGATTAGAACTGTCTTCCTTGGTCGGTGGTGACGCGGCGAGTGACGCCGAAACGAGCAATCGAGCCGGTGAAGAAGGCCGAGGCGACGTCTCCATTGTGATTCCCTCGAGGGGCCATGCCTCAGGCCATCGAATAAACCGATCGATGGTGGTGAGGCAGTGGCGATAAGGTCCAGCTGGTGCGAAGGGTCCTATAATATCGAGGTGGATGTGCTGAAACCGACCAGAGGGCTGAGCGAATGTTCGGAGAGGTGAAGTGACGTGCCTGGTGGTGGACTTTAGAGCGTTGGCATTGAATGCAGGAGCGCGCCAAGGTGCGGCAATCCCGCTGCATGGAAGGCCACACATAGCGGCCAGCCAGGAGGCGTGTAGAGGCACGTATGCCAGGATGGCTGGCGTTGTGAAGCTAGTTGAAGATACCACGGTGACGGACAAGGGCACATAGGGCTTGCTTCGTCCTGTAGGCATGTCGCAGTAGACTTTGGTTGTACCCAGTTATGGAGACTTGTTCCAGCTGTAGTGAGGGCCCGCCCTTAGAAAATTGCTGCAATTTGGCATCTATAGCCTGGGCTTCGGTGAGACCGTCAGCTGTAATCTGCGAAGAGGTGATAGCCACATGGGAAAGTGCGTCGGCGACCACATTGTCTTTCCCGCTGATGTGCTCGATCTCAGTGGTAAACGGGCAGTGAACGAGAGCTGGCTCTGCTGAACGGGTGGGAGTTTGTCGCGGCGTTGAGAGAAGGCATAGGTGAGAAGTTTGTGGTCGGTATAGGTAGTGCAGTGCTGCCCTTCGAGAATGTGGCAAAAGTGTTGAACTGGTTCGTATATCGCCAGAAGTTCCCTGTAGTAAGCTGGTGAACTTGTTGGGGCGGGGGTCGTGGTTTCGTCGGTGGAACTGGCTGTTGAAGCGGTCGTTTTCCGAGCTGAGAGTTTTTTGAAGAAAGCCAAGGGCTGCCAGCTGTTGTCTATGCGTTGCATGAGGGCGGTGCCCACAGCGAAGCTAGAGGCATCAGTGAAGAGTACCAAGGGAGCGCCTGGCACGGGATGGGAGAGAAGCGTGGCAGTGCAGAGAGCAGCTTTGCATTCTCTGAAAATTTGAGCTAAAGCCGGTGTCCACGTGACGGGTTGGTTTCTTCGTAGACCAGCCAAAGCATCATGGAGGGGAGCCTGGTAGTCGGCGACGTGCGGCAAGAAACGCCTGTAAAAGTTCGGCAGGCTGAGGAAACGGCGAAGGTCTTTAGCCATGGTGGGTTGAGGGTAGTTCTGCAAGTCGGAGATGTGATGAGGCAAGGGTCGAGTTCCTTCTGATGAAACTTATGGCCAAGGAAATCTATGGTGGAAGCGCCGAGTGCGCTCTTCTGTACGTTCATGAGCCGGCCGTGGTCATCTAGACGTTGGAACAGTAGACGAAAGCGTCTGTGGTGTTCTTCGGCGTTACGAGAAAATACCAATATATTGTTAAGGACTAAGCAGAAGTTGAGGCCGCGGACAACTTCATCGGTAAAGTGCTGAAAGGTTTAGCCGGCGTTCCTTAGGCTAAAGCTCATAAGGGAAACTCGAACAAGCCCATGGGGGTAATGATTGCAGTCTTTGGGATGTCTTCCGGATTGGTGGGTATCTGCGTGTAGGCCTTTGCCAAGTCTAGCACTGAGAAGATGTGGCAGCCGTGAATGCGATGGGCGAAGTCCTGTATGTGGTGGACGGGGTACCTGTCCAGGATGGTGCTTGCGTTGAGGGCACGGTTGGCCCCACAGGGCCACCAGCCTTTGGTATTCTTTGGGACAAGGTGAAGGGGTTAGGCCCACGGGCCGTCGGAGCGGCGAGCGATTGCTTCGCGGAGCATGGCCTCTAACTCTGCTTTAGCTATGCGCATGCGGTGCGGGGCAAGGCGGCGGGCGTGGCAGAAAACTGGGGGTCCTGAAGTGGTCCGGATATAGGGCGCGTCAAACTGGGAAATTCGGCGAGGATGGCGTGGTACCGTGAATTATTTTCGAGACGGAGCACCATGACGCTTGGCTGGTGGGTATTCGTTCGCTGGCTTGGCGAATATTTTTCCCGTTGTCGCGTCGATGAGGCTGTCGTTACGGCAGTCCGGAAGCAGGTAGCAGTGCGCTAAATAGTTTGAGCCGAGATTGGCTCGGTGACGTCGGCGATGAAAAAATTCCATTGAAGGTCACGGTGTTGGTGCCTTCATGTTGGCAGCTTGCGGCCGTCTCTAAGAGCTGCCGTTGGTGTTTCGCTCATGTCCAGCGGAGCAGGGCGGTCGACGTTGCCTGGCTCTGTCCCAGAAGTGTCGATGGTAGTAACACCGGTTATTGTTATCAGGCTGCTGCGGCGAAGTGGTGTTACGGTCACAGCTTTGCGAGTGGCAGCGTTGGTGCATCGGAAGATGTTCATCCAGGTGTCGTTGAATGGAGGTGAGCAGGCGGTCGATATCGTCGATACGACGCGCAACTCCGCCGTATTCAGTGGCGCGGCGACAACCTCGAGGGGGGGAGACATCTGTGGCGGGGAGACCTCGATGACGCTATCAGCGATGTCAGCAAGTTGGTCGAGAGGTAACCTAATATGTGCCTGCAGAATTGCCTGGACGTGCGGCGGGAGTCGTTGGAGCCAAAGCGCTCGCAGGAAGGAATCCTGGATTTCCAAGTTGCCCGCGAGAGCGCGCATGTGATGCAGGAACTGAGAAGGTTTGCGCTCAGCATGTTCCGCTGACTGAAGTTGTCGACAGACTCTTCCGAGATTGACCTGCGGCAGATGAGTTGAGGAACATACCCGCATACCACGGGCCGAGGAATACGCGTACGAGGTACACGTGATCGCAGTATCGTTAATCGTGACGTACCTGACGAGTATGTGATGTTAGTAAGAGGCATCTTGTCCAAGGTGGTTAGAAAAAACAGGAAAAAAAATTGGCTGCGTATCTGCGTGCTTCACTGCAAATGTCGTCGAAAGACGATAGTCTTCTGCCAGCCGTACTACGTTGCATGGGATATGGATGCCATCTGGCAGCGCCGTCGGGAAACGTGAGCATGTGCAGAATCCGTGAGCAACTGCCAGGTGGCAGCACCAAATCGTCAGCAGAGGCCTTTTTCGTGCATAGCGTCGCATTTTTAGCGCAGCCTAAGAAACGCTAGGGTATTTAAACACTGGGGTTTTTAGAGTTACATATCTATGTATTTTGTAGTAAAGAACCACACCACCTAATACTTACGTATTGATGCTGCGCCTCAGATATCCATAATATCTGAGGCGCAACGGGATTACAGAGGACGGGATCACAGAAGGACGAGAGTAGAAAAAAATGCATACACGCGTGGTCATCGTCAGGTCAACACATGCTGCGCGTGGTTTCCGCACCATACAAAGAAACTGACGTGTCACTTGCACAGTCACTGCCCAATTCCTTAAAGGTCAACCAATTTTTATGGTACCTGCTTTTATTAGTGCAACTGAAAGCTTGTCCAGTCAGAGTGCCTGATCACTCAATGGTAACACCAAAAACGCCGCGAAACATACAAAAATCCGAATTTTCATCAGCGGCTACTATGGAGTCTTAGTGGCAACACAGTTGCAAACAGTGGTAGGTGAGCGCGATAGCGATTATAAGCCGGCAATGTGGAAAGGAGACCAGTGAAGCCCTAATTAAATAGAAAGAAATCAATGTTACATTTATAAAGCCTATATGTCGCTATGACTTGTGATCTCACTCGCGAATTCGCGCTGTGCACTCCGATACCGGATTCGCAGACACGAGAGAAAAACGGCGCGCACATGCATCGCAGCCCTCAGCGACCGTCCCACGGTCGCGCCGCGATTGCAGCGCCACTTCTCAGTGTCAACTTATTTGATTCGTACCTCGTGGGCAGCACAGAGCAGACCAGGGATGCTTAATAATATGCGTGCTCTAACTTTGAGCACTAGTTATGGTGCGTATAAAAGCATCTGATACGCACACCAAACCGAAGACTCCATATAGCAGTATGAAGTCTCTACGGCTACGCTGCGCGACATACCCGTTTTTTTGTGATTTTCAAACGCAATTTAAAAATACAAATTCTACTCAAACCCCATTAAGTACGCTTGAATCTGTCATCAAAATTCATGGTTTTTCCTTTTCCGCCAGAATCTAATCGCAGGTTCTGGTCAGTTGTCGGTCCCTTTAATGATAAAAACTTCCAACAATTCCCGCTCCAGTTTGTCCTTGCTTTTACTTAGAATTTGAACTTTCTTGAACACCCAAACATGCATTGCAATGAGCAGGCAAGTGAGCCCTTTCCGCTAGTCGCTCGTTCACACAGCGACCTGTCTGGCCGATGTATGAGCGCCCACATTTTAGCGGGATCTGGTAAATCAACCCCGTGGCGCACTTCACGAACGTTTCATCGTTTTTTTACCGCATCCACTGTTAGTTTCTCCGCTCTTACAAATTGTTGGGCGTAACCTAGCTAGTCTATCGGGGAGAGAAAATACTCGAAGGACATGTCTGTTAGCCACATTTTTGAAAGGGGAACTCCGGCGGTTTTTCACAATGTACTGATATCGATGTTTTGCAACGGTACTGATAGTCTTTTAGCAGCCAGGGGGGTTCAGTTTGCTCACAAACGTTTCAATAATTTTGAATAATTGACTGAACGGTGTGTTCAAACCGAAACAGGTAGGCGCCCCGTGCAGAGTATGTGACGACGTCACAGCCTGCTCGCCATCAGAAATATTTAGCTGGTGCCAGAAAAATGACAGTGCCGAGGCCATCCGACGATGCTTTGAGTTATGCGAGCGTTTCTGAACATTACAGCGACGATATGAGCGCGAAAGCCTCGCCATTTTGCTTTTAACAGCCCGTCTGCTCGAGTAGGCAGCACTGAAGGTAATGACGTCAAAAACACGGGGTGGCCCGCGTGAGAATCCGCTAAAAAAGTTTTAAAATTTATTTTCAGGCAAACTAAATGACCTGTGACCGCCTGGTTTGACATGTATTATCACAGTACCGAGGAGAATATATATTGAAACTTTCATGGAGATCAGTGGACACTGAAATGTCGCCGGTGCTGCCCTTTAAATTGGGACCGACTTTTGCAGATATGGGACAACCGTGACTTTCTTGACATTTATGCACTGGGTACTCCTGGCAGGCTTTTCTCTTTTTATCTTCTTCACAAGTTTATCAGTCACATCTGTTATGATCTCGCAAGGAAAGCGGTATGAATGCAGTCTGTTTATTTGGCTCTAGAAACTTTTAAGCATGGTGTGCCAGCATGACTTGGTTAGGGCTGATTCTAGGCAGGAACTTGGTATCGCCCTCTTGACTATCTTTGAGTGCACTGACTTAAAAGGCAGGTGCTCCCGGTGGTGTATATTGCCAGCAGATATCCTGCGGGCTAACCTGCTACTTAAATGTCTATAAAAACTACAATGAACCGTTAGATGGAACTTTGTGAGTGAACGCCAAGCCCTTGCCATGTTGTCTGAAAATATCTAAAATGCAGCTCACTGAGTCGGAGCGAGACATGGTGCTTTGGAGATGCATTTTACAAACGGGCGCAAACTCGTCAAACAAGAAGTTCTGCTAAAATATGTGATGTTAGGGCTGCAAAAATCAATAGTCATACAATCGTCGTCATGCATTTGCACCCTACCATTTAAGCTGCGGGGTATACCAGGTGAACAAGATGACCGGGAGAGCACCGAAACATAGGTGGCTAACAGACGGACAGACAGACAGACAGACAGACAGACAGGCAGACAGACAGACAGACAGATAGATAGATAGATAGATGAGGTGAAATTCGCTCAAGTACATCAAGAAAATCTTCGCATTTCAATTTTAATTGCGAAGGTCTTAGAAAGGAAGGTTTGTAAGATATTCGCAAGGGCTTAGTTATGATGACATGTGAGACTGTGAAATAGCGCGATTTTATATGGATTCTTCCAGTAACAGAATAATATCATCCGAATTGATTGAACGTCATTTTAACTGAACTGTATTCTGTTCATTATGATTTCACCCATGCGTTGGTGACAAATACACGCCTTTTGAGCATCTAAGCAGCTTCTGGAATTTTCATTTGACGACGTTGCAGGGCGGCAGTTGGGGAGCAAGCGTCCATATGTCGCCTGCTAATACAGCGTGGTTGCCGTGTCGATGCAGCTGACAACCAAGGGTAAGAGTTTTATGTAATGGAGCGTGGCGTAAGGTTGCACTGAAAGGCTCCTCCTGAAAAGAATCAAACCGTATACGCAATATAGTTCTGTTAAACCACTATACGTGCTTTGCGTATAGTGCTTTGTGCGGTTTACCAGACACGCCCAACTTGTATAACTTTCTATCTCAGAGCGGCTTGCCATGTATAACTGATAGAAATTATCGATGAACAAATCGCAAAGTAAGATTTAGAACAGGGAATGTCGCGGGAGCCAACGTTTCGACAAGCGGACTTGTCTTCGTCAGGGCAGGCAACTGCCTTCTCCAGCGTTCGTTTATGTACGCCTTCGCACACTCTCCCCCGTCCTCAGAAAGAGAGGAGGAGAGCAGGACGTGCGAACAAAAAAAAAAGGGGGGGGAGGGGAGGTGGGTTGGGTGCAGAGGTATTTGGGTGACAGGTGTTAGCGTGGCTAATATAAATGGCAAGAGCGAAAGCTTCCAAAGAATCCGCTCCTTGTACATATCTTGCAAATGCATTGTGTGCACAGCCCTATAGAAAGCAGGATGAAGGAACACATGCGCTAGGTACAGGCGTTGTACCTATCGCATGTGTCCCCCCACCTCCACCCCACACCACCTGTGCCGCACCCGCAGTGCATTTCACAGAAAGCTTGTTGCTAAAAATGTGACTACACTCTTTAACTCTGTTGTTCTCGTTGAAGTGGATGGGGAATCTGCACCTGGAAGTAGACGTTAGGGAAGAAACCTTGTTAGCTTGTACATATACCTTAACCTTTTGTCATCTTTGTTGACCCTCTACCGTATCTAATCGACTCAAGGGTTCCCTTTGAAAGGTTTATGCCTGTAGGCTAAAGAGTATTGAACCTGTATATGAGGTACGATTCCCTGTATTTTCTGTCCCTCGGCGAGCGGAAGTTTCCTTGAAGTATGTAGGTTTCAGTTCATCGAAATTATGACCTGTCATATTAAAATGCGGCACCACTGCCTTCGGCAGGTTATTCGTGGTGTCCACACCATCCATGCTCGCGTCCGTGCTCGCGACATGGCCAGCAGAAATTAGCGTCCTTTTCCTTAACGATACACAATCATCATCATCGTAGTCGTCATCATCATCGTCAAACGCTATTCTGGCTCGCTGAGGTAGCCTCGCTGAGGTTGCGGTAATGCGGTTTGACTGTACCGTGTGAAAATTGCTGATTTATCCTTGTTTGCCTTCCTGTATTGTGTTTGAAGCAGTTGTGTGAAGATGTTTTTAAGCATTGTTCCCGCTTTTTGTGTTGTTGATTGTATTCTGCTGTGAAAAGTTTACCAGGCTGCTAATATCCTGTCTAAAATGGCAGCATAAATAAATAAATAAATAAATAATACCAGAAGTTCAGGGCAAGATACAGGTGGCGAAGATGCAGGTGTTCATTTTGGTTTGGGGGTTGTTCATTTCGGGTTTTATACATTTTTTTTTAAAATTCAGGAGACAAAGATCGGGTGCTCTTTTTTAAGGTGAAAATTCGGGAACGAATCGGCCTTTTTGGTTGACTGCTGTGAAATTCTGGCTTTTTTGGATGATATTTACAAGTTGAAATGTCCGAAACGAGAGCCTTATACAGTCGACGACCGATAATTCGGACTCCACAGGGAACGTAAATAAGTCCGAATTATCGAAAGTCCGAAAAAACGAATGCGTCAGAAAAAAAAAAAAACTTTTATTGACACTTCAGTGTACCGGTGGCCGAAAAAAGTTGTCAATGCGTTGCTGCACGCACTTCCGCTTACGTGCAACCAAGTCCGCCTGTATCTCCGCCAGTGTGATATGATCACTGTACGATGACGAAAGAACAGCGAGGGCTCGAGACAGGTCCGCATGCAATGGCTCCGGAGCGCACGGCGCGTCATCATCATCAAAGTCAGAACCGCTGTTTGACGGTTGCAGAACCTGCTCAATTATGTCGTCGTCATTCAATTCGGCACACGACGACACCGCACTGTCGACGTTTGCAAAAGTCTTCAAACGTAACAGTGTCGGGAATCGGCACACTGCAGCCTCGCAGGTCGTCAATAACGTCCACACCTGAGCTCGTTGCGCTGGGCGGTAGGTCCGGCTCTTCAGTTGCATTGTCGGGTTCTTCAGCTGCAGTGTTGGCGGTGTCGGGCTCACTACGCAACGTAAACGGGACCAGCGGTGCCGTTTACGTTGCGTAGTGTGCTGGTGCCGTTTACGTTGCGTAGTGAGCCCAACACCGCCGACACTGCAGCCAAAGATCCTAGTTAATGCACCAACGGTGTCCGAAGATGCAGCCGAAGATCCGAGTTAAATGGCACCGTTGGTGCCATTTAATTCGGATCTTGTGAGACAGCTGGACGTAAAATAAAGCAAGTCTCAAAATAAAGATGAACGCGCGCAGAATTTAGCAAAACACTGTACCACAGACACATGACAGAATCGCGGCGATAGCAGCACAGCGAAGGGATACAGGAACCGGAATGTGGGATGATCGCGATGTCGATACAATCCCCCACAGTTGAGCCGTGCCTCCAAGATCGGCATTTTCAACTACAAATCTCTCAGGCATAAAGTTGCGATCGAAATAAAGCCTCATAGGTTACCAATTAGCTTTCGTTTTGATTTCTGAGGCCATACTTTGTATGGTATGGGTGCCGGAGGAGATAATAATGGCTGCCGAATCGGCGTGCGCGACAGTCGGACAGGGTCCGAATTATCGAATGTAGATCTGGCAGCTGTCCGAAATATCGGTCGTCTTTACACATTACTTCTATGGGACCATCGGCGGTGCCGTGCGACTGTCCGAATTACCGAGCATGTCCGAATTATCGGTGTCCGATTTATCGGTCGGCGACTGTAGCGTTTCCACTGCTGCGCGCAGAAATGTATTTTGCATCACTGGAGTTCACTTAAAGGAGTACTGACACGACCTTGAGGCGGCGCAAAAGGCACATTTTTCGTCGTGTTCTGGGCACGCACTGTTATTGCTCTCCACGAACCGCAGCCAGATTTACTTGGTCACTACATCTGCCTCACATGTTCTCCAGCCTTGCGCAAATTGTAGTTTTTGAAGAGGAAAGTTAGAAAAGTATCAGTAAATGCTAAAATTTTACCATATATAATGGATTCGTGTGTTCAGAACTCGAATATGCGGCGGTTGTGTGGAATCCTCAGAAGAGGACGGACATTATGAACTTGGAGCGTGTGTAAAGGAAGGCTGTTGGATTTATCTTTTAAAAATATGAAGGACACGATTCCCCGTCATTACTGATTTTTACTAATTGAATCAGTACACTGGAACATAGGCAAAAAATTAGTCGTCTGAAGTTCTCAGATAAAATAATAACATGGGAAATTGGGCTTCAGTTGCCCCATTATGTAACACCCCTAAAAGCACGGTGAACATAGACACAACCTTTCCTTTACGCCAACATTTGCTGTGACTAAATCTCACATGAACAGGTTCATGAACACCGCAACCGAATGGAATTCTCTCCCACTTCATGCCGTACGATCAAGGAACTTTGCAAAAGAGCTGGAAAATATTTTTTTCCCAAAATCCTGTATAAACCTCAAGCAGCACTTTTTATGTTACTTTTCTGTTATGCATATTTCTGTGATGCTTATTTGTATTAGTGTGCATTGTGTCAGTGCGTATTAGTGTGTATTTAGTGTGGATAGAGAAGAATTTCTTGTTACGTTTTAGTTCCCTCCTGATATTCACGCAGAGTTTTTCACCGAAGTGTGATTTCATTTGTTGTGCTAAGCACTTCATTTCGTTTTCTGCAACATGCCTATTGGCCTCGAGATCGAACAGAGTCGGCACCTTGCGGCGGACGGAAGTGTAGATCACCCTTCGTGTACCCTATCAGCTACTGCGCTTTTTATGCGCGCGTGCGTCATGCATAGCCTCCAAGATGTTCGTTCCTTGTGCTGCAGTAGAGTTAAATGCTTGCATGTACTCTTATCAAAGTATACAAAAGTATTGCGTCCTGCGCTGCAGTCTCCCCTATTTGTTGGGGTCATAATTGCATGCGTCAAGGGTGCCATACAATCGTCACACTGCCCAGTCTGGCATAATTATTTCAGTTTAGCTGCTACGATGTCTTTCAAGCATACGACAGTGTTCATTTGCTTCTGAACAAATTACGCTAGAATCGTAAACGTCTAGGTACTGTGCGGTATTGATACCGTCTCGCGATACACGGTTCTTTTTTGGCAGCACAATGAGCTGACACAAACGTCTGTCGGTGGTAGACAAAAATATGACACATGCACTTATGTCACCACATGCTTGTTCAACGGCGTGTTAACAGAAATTTTACTGGCCAGATTTGCACGGCGATGTCAAACAGTTCAACTTCTGCGATGTGTGCCAAAGAAAAAACACCAAAGGGCAAAGTTGGTGTTGCACCATTAGGAAATATGCTTGTTATACGTACCCCTTTTGAGCGTGTGCCAGTCGGCTGCAACGGTGCGACGCAAGACAAGCCTCGACCCTAAGGAGCTGCGCCCCTAAACGTTGCGACGCAGGTAGCCTAGCATGCGATTAGCGTTTTTAATTATGTTCTCGGTGTGAGGAGACCAGTTGAGGAGGAGATGCATTTTGTGTGTATAGCGAATGACTGCGCACGAATTCGTCCTAGCTGTTCGAAAGATACATATGGAAAAGAGGTAAATCAACCGTGGCTATAAATAACACAGGGTGTGCTCCATGGAAGCTTTATTGATGAGGGGCTGAAGTTCTGCACACAGAGGCAGTGTACTTAAAGGGCCCCTAAACAACCCCGGGGTCCAAAAATTGTTTTAAAGATATAACTGCGCTCCTGTGCGATGTGAACATGCTCCCGCAAGAATTTTGCGAATAGGCACAATAATAAAGAAGTTAGACGGGTTTAAGTGGCCGCTTGCATCGGTTTCTCCCCACCCTTCTCTGCAGAGGAGAGGGTAGGCGCGGCGTGCCGTCGTGACTCCGCCCACTTTTGGCACGTGACTATCATATCTGCTTGTGCGCGCACTTATCTTTCGTTTTGAGCACAAACGTGCCCGTTTTTCATTTTGTACTATCTTTCTTCCCTTCGTTTTCACAATAACCTTCTCTCCCTTTATGGCTTTAAATATGATGCAATAAATTGATCAGGGGGTTGCTTCCCTCGGCACAAGCTGGCGTCCTTCACTCGGTCAGTCGTCATGACTGATACATGGTGTCAGAAGTGGGATTCCCCTTGAAAATTCGAATCGGCCGTGTGAAGTGCGGAAACATCATGGAAAGCGTCAAGCCACCAGAGCCACTACGCATAACCGGAGACGGTGGGAAAAGTTGGAAGCCTTTCAGACAGCGATTCGAATTGTTCCTGAAAGCGACGGAATGCACCGACAAGCCTCGAACAGACGCGACGAAAATGGCGCTGCTCCTGAGTGTGGCCGGCGAGGACGCCATCGAGGTTTTCAATAACTTCGTATTCGCCGAGGGAGAAGACAAGGAAAGCTTTGATACAGTCGTCGCCAAGTTCGAAGCATACTGCGTCGAGCAGCAGAATGGGGTTCATGAGAGGTATGTGTTCCGCACCCGCGTACAGGCAGAATCGGAGCCATTCGAGAATTTTTTGCAGGATATACAAAAGCAAGCCAAATACTGCAATTTTGGAAGCCTCACGGATGAAATGGTTCAAGACCAGATAGTATTTGGCCTGAACACGACAAAGCTGAGGGAAAAGCTGTTGAGAGAAAAGGATTTAACCCTCGCAAAAGCAATCGTTACTTGCAAAGCAGCCGAGACCTCTGCACTCCAAAGTGCGTTGTGGTCAAGAGAAAACAACGCCCAAGTTGAGGCTGTCACTTCAAGCCGGACATGGTGTCCACCTCAGCAGGGACCCGGCTGTTCTAGGTGTGGAAGATCGCATGCCCCTCGACGGTGCCCAGCCTTCGGCAAGATTTGTCGTACGTGCAACGGATTGAACCACTTTGCCGTATGTTGCAGATCAAGGGCTCGCGTCTCGGAAGTGCAGCAGGAGGATGACTTCGAGGTTCTCGATGTCTCAGTCAGCACAGTGGGCACAGACCGCGACTGACTAGTCAAAGCGACGATCGGTAAAAAAGAAGTGTCCATGAAGGTTGACACAGGATCCCAAGCGAACCTAATACCACTATCCCTGTACAGAAAACTGAACATCAGACCCCTGAAAACCAGCATGGCAACTCTGCGCTCATACAACGGGGGCATCATTAAGCATTGCGGCACAGTCTCGGTACCTGTCCTTATCGGTGACAGAAGGATCTGCGCAAACTTCTTCGTTGTAAAAAAGGATTACCAGGCAATCCTGGGACTGAATGCAAGCGAAAGCCTTGGGCTGCTTCAGCGAGAAGTCGGCATCGTAGCAGCGTGCTCTGTTGACGAAGTTGTTAACGAATTTCCACAGCTTTTTCAGGGAACTGGTCGGATCAACCGCGAGTACAAGATAGTGTTGCGAGAAGGCGCTGTCCCCACCGTACAGCCGGCACGAAGGGTTCCCTTGGCGCTGCAGCAACCACTTCGGGAGGAGCTGACGCGGATGGAGCAAGAACACATCATTCAAAAAGTCAGCGAGCCAACGTACTGGGTAAGCCCTCTCGTTATCGTGCGGAAAAAAGACGGCAAACTACGGGTTTGCATGGACCCAAGAATAATAAATGCATCACTCAAGAGGGAACACTATCAAATGCCCCGTCGAGAAGATATTGAGGCTGAGCTGGCAGGGGCGAAATATTTTTCTCGTCTTGACGCCAATGCTGGCTTCCATCAGATTCCTTTAGACCAGCATTCATCAAAAATATGCACGTTTGCAACTCCCTTTGGTCGCTATCGCTTCCTCCGGCTGCCGTTCGGCATCTCGTCAGCTAGTGAAGTATTTCAGAAAGCACTAAATGATATCTTTGAGGGAATGCCGGGTGTTTGCGTGTATGTGGACGACGTGCTAATTTGGGGAAGTGACAAGGCGGAGCACGACGAACGTCTCCGCAGCGCACTGAGAGCGGCAAAGTCGGCAGGCTTGACGTTCAATGCACAAAAATGCAAGTTCGGAGTGCAGGAAATCGAATTTCTGGGTGATATCATCAGCGACAAAGGAATCAACCCAAATCCAACTCTAGTCACCAATTTAGTGCAGTTGCCAAGGCCCGATGACAAGCTTGCAGTCCAAAGGTTGCTGGGCGTGGTTAATTACTTTGGTAAATACTTGCCATCGCTAGCCCAGAAAACAGCTGCTTTACGGTCTCTTATCAAGCAAGACGCAGTGTTTGAATGCACGCACAAACATGAAGAAGACTGGAGAGAGACATGCAAAGCGTTAGGCGAAAAACCACTACTGGCCGTTTTCGATCTGCGCAAGGAAACTAAAGTAGCCTCAGATGCCTCCCAGTACGGTATCGGTTCCGCCCTTCTGCAGAATTTTGAAGACGGCTGGAGGCCAGTAGCTTATGCGTCAAGAGCTCTGACCGATACAGAACAACGCTATTCTCAGATAGAAAAAGAGGCTCTAGCTCTAGTCTTTGGTTGCGAGAAGTTCTCTCATTTTACATACGGTCGTCCGCTGCTACTTGAAAGTGACCACAAGCCACTCATTGATATTTCCAAGAAACCAATTGCCGATATGCCACCTAGGGTGCAACGTTTCTTTTTAAGACTTCTGAAGTACGATTACAAGTTGATGTTTGTTCCCGGAAAACAGATGGAGCTTGCAGACATGTTGTCAAGAGCACCGGGCACCGGCGACGCCACTGCTGTGGACGACGGTGACGTCAAAGTTCACGCCACCAGCGTCGTGACATCACTCGTGAGTGAAAAGACTGCAGCTCGAATAGCACGTGAGACCGCCTCGGACATGTGCCTTAAGGCCGTCCTCCAGCAGATCATGCAAGGAAAACCCGTCACAGGTCAGCTTAAACCCGTGGCTTCCGAGCTCTCGGTAACCAATGGCATATTATTTAAAGGGGCCAAGGTATTAATTCCTACATGTATGCGGCCACGAGGCCACGGCTGCGGTAGCCGTGGCCTCGTGGTAGAGTGTCCGCTTCGGCTGTGTTAGGTCGTGGGTTCGATTCCCACTGCCGCCGGTCAACCCTCCGGTTCCACAAAGTGGGCACAGGCATCCCCCAGCCAGACACTCGGCTTTCTTCAGGGGTGAGCTGCCTGGGAAAGGGAGCCTGCAGCTGAACTCAAATCCCGTCCAAAGATGTCGGCAAACCCTGAAAAGGGTGGTGGTGAAGAAGCACACGCAGACAAGCATCTGTCGTCCATCCCTCCCGCTCCTCCAAAAGGATGATGTGGTGCGCATAAGGAAGCGCTCATGGTCACGCAAGGCCAGAGTGGTGGCACCAGCAGGGCCGAGGTCCTATTTTGTCAAGACGGGAGACGATAAGGTGCTACGGCGAAACCGCCAACACTTGCAGAAGACGAAAGAGTATCCGCACCACGCATCATCATACGACGAGATGAGTGACAGCTCTGATGAGGAGACAAGTGCATCTCCTGAAGCACAACCGCCGTCAGCGTGCGTGGCACCGCAAGCGACAGTATCGGGGCAGCCTTCGCCAATCTTAAGATCGCAGCGGCAGGTTAGGCCACCCGAACGCTTGGGCTACACGGGAAACTTTCAACAGATCAGCAGGCGACTGTGAATTGTTTTTTCAAGGGAATTATTTCTTGACGAGGGGGATATATCATATCCGCTTGTGCGCGCACTTATCTTTGGTTTTGAGCGCAAACATGTCCGGTTTTCATTTTGTACTATCTTTCTTCCCTTCCTTTTCACAGTAACCTTCTCTCCCTTTATGGCTTTAAATATGATGCAATAAATCGATCAGGGGGCTGCTTCCCTCGGCACAAGCTGGCGTCCTTCACTCGGTCAGTCGTCATGACTGATACAGACATGACGTGAGCAATTGACGTCATTGACGCTTGTGCTGCAGTTCCGGTTGCTCCGGCCAGTGCTGCTCCAGCGCTCATGCGGTGGGATGGCCACAGGATCTGACATAGACCTGGTTTCGACCAATCAACAAGCTGCAACTGCGCAAAGTTGTTCGCGGTAGAACGTGACGACACCTAGGATGCGAGGGTGACTGGTCAATCGCAGGAAAGATACGCGGGAATTGTTTTTTGAAATACGGCGTGTGTGTGGCGCGCAGCGCTGTCATATTCGCAGAATGTGATCGCCGCAACCTTCTCTATGATTGAGTTAGCTTGTTTGGGCGGCTTAAAAAAGTAGGAGCCTGTTTAGTGGCCCTTTAAAAAATTACACAACCTCCCACTAAAGGGAACCATGTGTGGATGCGAAGGAGCGGCAGATGGTTAGCTTGAGCGGGAGATGGACTCTACGTTGCACAGCAGAGAGAATGAGGCGCCCGCGCTCTGTCATTTTCATACCGCTGAACTACTGTGACGCCCTCAGGTGTGCGCGTCGCATGTTGTGCGCGTCGCTCCGTTGAGTAGAGGATTCCTAGAGGAGAGAAAGGGGGAGTGTAGGAGAGAGAGGGGAGGGGACGTGCATGCGCTCTGGTGGTGTGGGACACGGGTGCCGCTCCGTAGAGTAGAGGATTCCTAGAGGAGAGAAAAGGGGAGCGTAGGAGAGGATAGAGAAGAGGGGACGCACATGCGCTGTGGAGACGCGGGAAGGAGGGACGGACACCATAAGCTGCTTCGCATCTAAAAACCATATGTGAACACTTTGGAAACTTCTAGCTCTAATTTTTGTGTGCAGCAAGTATATTAAATGTGTTATAAATTATACTGGTCCAGCCGCACAGCACTGCACTATGCCTGTAGCCGGGGATCTGCCGACTGTACGAGTGTCTTGCTTCAAGCGCGCGCCGACCCCGGCCTCACTGACGCACAGGTGAGCACCTCATGTAAACCAGAAGCTGCATTTACCAAAGGATTTTAGCGCGCGGATATATATATCTACATATATAATCGTAACATAAGCTCTGTGAAAATTGATGTAAGGTAGAAGCATTGAGCCGCGGTTGTTTGTGGGCATTTTCAGGAACAATCTGTTTGCAAAGGCAGCGTCTTCAGGAGCTTGGGTCATGGGACATTCATACAGGTTGCGTAAATTATAACGCCATGCGAGCTACTAGAGCACTATACTCCGTATCATACATCAGGTGCAAAGCTGTGAAGTCTATGCAAGCACAAGCAGACTGTAATGAAAAGGAGATGTGTATCGCTCCATCAAACAAACCACAAACATAAAATAGAAACTCGCATATTTCCATTGTCTCCTCACCGACTGACTCGAGCAATTTCTGTGAAGCTCATCACGTATGTGTTATGCTTTAAGGATTGGTGCCGGCAAAGCATTTATTGTTTCTCACTTACCGCAAGCGCCGCACTAAATTTTGGTTGCCAAAGTACACAGCGCAAACAAGCGCGCAAGATTTGACACCCTTGCACCTCATGTACGAAACGTATTGTAGTACGTGTCACATAAGATGCTAAACTGTGCACTTACGTAGTATATGCCGTGTATCTAAGCTTAAGTATGTGCGCTTGCAGAACTTGTTGCACCATAGTGACGCCGCAGGATAATACATTTTATTTCATTTATTTATTTCATTTCATCATAACAGTTTTCCTTTGACTTAGTTCTCATGGGTGGCTCGTAGAATTAAAGAGACGCACACAACGAAGAGCCTAATAATGTAATACGTGACGGAGGAAAATGGCAGACAAACACGACAAAAAATGATTATCACAAAATGTACAGTGCGGGCTTCGTGGCCTTGTTTAAATATGGTTGTCCCGCTGTATTCACTGCAGGCAGTCTGCATTAATGAAAATAAGGGCCCTAAACGTCGTGAAATTAAGCATGTGGGAAACACCATTGCAATAATGCCCGCCATTTGTCTTCCTTCGAGTAAGACTCGAATAGGCTTGTGGTCAAATACAGGATAACTGCTACAAGTGCCTGGGCGGTAACATCTTTGCAGGGTCGGACAGCATTGCATTGGGCGGCGCGGTGCGGTAGCTTGGCCTGTAGCTGAGTTGCTGTGTGCAAATGGGGCCCCGCTGTCTGTGCCAGACCTCAGCGAACACAGGTGCGCAATATTGCTTCTACAGCTTTAGTCTGCCACCTCAAATAGATGTTCTCTGAGACAGCGAAGTGTAAACACTCAGACTGCTATAACTGAGTCGATCATGTAATAATCGATGAATTTTTACGTGCCAAAACGATGATTCGTTTATGAGGCTCACTCCGTAGTGGAGGGCTCCGGAGTAATTCTGACCACCTAGGGTTCTTAAAGTACACCTAAGCGTAAGTATACGGTTCCATTTGCATTTCGCCCCTGTTGAAATGTGGCCTATGGAGCAGGGATTCGATACCGCTACGTCGAGCTTACCAGGCAAACATCCTAGCCGCGGATCTACGACTTCCTCTTCCATTGTCTGCTTTTTCTGCTTCCTCTTATTTATCGCCGTCACCAGCTTCCTCTTTTTCTTCGTTTTCGTCACCGTCATCTCGCTACCCAACTTCTTCCTCCTCCTCTTCTTCTGCATCGCTTTCTTTCCGTTGAATATGTGTGCATGGACGGGTGTTCACTGTTAAAGTCGGGAACAAAAGTTCGTCTCCCCACGTAGCGAAATAATAGATCCTTGATCAGTGAATCTCTTATAGGGAAAAGGCTTTAAAAAATATGTCTTCAGGAATTGTCATAAATAGATTCGCGTAATTTTGTCCCATCATAGTACTCATAGACGTGTCGCTTACTTCAGCATTATGTGTTCCATTGAATTTGATGTTGCAGTACTGAAGTATCATTTCTAGCAGTATAGCTATTGTCGAGCTCGAAGCACATGGCCATAAATATGGCAAATCAGTTCTGCGGAAACCCGCAGTGCGGAATAACATTTTTATGAAGGGAACATTAGCATCGACACTTTTTGAAGCACAAGGCAACGAGGAAATCCATATGGATTTCTAAGACAATGAAACCTTCTTAGCTGCCGAAAAATTTGTCCTGGTCCGAGGTTCTAACCAGAGACCAATGCTTGTCCGGGGTGCTCGCTCTGCCAATTGAGTTAACCATAAGGCTAGCGATTGACAGCGCGAGGGCGAATCCATCGACCACTCGAAGCACATGGGCATGAATATGGCACATTTGTTCTGTGGAAACCTGTTCTGTGGGAAGCTACAAGGAAATCCTTATGGATTTTCTTGTAGCTTTGTGCTGCAAAAGGGATCGATAATAATTTTACCTTTCATAAAGGGAAAAGTCAACGCGACAAGTCAAGAGCAAACGTCTACGTTGTGGATGGCTCTCACACGCCTCTCTTGTCAAGGGCAGCATGCGGAAAACTAGACATTGTAAAGCGTCTTGATCAAGTCATCATCCAGAAAAGCGAAGCTGTCAACCCAGAGGGTGAGTTTCCCGAACGGCCTTGGAAAAATTAAGCTCGCATACCAGAATAAGCTTAAAGAAAATGCTGTACCACTAACGCTGACCACTCCTCGAAAAGTTCCCATGCTGCTAATGTCGAAGGGCAAGGCAAAACTTCAAGAGATGGTTGAGTTCGACGTTATAAAGCCAGTTGAGAAGTCAACACAACGGTGTTCTGGAACGGTCACTGTTCAGAAACCTGAGGGATATGTGCGCATGTGGGTAGACCAGACTGAGCTAAACAAGTTTGTCGAGCGAGAGGTTCACCCTCTGCCTGTCACTGAGCATGTGCATGCGCAACTTGCCGGAGCTCAGTACTTTTCCGAAGTAGACGCCAATTCATGATTTTGGCAGTTCGAACGGGCGGATGAGTCTCGGAACATGACCACGTTGATAACGCCATTTGGCAGATACCGATTCAAAAGACTCCCTTTCGGAATCAATTCTGTGCCCGAATTCTTCCAAAGGAAAACGTCCCAGTTTCTGGATAATCTAGGAGGCGTCATGTGTAACATGGACTGATATTCTGGTCTATGGCATAATGCACACAGAGCATAACGCCGCTCTCAGAAAAGTTCTGCAAAGATTACAGAAACATGGCGTAACGTTGAATCGCCAAAGTGCGAGTTCAGTGTGCAAAGGTTAAAGTTCTTAGGCCACATTATCGACAGCCAAGGAATTCATGCTGACCCTTCAAAAGTTCAGGCTATTATTGACATGAGACCCGAATCAAACACTCAGGAGCTGAGAAGGTTTATGTAAATGGCGAACTACCTGATGAAGTTTGTGCCAAACATGTCAGAAATAGCCCACCCCATGAACGCTATTTTAAGCACGAAAAGTGAGTGGGTATGGACCTCAGCCCAGCGGAAAAGCTTCGAACTGTTGAAGAAAAAGCTGTCTGAAAGCCCGGTTCTACCAGTGTTCGATCCAGAGAATCCGACAGTAGTTTCAGCGGATGCCTCATCATTTGGGCTGGGGGCAGTTCTGCGACAGAAGCAGAAAGATGGATAGTATAGGCTTGTAGCGTATGCATCCCATAGTCTGTCAGAAACGGGAACGAGGTACGCACAGATTGAAAAAGAGGGCCTTGCTGTGACCTGGGCATGTGAGAAGTTTCAGGAGTGTGTGACTGGTTTACATTTTACCGTTGAAGCAGACCACAAGCCACTAGTGCCAATTTTCAGGTGGAAACATTTGTCGGACATCACGCCCAGGCTACAGACTAAAAATGCGCATGATGTGTTTTTCATACAAAATGACACATGTGCCAGGCAAAGAACTTGTCGCTGCTCATGCTCTGTCTTGACAGGCGCTAACTCATCAAGATAGCACAGAGCTTGAAGAAGTTGTACGAGTATGTTACGTTAGAAGCGTAATTGCCAATGTTCCTGCAACTGACAAGAGTTGTAGAAATTCGACGAAAGCAAGCGGAAGATCCAATTAGCAGCTAGCTGAGTGGCTACCGCTGTGAGCTTCCTTTCGAATGTAAAGATGCAAAGGCAGCGCAGGTCAGATATTGCTGTTCGAGATCGCCTTTGATGAAGGGTTCAAGGATTATAATTCTGGAGCCTATGCGCAATGAAATACTCGGAAAGATACACCAGGGACATCAATGAATCGTGAAGTGTCGAGCAAGAGTCCGGGAGTCAGTATGGTGGCCGGGTGTGTCGACATAAATCGAAGAGCCTGTTAGGTAGTGCTCACAGTGTATTCAAGAAGACATACAGACATAAGCCTTTGATGCCGTCTAAATTTCTTTATCGACCATGGCAGGAAGTCTCCATGGATCTGTTCCGCTGTGGAGGAAAGAACCACTTGCTTGTAACCGATTACTATTCGAGATTTGCTAAGATCGCCCTGCTTACGAGTATGATCGCAAAAGAAATAATCAAACACGTGAAGTCCATTTTCGCGTGCACAGCACGCCTGAAAGAATTTTCAGCGATAACGGACCTCAGTACAAGAAACTTTTGGCGGCTCTACTTCCATCACTTTGCGCAAGAATGGGGCTTCGGGCACGTGACATCGAGCCCTAGGTTTCCGCAGAGCAATGGTTTCAGTGGAGGCGGTTGTGCGCATCGTAAAGAAAGGCCTACAGAAAACTGATGACAGTTATGTTGCTCTTCAGGCGTATAGAGCCACGCCACTTGCAAATGGCTTTAGCCCCGCAGCGTTATTAATGGGGAGGCGCCTGAGAACCTCTCTACCGGTGGCATGCAGTTCGCTTGAACCTGCAATGGTCGACAAGCATACACTCCAGGCGTGGGAACTGCGCCGAGCAGCCACGCAAAAGAAAATCCATGATAGAAGCCACGGAGCTCGCGTCCTTCGAAATTAGAGCCTGAGGAAACTGTGTGGATACAAAAGCAAAGCAAGGATGAACTGTTCTTTTCTCGGCGGGGTCTCCGAAGTCTTGTGTTGTTGAGACAGGCGGAGACCAATTGAGAAGAAATCGTGTCCACTTAGCACCGCTGCCTGAAGTTGAACGCTCGTCGCAGGAGTCAACTCCCGGGAAAACCACCAAACCTCGCCAGACGTAAGGAGCAGTAACGTGGGAAGTGTGCTGAAAGGAGATGACGGAATGCAGCCAAAAAGAAGAAACGAACCACAGGAAAGCTTATCTGCCCAACAAGGCTACAAGACATGGAGCGGATGCATGGGCAAGCCTGTCCAGCGGTTTTAAAAGGGAAGGCTGTGAGGTGGAGATGTGCTGTGTGTTTAGTGCTGCGACGGAGTGAGAACCTGAGCCAATTAACGAAGGGGAGCCGCCGGGTAGCGGACCCCACCCACCCCTGATGGAGTTACGTGCACGCGAGCCGAGGGAGGGGAACCAAGAAATAGACACATTGAACGCCATGCGTGTCGGCTGTATGTTTCTCGGCCTCTGCGAACACTACAGTTGTAGCTATAAAAATAACAATAATATTGATAACAATAATAAAAGAAGTCTCGGCGTCGTGGTTTAATAACCGAGATTTCTGCTTTTCTAGATTCACACCATGGATTCTTCCATGGGTAAGCCAAGTGCAGGAAGTCACTTATGGCTAAGGCAGATTTGTCACAGGTATTACAGGTAGCATATGTGGTCAAGCGTGCAGATGTGGCAAACACTGACGTTGGCAATACAGAAATTAGCGGACCATTTAGAGATGACTGCGAGCGCGTCCGCATATTCATTTAGAGTTAAACCTTGGTGCCCTAGCACCCATATCAAGCGAATGAGGCGTAAATGTCGTGGCAGAAGAGAATGGAACATTTCTAATGCACCTGACAAAGAAGGAGCACTTAAAGAACACACTGACAAAGAATCAGTGAGAATGGTGACTGATGATAACGATTGAGGGAATACAGCTAAGACGATTGCTAATAGTTTTGCTTGAAGAAAGGGCGTGAAGTCCGGTAACCGAAAGGATAAAGACCAGTTCAGAGATGACGATACAATGCCAACATCTGCTTTCTCTTCCCGTACGGATGTATCAGTCGCTATCTCAATTTTTGTGTCTATGTAAGCCAGGTGGTCTTATATAAGGCAGTTCTGGTAAGCACGGAGGCAGTTGTTTAGTATTACTCGGGAATATATTGTCAAACTCAGTTTTATTGCTTGCATAGGGATGTTTAAGACGACTACTTCACGGAAATGGACCTTCAACGGGTCCAACAGTGACTGTACAAAAACGACTTGAGGGCAATGTAATCTAGACCAATAATGGGTAAAAACGCGGCCGGCTGATTAATCAAAACATACTGAGATCTTCTCTGGGGAGATGCATGTTTTTCGAAAAGTTTTCACCGTCAGGATGGAACCCTGTGACAAGGTATGCGTGATTCTTGGTATAATAGAGTGGTTGCCACGAATTTCGGGAGCCCAGGACATAAACATAATGCCTCACGTTCTAGAAGGCGAGAAGTGTGTTGTCCTTTTCCTTGTCTTTGTGCAGTTCGCGCTGAAAACGCCGTTTCTATGAAACTCAAGCCTCAATTCTTGTGGTTTGGAATTGTAGCTATAATGCGCCTGGCCTTCTTTAAAAAAAATCACATTAGTATGCGGCCACTGACTGCGTAGGGGATGGGAGAACTGCCATTGACTGATTCGCGGACGCAATTACCGCAGTCACTGTGGGGCGCTGCCACATTCTCGCAGTGATTCTGGAGTCGCGCGTTCCATCATTGCGGAAGCATGAACAGGATGGTAGAAAGGAAAGAAGCGAAAATTCCGAAGTCCATGGCACTCGCTGGCGTCGTTTCTTGCCCCTTTTTCACCAAGCTCTGTGTGGTTTCCGGCACGCTCTTCGCAACGAAAGGAGAGTGAACGCGCATGGAGAATGGCTCTTCTCAAACTTGAAGCTGTAACACTACTATATACCAAAAGGATTATTTTCTTTCCCCGGTGGGCGATTAACGAGATGATGAACTCCTTCGATAATGTAGTTTGCGGAAGGATTACTTGGAAAGACATTTCAGGGCTCCTTTACAATAACTTATGGGAACTGCATCCTCCCTGACGTACAGGTGAGCTGTCTGGTCGTTGAACAGATGCAGCTCGGGTCCAAACATATCTTGGTACTCGCACAGGATCCCTCGCCCGGCCACGGTGGTCTAGGGGCTATGGCACTCGGCTCTTGATCCAAGGGTAGCGGGATGAATCCCAGCTGCGGCTGCTGCATTTCGATGGAGGCGAAATGTTCAGGCCTGTGTATTGAGCGATGTCAGTGCACGCTCCGGAGCCCTCCACTACGACGTCTCATAATCATATTGCGGTTTTGGGACGTTAAACCCCAGAAATCAATCAATCAATCACGCAGCATCCCTCGAAGTTTTGCACTTGTTCCTTAAGCACTGAGCTTCGAAACCGCTGCTTGCGCCCTCCTTGTTTAGTGCTAGGATGAGATCACGGCCACCTAGGCTCAGTCTGGAGACGCGAACTCCGGACTGAGCCTTTGTGGCTCGTGATGCAGTGGTGCCATGATATAGTTGCGCTGCTGTACGAAACTACACGGGATCAGTGTGGAGAGGAACATTACTAATGCCTTTGGCCAAAGGGCGTGAATGTACCAGCAGGTCTGTAGTTCTAGGAGTAAGAAATCTGCGCGTCTCTCAAGCCCACTTCTTTTTCTTCGAATCAATGACGAAAGCACGCAGGAGACCGTTCCCGAGGAATTGCACTAACATGCATGCATAGGCTTCAAAAATCGCTGGTGTTGGTCTTTAAAGCACGAAAAAAAGAAGCGCAGCCAGAAAATGCTAGCTTCAGACAGAACTAGGAAGATCTGGAAATACGAGCTCTATCTACGGTACCTAAACGGACTGTATACCCTTTGGAAAACTCTTTTAGATTTGATAAAAATGGGAAGATCATGCATCACATTTACAGGAACGAGCATGCTTTCACCCTACAAAAAAGGAGTTACGTTTTTAATGTTGCTCTGAAAGTGGTGCAAAAAACGCCGCTAGCGTCACCCAACAGCATGTTTTTCAGTTTCCAATGCAAGAGAACAAACCCACGCAAGTATACATATTCTGCTGAAGAACAGTTATTTTTTCCTCACAAGTGTACTGCACCCTATAAGAAACATTTGTAGTGTGCAAGATCAATTGGTTCGTTTCTCTGCGTTCGGGGTGGCGCAGGTAGCGCTGCTTTCGAATTCGCTTGCCTGTATTGGCGCGAAGTCGGTTGTCACGCGTACGGCGCTTCCTTAGTTTTCAGGATGTCTGAGGCGCACCCCCAGTGCGCCGACTTTCCCTCGCCTCTCCTCCTCGTCACCTGTGGATTAACATTCTTGGAACCGGTTCCTGTCGGGAATGAGAGGTCGCCCGCGCTCGGAAGGGTGGCTTGGGGAGACGCCCACTAACCATTGTTGTCGGCTTCTTTACATGTAGAAAAAGAGCGACTTCGTAGATGAAAAAATTCTGTTTTAATAATTTATCATCGCTCTCTAAAGAAACCACTGCACGCTGGGACACTTCGAAAGGTACGCTTTCTATTGAGCCATAAAAACGAGAGAGCAATGAAGGACGGTAGACAGTACATTTAACGGGGTTTTCGCATGGCGACGGATTTCGCAGTCGCTTCTGCGTGTACCAGATATTATCAAAGTGGCATGGCTATTAGAATGGACCTTGCAGAGCTCGTTATTGGTGCAGGTATGACGGTTGTGAACGCATACAGAATTTGAAAGAACATGTTGAGGGCATAGTTAGCGCATGATTAGGAAGTACATTTGGTGCGCGAGAAAACTTGGACACGCAGCAAATGTGGACACAGGACAGGCGACAGGACGAGTCCGTCCGGTGTATATATTCTTGTGTGTGCTCGGAATATATTTCAGTTGAAAATGGACAAGAAGGACATAGCATATGCACGCACTCAAGTATGATTGCCTCATTTTTATCTCCCTGTTTCTCAGCTGAAATGCGTGTTTGTCGACACAGGAGGACTGCACTGGACGAAGCAAGCGGACACGAGGAGCTCGGTCGATGGTTGCGCTCACGGGGCGCTGTGAGTGCACGAGAAATATGCGATGCTGCAGCAATCGCTATCCAGGTACGACGATTTCTATCCATCTTTAGGAGGAGCTTTATTGTCTCTTGGAATACTGTGGGGGTTCGTGGGCCCAGGACTCAGACACAGACAGCTAAGTCAAGGACGAGGAAAACATTTATCCACGGCACGAGACAGCACATACACTCTCAATGGACAAACAGCACAAGGCAAACAACACAAACTGATCCCTAAGCTCACGTGAGTAACCGGGGCATCCTGCCTGACGTGACGTCAGAGGTCCGTCGGCACCACTCACCGGTGTTATAGGAGCGACGCACGCTGACATCAGCAGGGGAGGCACAATGAGTCATGCGCGGGCTCGAGTAGATTCCGAGGTGCTCGCTCAGGAGCGCGTCATGTAGAATGCATATCCGACGTGGCACCGAGGCCACACCCTCAGTAAACGATTGTGCCAGACGGCAACGCGGCACCGTGGCCATGCTCTCAGCAGGCGGTTGTACCGGACTGGAACTTGCACGGCATCGTGACCACGCCCTCAGCAGCTGGTTGTGCCGGACTCGAACCTGCGTGGCACCATTACCATGAGTCGGGCCACTGGGCCACTCGCACGTCCACCATGGAACAGCCCGGTCCAGGACACCTGTTAGCCACAAGAGAATGCCCAGTACGTCCCGGCTGGTCTGGTGGCACCAGCTCGGTGCGTCTGTTCTCCTGGGTCGAACGTGCCGCTCTCCGTTGCTGCTAATGCTCGATCCACATCGGCGTTCCGAAGGCCACGTGCTTCACGTTCCGCTCGCCCAAGCGTGCGCTCTTCGTCGTCGTCTTCGCTTCTAGTTCGCCGAAAAAACACTCTCCCACTACAGATACTGAGGATTGCGTTCTCTACCAGTCGATCATCAATACTGACGACCAAATCACACTGCGCAGCACGTGAACAATATCCTTACCTGGTGTGCTCGCTCGCTATTTTCTTCAAATCCTATTGAACGTACAATCACTGTCGTTCGCTTGCTCTCGTAACCCGATCTCCTCACGTTGCGCCGTTGCTAGCGCTCTTGTTGAAGCAGTTATTCCCTGAAATATCGAAGTGGCACTACGTCTCGAGATTTTAATTGGCTTCTGCATCTGTTCCATATCACCTGACCTAGTCTGATCATGTTTCCTTCCTTCGTACCACTGTGCCTATTGGCTATCCTTTTTATCAGTCTCATAACATGAGATCCTGTCCCCTCGAGTTGTCTAATCGTTTCTCCATTGTTGCCTTTTGATTCAACCAGGAGTCGCAAAACTTGGATTTTATCGACATTAGGTATCGCTTCACCATCGGCGGTATGCAACTCTATGTCCGTTTCTAGGTTATCTTGCCCTCGGTAGCTGTTTGGTTTGTGACCCCCGCGTGTCGGCCTGTGCAGTAATAATTCTGATTTTTCCGGCGAGCTAATAAAGCCGGTTCCTTCTATTTTACTCATGGTGTAATATCATCGGCGTATAGAGTGTGTTCAGGGCCCTCAATTTCCTGTAGTCTGGCTGGTAAACCGATTAATGCTAGATTAAACGGCATCAGCGCTGTCACGACCCCTGTGGTGTGCCTGCGCTACCTATCTCAATGTCTTCTGAGACGAGGCCCCCCATGGTGACCTTTGCCTTTCTTCCAGCTAGAAAGTCACGAACGTAATTGTATGTTCTCCTTCCTAAGCCCAGTTCTTCAAGACTTCTCAGTATAGTTGCATGCGTCGCACTGTCGAAAACATCTTTTAAATCTAGGCCGAGAATGTTGTTGTTGTTCTGTGGGGTTTTACGTCCCAAAACCAGTTCTGATTATGAGAGACGCCGTAGTGGAGGGCTCCGGAAATTTCGACCACCTGGGGTTCTTTAACGTGCACTGACATCGCACAGCACACGGGCCTCAACATTTCGCCTCCATCGAAATGCAGCCGCCGCGGCCGGGATTCGATCCCGCGACCCTCGGATCAGCAGCCGAGTACCTTAGCCACTAGACCACCGTGGCGGGGCCTAGGCCGAGAATGGCTCTAGTGGATCTACCTGGGTTGTCTGTGATTTGGTGCTGAAGCTGTAGCATAGCATCCTGTCTGGAGAGATTCCTTCTGAAACCCAGCATCGCGGTGGCTAGCAGGTCTTTGTCATCTAGATAGCTGGTTAGCCTTGGTAGGACCGCATGCTCCATAAGCTTTCCAACGCAAGCCGTAAGAGGTTTCGGTCTTAGATTTTCCAGCTGTAAGCACTTCCCTGGATTAGGTATTAGGATGACGTGTGCATTCTTGCAATGTTGTGGTATTAACGGGATAGCGTTAGAGAGGTCGTTTGCAGAAATTTCGGTGTCGGTGTAAGCGTCCTTGTTTGTGAAATCACCGTTGTCCGTGAGCAAAAATTCGAAGTAGATGCAAAGAAAAAACTTCGGACCGAGCGGAAATCGAACGTTCGACCCCCGCTTTATAGCACGACGCGCTACGCACTAGGCCATGCTGCAAGCATTGTGGTACCTGTTAACGGCGAACTTTTTATGTGCACCATGTCTTGTTGGTGATACGCACATCTCGGAGGTGGATCTCGGAGGTGCTTCAGTGTGGCAGAGGTCTGACTGTCACCCGTGAAATGGTGCAAAGGACCTACAGCGCCTATGGTGCCTAGATACACATGCTATATTGTATAAGGGGTAGTGACAACCGCCCGCCATATTGAATCACACGGGCCCTGGGACTTGCGGCTTGCATCTGGGTCTCAAACGAAGCAGGGGCACCAAATAGACGCGAGCTGCGTATCGAACGGAGCAGGGGAACCGAACAGATATGCATCGGCTGGGTGTGATTGAAAATGGCGTTGCAGTGCCCATTTGATGTCACCACTGTGTACTGAGTAGCGCTAAACATAGTTTCCTATTAATATACTAGAGGCAAATGTGGCGCTAGTGTCCATGGTAGTTTCAAACAAGGCGGTTCAGCCAGCATGGGAATGATGGGTATGACATGGATTTGCCTGTAGTCTTCGTTCTTCTGGCTTCATATCGCTTTGCGACTTCAAAAAATAAGTTGTTTACGACAAGATACTGCACTAAAACGAAAAATTTTGGAATAATTACGTACGTGCGCAGGTACATGTTGCTTTTTAGTAGTCTAAAAAATACCGAACGTTCAGAAATTTAGCAATATTATGCGATACGGTAATGTTGCCTCCTCTACTTGTGCCCAGGTTTAGCAGTGTCCATGAAGGTTTAATTTCCATATATAGTTGTGTTCGGACATAAACACTTTTCCTCTTGTAACTGACGTGCTAACGTTTTCAAGTATGTAAAAGGTAGGCGCGTCTTCTAAGTATAACAAACGGGCTTTCCCTCGCTTCTGTAAGCGCATGCAGGGCAAGTGCTCCACTATATTTTTACAAATTATATGAGCCATAGCTGAAGCGCAGTATCGCCCAGCGTTTGGTGGTTTGTTTTGTGCAAAAACATGCTGTTAAATAAAGCGCCCTGGCATTGAACTGCGTCGGAACGTACGCCTGAGCCTTGATGTGAGCCGAATTTTTGAGCGTCGTCTGCAGCTGCGTCTGCCTATCGTCCAGTCGGCGTCTGCCAGGCACGATAACTGTGCGCCTGCTTGGCCCGTTCGGTCGGCGTTGAATGAATGAGATAGCTGAATTAAAATGCTGTAGTACAAGATATATGAACAACCTACTGACAAGGGATGTATGTCAACCGTGAAAGCGACCCTGCGGTTACAGATTCTACCGCATATGATACAAAAGAAAAGAAAAAGAAAACCAGCAAAACCGCATCAATAGATTCGCGAGACGCAGCACGAACATTTCTAAAGTTGGGTAAAATACCACTGCATGTAATACGTGGAGCCATCCATCAACAAGCACAACAATGAAACAGATGCGTGGCACCTCACGATTGCAAACGACCGTTGCACATGCGACAATCTGATGATCTCTAGCGGTAAAGTGTGCACTGCAGCCGCTGCCCTCGTCGCATAAGGAAAAAGTGTATAATGTCACTCGCGTTACTGAACCTGAAAAACAGGAGAACGTTTGAAGCTGCAGGCACAAATACTGGACAAATACATGTGATACCCATCGTTCCCATGGCAGCTTCATGATCGCAGCGCCAGATTTCCCTCTAGTATTTTGTAGGAAACTCTATGGCGCGTATCGAGGCTCCCTAACAGCGCCTAGTTGGGAGCATATACAGAACGGCGCCATGTTTCGCTGCCCCGCATGCATGGAGCACGCAGAAGCACGCTTTGGCTTAAAGGCATGGTTGCCTGCGCTAGCGCCTGTGCTCACGAGCATGTGGACATTCATTCACGCCACGTCGGCATGTTTGTGATGGATTCTGTGCAGTCAAGCGTCTGGCGAACTGTGGTGCCTTCTTCATCCGCGTGTTTTGATGGTGCATCTCCACTTTGCACTTTCTTTGCACTTCGCAGTAGTTGACAATCTCAAACTCACACGCAAAGATACAATAACAAGTGTGGTGTCATGACAATTACGTGGCTAGGCGACTCAAGAGCATGGAAAGCGAAAAAGCGCGATGACAATGGGCCACACATCGCTGTCGCGTTGAACTCTTAAGGCGAAGCTTAAGTATTCCACAACTTTTTTGGCTGGTTTTCCAGCACTCATTGATATATTATGTCCATTTTGTGATATACTGATCGTCTAGGTTCCTTAGGGTCTTATTCATGATTCGGTGGGGCCAAGTGCTGATTTAGTAGTTGAGTTTTTGCATGGCTGCCCTTCTGCTTCAGTAATTTCTTTGTCAAGTTCGTCGTTGGCAAATTCTGTATAGTCTGGGTGTATAAGTGGTCTCGCCTGAGATATATATTTCGTTGTCACATCTCGCAGAAAGTCCTCTTCCGGACCTTTATAGCCATAAATTACCTTTGTAATATTTTGCCTGTATACCACCTTAGTTTCATTTGGGTTTAACAGATAGCTGAGAAGGTTCCATATCTTTCCTAGCCCTAACTGACTCTCCATGTTGCTGCATGTCTCCTCCCATTGCTGCCTACATGGCTGATGTGCATGCTGCTAGATTTCCCTGTTTAGTCTGGCTAGCCTCCTTCTGAACACCCTGCTGTGTCCCTGACTCTTCCATTTTTTTCGTAGTCCCTCTTTAGCCTCCCACATTTGCTGAAGCGTAGTGTCTGTGACTTCTAACTGCTTTTCTGGTGGAACAATATTTGTAACTGCAGTTACGTCTTTAACTCCTTTGTCAATTCTTCGATGTTTGAAATTTCGCCTCTAGTATCCTCCCTAATGTTCTGGAATTTATCCCAATCTACAATTTTGAGCTGCTTGCCTTTGTTTTTACACGGTCCCGCCCTGACTATTATTTCTATTATGTTGTGGTCGCTACCCATATGGATGGATGGAAAAAGCTTTAGTCATCGTCCTGCAGATTAACGACCCGGGCTCAGGTCTCCCATGTCAGGGCGTCCGGGGCCTTGCCTTGCCGCCGCTTCACGGGCCTGCCGGACTGCCCAACGTTGGTCAGCGATCTCGAAGCTGCGCAGGGCGGCTTCTCACCTCGCCGAGAAAACATCGGGGTTAATGCCTTTGGCTTTAGCCTCACATTCCCAGAGCAAAGGCCACCAAACCACCCAGAGGTCAAAATTTAGTTGTGGTGTTGCTTTTGTGCCGGTGTCCGCAGCGAACACTTAGCTGCAAGAATTTTTCGAAACGGTGCCGAAATAGCAGAGTTACACGTGTTTGAGTATTAAAACGCCGCACTTGCTTGCTTCGCTCTCTCCTGCGCTGCACCGGTCACTTGCCAGTGCCACCTCCTCGCGGAGTGGTCCTTCGAATGCCACGTGGCATACATCGCTGATGACGCGCAGTTCTAAAGACTGGCCACTTCCGGTTGACGCGCCTCCGCCAGGCTTTCGCGTTCGCGCAAGTGCTTTGTTGGTGCTGTGCCAATGCTCTATGCTATAGCGCTATCCTTCATGTTCTGACAGTTGCTGCATTAGTCGGCTGTACCTGACTTGCATTTGTGTAGCGAAGCGCAGCTACGTATTCCTAAGCGTGCACACGTGAACACCACACGAACGACACATGACGAGGAAAAACAAACAGGCAGGGAGCGCGTGCATTTGCTAGCAGACTAACCGGAAGTCGAAGTTCTCCTTCGACCAATCAGGGGAGCTCGGATTCTTCTGACGTCACCAAAAACTACATTGTCGTCAAGGCTAACTTTGGTATGCCGGAAATGGCCGGCGAGGCGCACGGGATTGTTTTTTTGAGTTCGTGGCGTGGCTGCGGCGCGTAGCGCTGCCGCGTTTGACAGCGTTCATCGTGGCGCCATTCTCAGCTTCATGCGCGTGTTAAATTGTTCAAAAAAAATGTCGGGGGTAGTTTAGTGGCTCTTTAACCTCAAGTCAATTTCTTTATCATTTGCAGAAGTTCTTTCGGAAGTGGAGGAAACAGAGGGGCCTGGCAGTCATGAAACGCAACAACCACGCAGTGCAAGGCATGTACTGTTTGCTTTTCGCCGTATTTAGTTCGCTTAAACGAAAACGAAGCGTACGTTCCGGCGTAAACATGCACCAGCTATTATTTAAAAGGGGGAATTCAATTCGCAAACGCAGAAGCAGTACCTGATTACTGAATTGGCTGGGTAGGCTGAATGTTCACCTTTTTTCTAGAACACAAGGTTGCAGAGTCAGTGGACTGTGAACTAAACCGGCTGAGCGCAGGTGCTTCTGCCACTCGTTTGACATGTCCTAAATCGAAAAGGTGGCAGTTCAAATTGATAAGGGTTTCTTTCGCATGACTCGCGTGACGCTCGTCTTGACTCAGGGCAGGCCGCGCCACGGGCGAAGCCAGAATTTCCTTTCTGGAGGGGTCTGAGCCCCTTTTGTTTGTGTGCATGTGTGCGGTTGCATGCAGCTGCGTATATTTGAGCATACAAACTTGAAAAACTTCGGGAGGTGTAGAGGGCGCCACCTGTACGCCTTGCAGCAAGTGGCCATAAGATGGCGCTACAATCCTCTGAAAGCACTGTATATATATGGGGGATTTGGGGAGAGGGAATAAAGTTTGCTTTGGTTTGCGCTTGCCAGTAGTCCGCCTCGTCCCTCGGCTGGCGCCTGCGCCGAACATGGTGTCAGGAGTGGGGTCCCGCCATTAACGCTGACATGCCTGACACGAAATCCATCCCCGCCGCGGCCACCGAACCAAAGGTGCACATCGTTCATGCTGGCACATCTGGCCTACGCCCACCGGAGAACTTTACGTTTTCAAACCCGTCAGAATGGCCAACGTGGATTTCGACGTTCGTGGATTACGCTTTCGTGGCCTGCCTCCACAACGCCAGCGACGAGGCCCAGGTACGAACACTTCTTTACTGTATGGGACTGCAAGCCAGAACCATTCTTTCGTCCTTGGGGGTGTCTACACCGGAGGCGCTTTCTTTCACTGCCGTTAAAGAAAAGTTGGAGTCGCACTTCGTGCATCCCGTAAATGAGATATACGAAAGTCGTCGTTTCCACCGCCGCTCTCAGCAGCTATGCGAGTCTGTGGATGACTTTTTTACGGCATTACGCAACCTGGTAAAGCGCTGTGGCTATAACAGCCCGCTCGTTGAGGACCGTCTTGTTCGCGACAGATTCGTCGTAGGCATCCGTGACGGGAAACTGTCTGATCAATTGTGCCGATGCACAAAACTTGCCGCTGACGAAACGCTGTGCCAAGCCCGCATACACGACGCAGAAAAAGAGCGATTATCACGCGCTAGATTGACTATGGACAACGCTCTTGCCGAAACGCTAAACATTGATTCGGCTCGGCAAAACGATACGCCCACCCCTTCGCCACGTTTTCGCGACCAGTATGAGCACCCGGCTAGGTTATCATGTGGCTTTTGTGGACGACAGCGTCACTCTCGAAAAGACTGCCCAGCCAGAAAATCAGTTTGCCACTACTGTAAAAAGCTAGGACATTTTGCTGAAGTGTGCATGAAGAAGAATAGAAGTGAGCTACTGGGTTCCATCGTACTGCACAACGTGGATTCACGACGGGCCAGATACATAGACCTACTCGTGAACGGGCGCCCGGCTGAGTTTAAGATAGACTCTGGCGCGGAAGTCTCTGTTGTCTCGCCGTCTTTCCCAGGCCAACCGCGGGTGCTGGATGATGTTGAAGGGGAAGTCTTGGGTCCTGGCGAACAGAGACTGCACGTCCTTGGTACCTTTAAGGCAACCTTACAGTGGGGTGATAAGTCCACAGTGCAGACCTTGTACGTTGGTGAACATCAGCACACTCACTTGCTTGGGCTCCCTGCAATTGAAGCCCTTGGTGTTGTTCACTTCCTGGGTTCTGCCGAGTGCGTTCGTTCTCCCACAGCCAAGATTTTTCAAGGGTTGGGTAAATTTCGGCAAGCCGAATATCGCATTCGTATTAAACCCGGCGCTCGTCCATTTTCCTTGAGCGCCCCAAGGCAGATTCCAATTCCTTTAAACGACATTGTCAAGAAAGAGCTGGACGACTTGGAGTTGCAGGACGTCATAAGGAAGGTAGAGACGCCAACTGACTGGTGCTTCGGGCTTGTAGTGGTCCCCAAGTCATCAGGTGGCTACAGAATCTGTGTCGATCTGACGAAGCTGAACGAAGTAATCGAAAGGGAACGCTTCATCTTGCCAACAGTGGAACAGATCCTCGGCCAGTTGGGTGGAGCACGAGTATTCTCCAAGTTGGACGCGCGGTCTAGTTTCCATCAGGTGAAGCTGTCAACCGACAGCCAGGAACTCGCGACATTTATAACACCGTTCGGCCGGTACTGTTACAAGAGACTCCCTTTTGGCATCGCCACAGCACCAGAGTATTTCCAGCAGTTAATGTCGAGGATTCTTGAGCGCTTGCCTGGGGTCGTGAACTTGATTGACGACATTCTAATCTTCGGGAAAGATCGTCATGAGCACGACGAGCGTCTGGCTGCAGTCCTAGCTCGCCTTGAGGAGGGGGGTGTCACCCTTAACGAAAAGAAGTGCGCATTTCGGGTCAGCTCGGTCAAGTTCCTCGGAGTAGTGATTGGGGCGGACGGGATCTCGCCAGACCCGGACAAGGTGAAGGCTGTCAGGGATCTGCCGCCACCGACCAACGTCAGTGGAGTAAGAAGATTGCTGGGAATGACCAATCACGTCGCGCGGTTTATACCTCACTTATCCGACGTTACGGAGCCCATTCGTTTCCTCCTAAACAAGAACAGCACCTGGAGTTGGGGACCCAGTCAAGAAAAGGCCTTCTCACGCCTCAAGCTGCTGTTGATCTCCGACACGTGCATGGCCAAATACAATTCGTGCTACCACACTGTAATATCCGCGGATGCCAGCTCCTACGGTCTGGGAGCTGTACTGCTACAGGACCAGCCTGAAGGTACTCGAAGGCCTGTAGCATATGCTTCAAGGGCGCTTACTCCGACAGAAGCGCGTTATAGTCAAACAGAAAAGGAAGGTCTTGCAGTGACTTGGGCCATTTTCACGGTTCGACCAGTTCCTTTGCGGCCTAAGCTTTGAAGTAGAGACAGATCACCTTCCTCTGGTCACCCTTTGGGTAACAAGGACCTAGAACTCGTGCCACCTCGCATACAACGAATGCAGATAAAACTGATGCGTTATCAGTACGTGGTAAAAATATGTGCCTGGAAAGCACTTACCTACAGCGGACACTTTGTCCCGAGCTCCCTCTGATTTGCCAGCTACTCGCATAGTAGACACCCTGGAGTTGTTTGTCAATGAAGTGTTAAGGGAATTACCGCCTCTCGTAGCAAGACGGCTAGAGGATCAAGCCCAAGATGGTGTCTGCTCTGCAGTCATGACGTACTGCATGAAAGGATGGCCTGACAAAAAGAAGGTGCCTCTGCATATCACCCCATTTTGGAAGGAGAGGGACAGACTGAGCATATATGACGGCATCCTTCTGCTGGACCGGCAACTTGTCATCCCTTCAGCCTTGCGCCAGGACATTCTCGCTCTCCTACACGAAGGGCATCAGGGAGTACGCCGCTGTCAAGAACGGGCCAGGGAGTAGGTTTGGTGGCCTAATTGTAACAGTCATGTTGAACATATGGTGACCCAATGTGCCATATGCGCCGAGACTTGTGTTCAGCGTTCAGAGCCTATGTTGCCTACAGTTACACCCGACAGGCCATGGCAACACCTTGGCATCGATCTGTTTCAACTTAGCGGTCGCGATTATGTCCTGATTGTTGATTATTACTCCAGGTTTCCCGAAGTAGTCTCCGTGGTGTCCACCACGGCATCAGCAGTCATCTCAGCAATCAAGAGCTGCGTTGCCCGTTTTGGCATACGGGATGTCCGGACCGACAACGGACCGCAGTTTGCATGCAATGAGTTCGCCGAATTTGCGCGGTCATACGGCTTCCGTCACGAGACCAGCAGCCCGAGGTACCCCCAGAGCAATGGAGAGGCAGAGTGCATGGTGCGCACGGTGAAAGACTTGCTCTTCAAAGGTCCTGATCCCTACCTTGCCCTGCTGTCGTACCGTGACACGCCCGGTCCCAACGGCATTTCCCCGGCTCAAGCCCTCATGGGAAGGAAATTACAAACTCGTCTCCCGAAACTACCGGAACAGCTGATACCGTCATTACCATGCCATACGAGGTTCAGGGAAAAGGACTCGTGGAACAAGGCACGGCAAGCGAGGAACTATAATCGCCGTCATGCTTCAAGTCAATTGGCCCCTCTGAGTCCTGGAGACTACGTATGGGTCACTGGGGACACCTGCTGCAATGGTGAGGTACTCTCACAGGCTCAGCGTCCACGGTCCTACCTTATTCAGACTCCCAGAGGCGTCCTTCAGCGGAACCGTCGACACCTGGTGCTTCATTCATCGGAACCGACCCCAGCTCAACTGGTAGCTTCTCCGCCTGTACCTCCCGAGATCTTACAGCATGCAGTACCTCCTGAAGATCCAACACAGCCAGAAGTAACGCCGCAGGAAACGGTGACACAGACTCGCAGCGGCCGTATAGTGAGACCACCGCGACGGTTGGACTTGTAGGTGAAAAGGAGGGATGTAGAGGGCGCCACCTGTACGCTTTGCAGCAAGTGGCCATAAGATAGCGCTACAATCCTCTGAAAGCACTGTATATATATATGGGGGCTTTGGGGAGAGGGAATAAAGTTTGCTTTGGTTTGCGTTTGCCAGTAGTCCGCCTCGTCCCTCGGCTGGCACCTGCGCCGAACAGGAGGGGCTTGAACCTCTCAATTACCAACCATGGCTACGCCTGCGGGCCGCGCTTACAAACTTGCATACCGTCTCGCGAATGGTGGCGGTCATCCTACATACTTTGCATGCCCTAAGCGTATATGCTTGAGCACCTTCCAGACAGATTTTACCTGAGTATTATCATCAGTGATAACATCGGAATGTACTGCGGCGCGTGTATAAAAGCCGACGCACTTCGCCGCAGATCTGTCTGCATCGACGACCGACTATCGTGCTTGCCGCTAGAGTTCTACATGCTAGAGTTGCTTCTCTTGCCGGGCACGTGATGAGGGGGGTATTCATCTTTAACAGTTTGGTTACTGCGTGCCCCAGCATCACGACCACGTGAGAGTATGCTTACTCCGCCGCTAATCTTACAGGTTGATTATATTGGTCTCCCATGCAATTTTGAGAAAAAGAAGAAAGGTTTTATTTCTTCTCTTAGATTACAGAAATGGTATCAGAAGCACAAGGCACCGGGGCTAGCAGAGGCTCCTGCTCCATTCAGAGATTGGGCAGCAGCGAACAAATTACTTGTAGCAAAAAAATGAAGTTGAACGTTGTCATCTTCCATTATTGCACAGAAGTCAACATTGTGAACCAACATGCAGCAGTAATATAAATGCAACATTTTTAAAGATTTTTTTACTATATCACGCACGCTAAATAAAATTAGATCAATGCCCGCTACACAGAGAATGTCGGTGTATTAACCAGGAATAATTTAAAATTGAGAGAATGAAGTATTTATTTATTTATTTATTTATTTATTTATTTATACATATACATCACAGCTTCCAGTATGGGACACTACATAAGGGGGTGGGGGTTAATTGTTACAGCAAATATCTAGGCAGCTACGTCACGATTTTTTCGCACTAGTAGTGCCAAGACTGAGGATACAGCTTAGAGCGTAGTGGCGTTCCCATCCTCATATCGCTCCTCAACGCCCTCACCTCCCTCTCCCACTCCTTGCTACACTGTAATGTGCCAAACTGTTCTGCTCTCCTCCTCACCCTTACCTGGCATTCCCACCCAACCTTCTTTCCCTCCTTACCACCCTCGCTTTCCTTTTCCAGTCCTTGCTACACAATATTATACAAAACTACGCTGTGCTCTACCTTTCCTCCTCCTCACCTCCCTTTCCCACTCTTTGCTACACTGTGCTGTACTAGACTATGCCGCGCTCTACTGTAGTCTGCTTCAGGGGTTCCGTGCAGCACTGTGGAAGCTACAGGCCCCTTCTGCCAATCAGGAGGGCAAATATGCCTTAAACGTATCCCTCCGCACCATGGCGTCTGCCAGTCGCAAACTGTGCAGTGGCAGGAGAAGCCTCGGAAAGAGGAGGAGTACGTAGTGAGTAGAGATGGGTCACTCAGGAGTGATCCGGATCTTTTGAGCGGCTCTTTCCAAAGAGCGAGTGATCCGCGGGTCAGTAAAACTGAGCGGCGGATCTTTGGGAGAGGGGACGGCGGTTCTCTCTCGCTCAGTGAACCGATGGCGGGAGGCGGTTCGCTCTCGCTCAGTGACCCGTGCGTTCCGTCTCACTCACAGAGCCGAGGTGAGCCGGCTCAGTAAAACTGAGCAGCGGTTCTTTGGGAGAGCGGACGGCGGTTCTCTCTCGCTCAGTGGACCGAGGGCGGGAGGCAGTTCGCTCTCGCTCAGTGACCCGTGCGTTCCGTCTCGCTCACAGAGCCGAGGTGAGCCGGCTCAGTAAAACTGAGCAGCGGTTCTTTGGGAGAGCGGACGGCGGTTCGCTCTCGCTCAGTGAACCGAGGGCGGGAGGCGGTTCGCTCTCGCTCAGTGACCCGTGCGTTCCGTCTCGCTCACAGAGCCGAGGTGAGCCGGCTCAGTAAAACTGAGTGGCGGTTCTTTGAGAGAGCGGATGGCGGTTCTCTCTCGCTCAGTGGACCGAGGGCGGGAGGCGGTTCGCTCTCGCTCAGTGACCCGTGCGTTCCGTCTCGCTCACAGAGCCGAGGTGAGCCGGCTCAGTAAAAATGGGCGGTGGTTCTTTGGGAGAGCGGATGGCGGTTCTCTCTCGCTCAGTGGAACCGAGGGCGGGAGGCAGGTTCGCTCTCGCTCAGTGACCCGTGCGTTCCGTCTCAGCTCACAGAGCCGAGGTGAGCCGGCTCAGTAAAACTGAGCAGCGGTTCTTTGGGAGAGCGGACGGCGGTTCGCTCTCGCTCAGTGAACCGAGGGCGGTTCGCTCTCGCTCAGTGACCCGTGCGTTCCGTCTCGCTCACAGAGCCGAGGTGAGCCGGCTCAGTAAAACTGAGTGGCGGTTCTTTGGGAGAGCGGATGGCGGTTCTCTCTCGCTCAGTGGACCGAGGGTGGGAGGCTGTTCGCTCTCGCTCAGCGACCCGTGCGTTCCGTCTCGCTCACAGAGCCGAGGTGAGCCGGCTCAGTAAAACTGAGTGGCGGTTCTTTGGGAGAGCGGACGGCGGTTCTCTCTCGCTCAGTGGACCGAGGGCGGGAGGCGGTTCTCTCTCGCTCAGTGGACCGAGGGCGGGAGGCGGTTCGCTCTCGCTCAGTGACCATGCGTTCCGTCTCGCTCACAGAGCCGAGGTGAGCCGGCTCAGTAAAAATGAGCGGCGGTTCTTTGGGAGAGCGGACGGACGGCGGTTCTCTCTCGCTCAGTGAACCGAGGGCGGGAGGCGGTTCGCTCTCGCTCAGTGAACCGTGCCGCAGTGAGCCGTGCTGAAGTACCGGGTCGCTTTTCGTTTCGACAGCGGCGACGAGTGTTGGCCGTCGCGGGCTGACTCGCGCTACTCGCATCTCGCTCGCTGTGTGCGCTGCGTGAGGCAGTTCATCGTGATCTGTGGCAACACTTCGAAGACGCAATCCTGACCTAGAAGGGTATTTGGTGTCTTCAAAGACAACAAGTCAACGCAGCTTACATCCTCATTAGCGCTCATTAGTATAGTTATATGTCACAGATATCATCCAGTCCTCTGAACTTTCTGAGCGTGTATTTTAGCACATCAATAAAATGAATAACATGCCGTCTTGTGTGAAGGCTTCACATTATGTCGTCATGGCGCATTTTGGAAGAAAAAATATCATGGCATGATCGCACTTCGTTGAGTTTTGATCTATTTATATGGGTCGCACAGATAGTGTTCGATGTCTTTGTTTCCGTCAATGGGTGATGGAAGCTAAACATCTCTTCAAATTTACATCACATCATGATGGCACCCATACTGACGGGCACTCTAAGGTATTTTAGGTAAATGAACGTCTTCCAGAAATGCGTCCATTCACAGTGACACACGTTAAAATCAAGTGCTTGATTTAAGACAGGTCCCGACACGAGACAGTGAAAAACGGCAAGTGCTGCTTTCCGGATAGTTCAAAACATGTCTAGCATCTTCTTTTCAAACGTGAACGGTGTTTTTTCGCACACAGCGTGGGGAATTCTTCATTGTATCGGTTTAACGCTCCCTTGGTTTGGCTGTAATTACTTATGGAACTGTTGTAAATATGCGCGGCGCCAGAAAAGCGCGCTTTCCAAGCAACGACCCTTTCTTTGCACTGCCAAGCAGCAGCACAGAAAGGAGGTGCTTCTTTTTTTCCGTAGAAATAGAAAACCCGGGCCAATTTGGAATGTTGCCGCGTAGTTTTTTTTTTCTACCTCAGAAATCTCTTTTGCTTTTTAGCACTAATGTGATTTGTCGAAAAGTGAACGTGTTTCAGAGAAAGAAAAGGCATTTGCTGTTACAAAAGGGAAAAGGCGGCGCAAAATTTTGACAGAACCAAGATGAATAAAGGACGACAACAGGGCTAGCTTACAGATTTTCTTATTTTTTGACATGATGGCACATATTGCTACGGCATCAGGCGGGCATTTAAGGTATGAGCCAGGCAAGGGTGGAAGATGACGAGGACGATCTCTTGTCTAGCGTTTGGACGCCATCTTACCTCGGCTGTACCAGCTACCTAGCGCTCCGTGCTCGCCTGTAAATAAACCTTCGCTCGATCTTTCAACCGTAACAGTTTTGTGGTGGAGGTGCGGGGTACGCTGACCAAGAAGACGGAGTTGCTACCGGGGATCCTACGACGAAGCCGACGCCTCGCTCGACTGCCGCCGCTCGAGATGTCTCATCACGGCAATGACCCGTCAACCCCGTCCTCTCCGGTGCGGTCAACTGGTGTCTGGATGCACACGATGGAGCCACGATCTTTTTCTGGAAAACCTGGTGAGGACGTCGAGCAATGGCTCACACATTACAAGCGTGTGAGCAAGTACAACGGATGGAACCAGTCGGCTCAGTTAGAGAACGTCGTTCTCTTTCTCACGGACACTGCACTGCTGTGGTTTGAGAACCACGAGGACACACTTACGACGTGGGAACGCTTTGTCGCCGACATCACCGAGTGCTTCGGAGATTCCACCGCGAAAAGGAAACAGGCGGAGCAGACGTTACTTCAGCGTGCACAAGTCCCAGGTGAGACCTGCACAACGTACATAGAGGCGGTCTTGAAGTTGTGTAAAACGGTAAACCCTCTCATGTCTGAAGAAGATAAAGTTGGGCACCTTCTCAAAGGGATCGCTGAAGACGTATACAGCTACCTGATTGGAAAAGAGAGTCTCAGCTCAGTCACCGACCTCATCAAGCACTGCCGAACGTTCGAAACATTGAAGCTGCGCCGTATTACGCCAAAATTCGGGAGATTGGCCAATGTTACCACAGTTGCAAGCATTGACGACACCTCCGGCTATCAGTTTGATCTTGCGACCACTATAAGGCAGATAGTCCGCGAAGAACTCGAACGGCACACCAAAGGAGCAACGGGTGTCGAGCAGCTGTGTCGTCCCGACCATTACCGTGAACCTGAGTTTGCTTTATCCTTGCTGTCTGCCATGCCAGGAGTTCCAAGCTATCCTGCTGATGAGCGGCCGCAGCATCGATGTAACTTTCCCGACGAAGTGACGCACGACGAGCGCTCTCATGGACCCGTCGCCACGCATCGGCAACCTGAAAGCCGTGTTCGCTATTATGCGCAGCAACCAACGTTTGACCGCGAAGTCTACAACACGAGTCGCACGTCGCCAGTTTGTTATAGATGTGGAGCCACGGGTCACATCTCTCGATTTTGTCGCAGACGCCGACAGACAAGGTACGGCCAACAACAACCAAGTTGGGCTAATTTTGATCGCAACGGCTATAACAACGACTGGCAACCGGACTTCGGAGCTGCCCGTTCCACAGGCTCGGCGCACAGAAATGATTTCGGACAACACAACAGGAGTGCCTCACCAGCTTCAGATCGCAGCCTGACGCCACCAGCCCGTCGACAACGCCGTTCACCGTCACCACGGCGACGCCTTACGTCACCACCGCCGTCGGGAAACTAGCCGACGCGGCCAATGGAGGTGCGGTCGCCGGACAGCGTGGATCTCTGCGAAATATTCCTCTTGTGATGGTGAAAAACAAAGTGCATGTCTTCGTCGATAGTATACCTACAACCGCGTTAGTTGATACTGGTGCTACCGTATCCGTCATGAGTGCGACGTTCAAAGAGAGGTTGGGGCGGAAAGTTATGTTCCCGTGGAATGGTGGTGTGACCTTTCGTGGTGTCAGTGGAGAGTGCCTTATTCCTCTCGGTGTTTGTGTTGCAAGTGTTTTGTTCTGCGGGGAAGATTTTAAAACAGAATTTTTAGTATTACCGCGTTGCACTCATGATGTCATTCTCGGTATTGACTTCCTTAAGGATTGTGGCGCTTCTGTCAATTGTGGTACGGGTGAAATAAGTCTGGATAGTGCACTTCTTGCCACCCTCGCAGACACATCTCCGAAAGAGGAACAGTACTTCGTTGTTTCCGATGATTTACTGCTACCGCCTTGTTCACTCTCGCGTGTCTGTGTCAAAGTCATTACTGCCGACCCTTCTTCATTCGATGCACAAGTTTTACCCCTAGCTTCGAGCTGCGCCAAGAAGGATGTCCTCATTCCGCGTTCTGTCGTGAGTGTAGTGCAGGGTGCCACGAATCTGTGGGCTTTCAATTGTTCATCTGCCCCTGTAGTTCTCCCGCGCAATATGAAACTCGCCACTTTTGAGGAAATTACTTACAGTTCTATTATGGCTTTCAGCGAAGAGGCGCAGTGTAGAACCTACAACGCCAACCCATCTGTGTCTGAAGAGCACGTCCTCCGAATGATAAACAAGTCTCTTCCCTCAGATGAGCGCCAAGCTCTTGCGCGAGTTCTTCTGGCGCATGCATCTGTGTTCGATTTCGTACAAGGCGACAAGCAGGCCTCACTCCCTCGTTCTCGTGCTCACCACCGCATTGACACCGGCTCGGCACACCCCATTCGACAAAAGCCTTACCGTGTGTCTTCAGCAGAGAGAACAGTTATCGCTGAACAGGTCAAGGACATGCTGCAGAAAGGCGTCATTCAGGAGTCCTCAAGTCCGTGGGCAGCACCGGTGATCCTAGTGAAGAAAAGGATGGATCATGGCGGTTCTGTGTCGATTACAGAAAGCTAAACGCTGTCACCAAAAAGGATGTGTATCCGCTTCCTCGGATCGATGATGTTATCGACTGCCTCCATTCTGCCGCTTACTTCACCTCACTGGATTTGAGATCAGGTTATTGGCAGATACCAATGCACCCAGACGACAAAGAGAAAACAGCCTTCGTGACACCTGATGGCCTCTATGAGTTCAACGTCATGCCCTTTGGTCTTTGTAATGCGCCGGCGACGTTTGAACGATTTATGGACACCATCCTCCGTGGAATGAAATGGGAAATTTGCTTATGCTATCTGGATGATGTTGTGATTTTTGGAAGCACTTTGGATGAACATAACCGACGTCTTAGCCTCGTCCTTGATTCTGTCGAGAAAGCCGGTCTGGTATTGAACTCCAAGAAATGTCGCTTTGGAGAGACTGAAACGTTGGTACTTGGACATCTAGTCGACAGAAATGGTGTGAGGCCCGATCCACGGAAGATTGAAGCAGTAAGTTCCTTCGAACCACCGAAGTCACTACGGGAGCTGCGGAGTTTCTTGGGCTTATGCTCGTATTTTCGTCGCTTCGTACCAAGATTCGCCGATGTGGTGTACCCCCTGACCTGCCTTCTCCATAAGGATGTTCCTTTCAACTGGACGTCGGCTTGCGACGAGGCGTTCCGCCAACTAAAGTTTCAACTGACATCGGGACCTATATTACGCCACTTCGATGCTTCCTCGCCTACAGAAGTGCACGCTGATGCCAGTGGAATTGGCATCGGAGCTGTGCTAGTACAACGTCATCACGGATCTGAGCACGTTGTGGCTTATGCCAGTCGATCTCTGAGTAAGGCGGAACGAAATTACACAGTCACAGAACAAGAATGCTTGGCAGCAGTTTTCGCGGTTCACAAGTTTCGGTCCTACGTCTACGGGCGCCCGTTCACTATAGTTACGGACCATCACGCTCTATGCTGGTTGGTGAACCTCCGTGATCCGAGTGGTCGACTGGCACGTTGGGCTCTCCGACTTCAGGAGTACGACTTCGTCATCTCTTACAAGTCCGGTCGTCGTCACGCAGATGCCGACTGCCTTTCCCGCCTTCCTCTACCGACTACGGAGTGTGACGAAGACAACTTCGATGACTGCTTTGCTTCTATTTCGGCCACATTCCCGGACTCCACGAGATTTAGGGATGAACAAGCCAGTGATGTTAGCCTGGAGCCCCTTTTCGCTGCTGCGCTGCGTCCTCAAGCCACCGGTCGATTTTGTGTACGAGACGGCCTCCTTTACAAGACGAATTATTCGGGTAAAGGCGCTCGCTTTCTCCTGGTGGTTCCGCAGAGTCTGCGACCTGACGTACTGAGTGCCATGCACGATGACGCAACCTCTGGCCATCTAGGCTTCATAAGAACACTCAACCGAACACAGGAGCGTTTCTACTGGCCCAAAATGCGAGACACTATCAAGCAGTACGTCAGCGGTTGCGATAAATGCCAACGCCATAAGCGTCCTACGACTACTCCGCCGGGTCTTCTCCAGCCTCTGCCACCACCTTGTCTGCCGTTTGAACAAGTAGGCGTTGATCTCTTGGGGCCATTTCCACGATCTTATAACGACAATCGGTGGGTTATCGTATGTGTAGACCACCTGACCCGTTATGCAGAAACTGCGGCCATACCATCTTCAACAGCTACATGCGTTGCCACATTCTTGCTGCGGTTTGTTATCCTCAGGCACGGCTCCCCCCGTGTGATAATTAGTGATCGTGGTCGGCAGTTTGTTGCGGACGCCGTTGAAGAATTACTTCGTCTCTGCAGCTCGAAGTTCCGGCATTCAACACCTTACCATCCTCAAACCAACGGCCTTGTAGAGCGTACAAACAGGACTCTTACCAACATGCTGGCAATGTATGTCTCGTCCGACCACAAAGACTGGGATGACGTGCTCCCATTCATCACATATGCGTATAATACCGCAAGGCATGAGACGACGGATTACAGTCCTTTTTATCTGCTGTACGCACGTCTACCGCTAAGGAGTATTGATACAATACTGCCGTTTGGCTCCCACAGTGAGTACTCGGTTGCCAAGACGCTGTGCCTTGCAGAAGAAGCACGCCGGCTCGCTCGACTTCGTACCGTGGCCTCACAGCACCGTTCTAAGGAGCGCTATGACAGCCGACACCAGTCTGTCTTGTACAGCAAAGGGGACTTGGTATGGGTGTGGACCCCACAGCGTAAACGTGGATTATGCCAAAAGTTTTTGCCCCAGTATGCTGGACCTTTCGTGATTGTGGATCGGTTGAGCGACTTAACGTACGTGGTGGCCCGTTTAACGTCAGCTGGTCGTCGTTCCAGCCGAACGCAGGTTACACACATCGCGCGTCTCAAGCGGTTTCATCCTGCTGTTTTTCGGTGATTTGGACTTGCCCAGCGGGCTTCGTCTGTCAGCCGGGGAGTGCTACGGCATCAGGCGGGCATTTAAGGTATGAGCCAGGCAAGGGTGGAAGATGACGAGGACGATCTCTTGTCTAGCGTTTGGACGCCATCTTACCTCGGCTGTACCAGCTACCTAGCGCTCCGTGCTCGCCTGTAAATAAACCTTCGCTCGATCTTTCAACCGTAACAATATATTCACAATGTCCGTACATGGTAGCGCCGCACAGCAAATAAATTTAGTGACAATCTGCTAATCCTTCACGAGGAGGATTAGCAGACGATGCCACGCTTTCACGTGGCTAGTACAGACTTAGCCAGCGCCTGCAACCTGACGCGCAGGAACAGGGGCTTTTGTTTGCCTTCTTCGCATTCACGATGGTCAAGAGTCGAGGGCAGCAATATCTAATAACGGGCGGCGCGCTCCATTCCAGTGCACAAACCGAGTTCTCAGCAAGAACATGTGACGTTCTTTCTAGCGAAATGTGTCAAATGTGTAGCTTTCTAGCTTTCTAGCCGATGGAAAATGCATGGTGACCAGATACGTGGTGATTTGTAGGCGAGCCGGCACCGCGCCGATAAGACTGATTGTATGCCATTCCATGAAGCGGAGGCGGGAATACTTGCTAGGAAGAAGAAGAAAACACACACTCATACGCACACGCTCAGCGTTCCAACTTTCTTGGTTATATGATTTTCGGAACACATATGTTGGTCGAATCAAATTTTGTGGTATTGTTGTGAGATAAGATTATGCATGTATCTGCTAAGCGCCTCATAATTTCTGCCACCCACCTCACCCTTCAGCGAATGAAAATGTGTCTCTCCTAACAAAACTGCATGAACCGGAAACAAAAATAGAGAAAAACTCTCGCATACCCTGCAGTAGTTTTTTAATGGTTAGCACGTATTATACTTAATACTTACGTGTAGAACGATCACTGAAATATAAGGTCCCTCGCAGAGTTGAATTGTGCGGAAGTCATATACGCGGAAGTTATGTGTGCTTCGCTTGCCTTAAGCAGGGATGTTAACAGGGCCCCCAGTGATATGGGCAAACCATGGACGCTAATGCAAGGCAGCCGAACGGCCGCCCACCGCTCTGGCCGGTCCCGTTCTTCCCTCGCGCCAGAGCGTTTTCCCTCGGACCAGGTGAGCCGGTGATCCGTTGAAATGAACCGGATCATTGCAGTGAGCTGAGCCGTTCTGAGCCGATCACTCAAGTGAGCCGCTTTGCCCATCTCTAGAGTGAGGCCCCTATTGGCAGGAGTGGCTCGCAGGTGTGTGTCCCCACAATGACATTTCGTCTCGCCTCGGAAGAATTCTGCGCTCGCTGGCCTCATGGCCTTGGCTCTGCTGCACGGAACTCCTGAAACAGACTGCCCTCCTCCTTTCCCTCCTCCCCATTTCCCCATATTCTCTCACACACCCCCTTTCCCACTCCTCCTTACCCTGACCTTCCTTTAACAGTCCTTGCTGTTACTACTGCCAGAGCCCTTCGATGCTTTTGACGGACTCTTGCTACTGCGCGTGCACGGCTGTGCCGAGGTTGTGCCAGGTGGTGCGCCAGCTGTGGCATGGCTGGTTGCTGGGCGACGCGATGCTAGGTTTCCTGCGCCGACAGACTTTTTACCTCGAGCTAGAACAGCCTCCCACAAAAATATGGTACGAGGTATATATTGTCACTGTGCAAGAACAGCGACGAAGATGACGATTTCGAGGGGAACAAATAAGACGCAGGAGTGGGGCGCAGGCCAACGGTCCGCCATTGGGGCTGCACCGGCTAATCTCCCCGTTGGAAAATACACTACTATTAGTAGCGTATCCCTCTGCCCGTTTCATTTTGGTGGAGTGACCTGAAGCGAACGAGCTACTCTTAGTCGTTCCCATGCATTTTCGGGCAACTGTACTCGCACTGCTCCATGACGTACCCACCGCCGGCCACCTTGGTGTTTCCAGGACGTACGACCGTGTCCGGCGACGATTTTTCTGGCCAGGACTCTACCGTTCTGTACGACGTTATGTTGTTATGTTGCGGCTTGCGAACCTCGCCAATGTCGCGAAAAAAGGTCGCTTTGCCTCCAGCTGGATTACTCCAGCCAATGGACATACCCATGGAACCATTTTATCGTGTCGGTCTTGACCTGTTGCGCCCTTTTCCTACATCCAGAAATGGAAATAAGTGGGTCGACGTCGCAACGGATTATGCTACCCACTATGCTATAACACGAACCATCCAGATCAGTTGCACTACTGACGTTCCTGACTTTCTGCTGCAAGATGCTATCTTACACCATGGAGCACCCGCCAGCTTCTCACGGACAGGGGCCGTTACTTCCTATCCCGAGTTATTGAGGACCTACTTCGATCTTGTGCCACCCAACACAAGCTAACAACGGCATACCATCCTCAAACGGGCTCACAGAACGCCTGAACAGCAAGCACACTTAATGATACGCTATCGATGTATGTCTCCTCCGATCATCGTGGCTGAGACGTAGCCCTTCCTTTTCTGACGTTCGCCTACTACTCGCAACATCACGACACCGCTCTCTACTCCCCGTTCTATCTTCTCTATGGCCGTGAACCGACATGGCCTTTCGACACAGTCTTTCCCAATCATCTCGAGTCCCCGTCTGAATATGCTCGCGACGCCATGACTACAGCTGCTAAAGCACGTCACATTGCTCATCGCCGTCTTTCTGAGTCCCAATCACGATAGAAATTTCAATATGACAGCCGCCACCGTGAGGTCCAGTTGTGTGCAGATGACCTCATCCCCCTCTGGACTCCTTCAAGTCACGTCGGCCTCTCGAAAAAGGTGCTCTGCCGGTACTCCAGCCCCTATCGAGTTGTTCGGCAACTCGGTGATGTGACCTATGAAATAGCTCCTGCCGATGCTTCCACGTCGTCCGTGTCGTCTGATGTCGCCACGTCAGTCGTCTCAAGCCTTTCTACGTGGCCGCGATCTAGCTGGCGCCGGGTCGGCGCTTTTGCAGCCGGGCGTGATGTCACGGTGCAAGAACGGCGACCAAGACGACCATTTCGAGGAGAACAAAGAAGACGCAGGAGTGGGGCGCAGGCTGACGGTCCACCATTGGGGCTGCACCGGCTAATCTCCCCGTTTGAAAAAAAATTGGCAGATCCCACATGCAGTGGGAATCAAGGAAGTGCGAAGCACGCATCAGCAACGTAAAATGGATTTGCATTGTTGTCTCGCTATACCGAGTTTGGTACATATGAAGTTAACGAAACGGCCGCAAGAGCACCATGACTGCGGCGTGTAAACCATGCCACTCATACACGCATGTCATCATTCTAACGTTATGACCCTGTCATTTACGTTCGTCATGCAGTCGTGTTGGGCCACAACAATTTTGGTGTACATCCCGTTGCGAAACGAGTGTCATCTAGATCATGCCGCTCATAACATGTCACGATTTTCATGTTATGACCTGTCATTTATGATCGTCATGCAGTCATGTAGTGCCAAACCAATTTTCGTATACATCCCATTAACGAAATGGCAGTATAGCGCTAGGACCGTGGCATGTAAATCATGCTTGTCATCACATAGAACATGAAAATCATGACATGCATATCATGATTTTCATGTTAGGACCTGTCATTTATGATAGCCATGCAGTCGTGTTGCGCCATAGAAATTCTCGTATATATCCCATTCAACGAAGCGGCCGCAAGAGCACCAAGACTGGCATGTAAACCATGCTGCTCATGACACACGTGTCATGATTCTAATGTTATGAATGCTGCTCATGACACACGTGTCATGATTCTAATGTTATGACCTGTCATTTACGTTCGTCATGCTGTCGTGTTGTGCCATAGCAATATTGGTATATATCCCATTAACGAAACACGTGGCATGTAAATCATGCTGCACATGACATGCATGTCATGCTGTTCATGTTATGACCTGTCATTTATGTTTGTCATGCAGTCATGTTGTTGCATACCAATTTTCCTATACATCCCACTAACAAAATGGCCAAGGTCGTGGCATGTAAATCATGTCGCTCATGACATGCATGTCATGCTTTTCATGTTATGGTCTGTCACTTATGTTCGTCATGCAGTCATGTGGCATACCAATTTTCGTATACATCCCGTTAACGAAACGGCCAGGAGAGCACCAAGGCCGTGACATGTCAGTCATGCTGCTCATGACATACATGTCATGCTTTTCATGTTATGAGCTGCCATTTATGTTCGACAGGCAGTCATGTAGTGCCACACCAATTTTCCTATCACCCCACTAACGAAACGGCCAACAGAGCACCAAGAGCGTGGCATGTAAATCATGTCGCTCATGACGTGCATGTCATGATTTTTATGTTATGACCTGTCATTTACATTCGTGATGCAGTCATGTTGTGGCATGCCAATTTCCGTACACATCCAGCTAACGAAACGCGTGGCATGTATATCATGTCGCTCATTACATGCATGTCATGATTTTCATGTTATGAGCTATCATTTATGTTCGCCGTGCTGTCGTATTGTGGCATACCAATTTTTGTATACATCCTATTAACGAAACGGCCAGGAGAGCACCAAGACCGTCGCATGTGAGTCATGTCACTCATGACATGCATGTCATGATTTTTGTGTTGTGACCTGTCATTTATGTTTGCCATGCAGTCGTGCTGTGGCATGCCAATTTCCGTATACGTCCCATTAATGAAACGCGTGGCATGTAAATCATGTCGCTCATGACATGCATGTCATGATTTTCATGTTATGACCTATCATTTATGTAAGCCATGCAGTCGTACTGTGGCATACCAATTCTTGTATACATCCTATTAACGAAACGGCCAGGAGAGCACCAATACCGTGGCATGAAAATGATGCCGCTCATGACATGCATGTCATGCTTTTCATGTTATGATCTGTCACTTATTTTCGTCAGGCAGTCATGTTGTGCCATACCAATTTTCGCATACATCCCATTAGCAAAACGGCCAGGAGAGCACCAAGACCGTCGCATGTGAGTCATGTCACTCATGACATGCATGTCATGATTTTCATGTTATGACCTGTCATTTATGTTTGCCATGCAGTCGTGCTGTGGCATGCCAATTTCCGTATACGTCCCATTAATGAAACGCGTGGCATGTAAATCATGTCGCTCATGACATGCATGTCATGATTTTCATGTTATGACCTCTCATTTATGTAAGCCATGCAGTCGTATTGTGGCATACCAATTCTTGTATACATCCTATTAACGAAGTGGCCAGGAGAGCACCAAGACCGTGGCATGAAAATGATGCCGCTCATGACATGCATGTCATGCTTTTCATGTTATGATCTGTCACTTATTTTCGTCAGGCAGTCATGTTGTGCCATACCAATTTTCGCATACATCCCATTAGCAAAACGGCCAGGAGAGCACTAAGACCGTGGCATTTAAATAATGCCACTCATGACATGCATATCATGATTTTCATGTTATGACGTGCCATTTATGTTCGTCAGGCAGTCATGTTGTGCCATACCAATTTTCGCATACATCCCATTAGCGAAACGGCCAGGACAGCACTAAGAGCGCGGCATGTAAATCATGCCACTGATGGCATGTATATCGTGATTTTCATGTTATGACTTGCTATTTATGTTCGTCAGGCAGTCATGTTGTGCCATACCAATTTTCGCATACATCCATTAGCGAAACGGCCAGGAGCAGCACTAAGAGCGTGGCATGTAATCATGCCACTCATGACATGCATATCATGATTTTCATGTTATGACGTGCCGTCTATGTTCGTCAGGCAGTCATGTTGTGCATACCAATTTTCGCATACGTCCCATTAACGAAACGGCCAGGAGAGCACCAAGACCGTGGCATGTAAATCATGTTATGAACTGTCATTTATGTTCGTCATGTAGTCATGTTGTGGCATACCAGTATTCGCAATATCCCATTAACGAAACGGCCAGGAGAGCACCAAGACCGTGGCATGAAAATGATGCCGCTCATGACATGCATGTCATGCTTTTCATGTTATGATCTGTCACTTATGTTCGTCAGGCAGTCATGTTGTGCCATACCAATTTTCGCAAGATCCCATTAACGAAACGGCCAGGAGAGCACCAAGACCGTGGCATGAAAATGATGCCGCTCATGACATGCATGTCATGCTTTTCATGTTATGATCTGTCACTTATGTTCGTCAGGCAGTCATGTTGTGCCATACCAATTTTCACAAAATCCCATTAACGAAACGGCCGGGAGAGCACTAAGACCGTGGCATTTAAATCATGCCACTCATGACATGCATATCATGATTTTCATGTTATGACGTGCCATTTATGTTCGTCAGGCAGTCATGTTGTGCCATACCAATTTTCGCATACATCCCATTAGCGAAACGGCCAGGACAGCACTAAGAGCGTGGCATGTAAATCATGCCACTGATGGCATGTATATTGTGATTTTCATGTTATGACCTGCCATTTATGTTCGTCAGGCAGTCATGTTGTGCCATACCAATTTTCACATACATCCCATTAGCGAAAGGAGAGCACTAAGACCGTGGCATTTAAATCATGCCACTCATGACATGCATATCATGATTTTCATGTTATGACGTGCCATTTATATTCGTCAGGCAGTCATGTTGTGCCATACCAATTTTCGCATACATCCCATTAGCGAAACGGCCAGGACAGCACTAAGAGCGTGGCATGTAAATCATGCCACTGATGGCATGTATATTGTGATTTTCATGTTATGACCTGCCATTTATGTTCGTCAGGCAGTCCATGTTGTGCCATACCAATTTTCGTAAACATCCTATTAGCGAAACGGCCAGGGGAGCACAAAATCATAGACGGCTAGATAGATACGCTCGAAGTCGCAGAAGTTTGCCAAGAAATGCTTCGCACTTAATACACTACCATTAGTAGCGTATCGCCTGTGCCTGTTTCACTATAGTGTGCGGCAATAAATCTGCGGGAAGAGCAGGCGACGGTGGCCTGGCGGATGGCTTGGCTGCAGAAACGTCTCTGAATTTATGGTATCATGCAGGAAACGGTGGCCGATTCCTGCATGATACTTTCCGTGCTATGATAATTTCCGTGCCATGATAATATCCGTGCCATTTCCACAGTCTCAGATCGATGGAGACATCAACGTCCCATATAGTGCATTTTTCTTCCACAAAACAGCCGTGTGTATGCTTTAGAGTAACGTTAATACCAACGTTACGCCTTACCACTAGCCACCACTCTGTCGCCACGGTGCTCTCGGCGTTCCCGGTTAGCGCACGTTAAGCATACTCATGAATGGGTACTCATGCGCTTGGCACGAAGACCTTGGTCTTACAACATTTGGCTGAATGCCAAACAATTCGTCATATAAGCAATTTCCTCGCTGACTGCTTCGCATGAAACCGATTCCCACAGTGCTTGGGATCTGCAGGATTTTTCTTTTACTCTCAAAGTACGCCCAATCCATTTTTTATTTATAACCTTGAGCAGAGTGCTAAGAATTGATGAGCCAGACGTCATTCCAAAAAGGTAGCCCCAGGGAGGGACAGAGGTCGCCGCTGCATTTTCTTGATTTCATACTTTTCTCGCTCGCAACTGCTCTGTTCTCGCCCGGAATGGCGAACTGATTACACAGACCCAATGTCTCAGTGTTGCTCAACCTGATATGTACCTTTAGTGTCCCTTTAAGGAATAGAGGGGCTCTAGGCATCTGGCCCTTCGGTGCTCATGACGTCAATCAGGGAAAGCCAACATCGCTCGTTGCGAGCCCATCGCACGGCCCATCGGCAGGAGCGGTTGGAAACAATTTAGGCTGTGTGCAGTCGGTGTTTCTCGATGAACATAAAGATTATAGTAGTAAATTACGCAGCTAACAGAGAATGCTGTACTTCGATTGCTGAATATTCAGAAGGACTTGAACTACTGGAGCAACGAATTTCTACATTATCACCAAAAGAGTTCCAGGGTCCCTTTGAGAGTTAACTTCGTGCTTCTGCACTTCTGTTCATTCACCAAACCTGAACAAAAGTTGTTTCGTAACTACAGCAAAAAGCGCATTCTCCGTTTTCCTTACGCGTTCGACTACGCTGCGATCGTACAATATACACGTATATATTGCCATTGGTATTATACTACACGTATGACTATAAAAGCGGCCATGTTTAACACTGGCTTGACTGTGTTGAACCTATGAAAGGACAAACGCAATAATGCTACTCGTAACAATACGCATTACGGCATATTCTCCGCATTTGTTAGGAACTCATGTTGTCAAACACGGCGCTTCTTCTATGTTCCTTCCGGCCAACGAAAAGACCTTGAATGATGCTTTTGCAGGATCTGATTCTATGGACATCGTCCGGAACATGGGAGATGCGGCGCTCATCATTCAGTCAGCGTGGCGAAGGTAAGATCTGGGCCTTTGTTTCTAGCACTGCTAGCAAGCGCCACTCAGAAAATAGTTCGGTGCAGGAAGACGTCGTTTTCCTACAAATAAACTTCATTGCACTCTGTGTATAGGTTTTATTCATGAAATGTCTCAGTGTAGTAAAAATACTTGGTGGCAATAACTATTACGAACACTCGGACATTTGAACATTTTCAAGAATTTAGGGGTACTGTCCGTTCAGGAGGGGGCGAGCCGACAAGCCAGCCCACGTGCATTAAAGGGTCCCTGAAACGTCTTTTTTTTTTTTTTGACATTGCGTCACTGATTAGGCAACAAAATTGTGAAATCATTCACGCCATAAATAAAGCGAAGCACCATGCACTAAGGCAGTTATGAGGTTATTTTTGTCGCCTTCCTCCTTACCACTGCTGTTCCTCCTCAACCCGATCAGCTGCGGATTGCGCGCTAGCGACTACTGCACCTCCCTCGTCAGCCGCCCTGCCGAGCCCTCCGCAGCGACATAGCGCCCCGATATCTTTACTGAGGTCGCCGGGTTCGGCAGTGCTAGCCTCTGTAATAGAGCGCCGGCGACTCGTGTGTGCGCCGCCAGATGCCGCGACTATACCGTTGGCTGAAACGAAGGAGCACTTGTTAGGGGGCCTATCAGCGGCCTCCCATTCCTTCGTTCGATAGGCGGGGGCGTTTGAAAACGCATTTCGCTGAGCCGCTGCGATATTTTGCGATGCACGTGTTCCTTATTGTAAATTACACACTTTACGCAGAGCTCTGAAATCTGTCCTCTAATGATCCTAATGACTCGCTCTACCGGATCACCATGTTCTCACAAAATCGTCAAAACCATTTCAGGGTCCCTTTAATTTGGGTTCGACCAGCTGACCGGCGATCGGGTCTACGCCTGATCGCACGCGAGCGAGGGACGAGAGACGGGAGACGCTGGGGCTAACAAGAACTGCTGGAATTTAATATTGCAAGAACACACGAGACAATGCAATACGCATGCGAAGTAAACATATCGGAGAGACGTCCCACGTGGGGTCTCAATAACAAAAATAGCAAAGAATAATCAATCTGCTGGAAAAGTACTCGCGAAAATTCACACTTGAACACCACTGCAGGACATAATAATGCAAGGATAAACAGGCGATGGTTAATATAACAAAGGATTGGGGCGCGATTGGATACAGAGTCTTAGCGAGAGAAATGAGAGCCTCTGGGCGTGGAGGCTTAGCTGCGGTGGTCGCTTGTGGGAGATCAATGATCATTCAATGACACAGTGTCAAAAAAACGTTTCATGGACCCTTTAAGTTAACACCACCTCCCCTTTAATGCGCTCTTGGTTCTCTCAACGCTGGTACCGCCACCTAGGAACGATGGAGCGAAGTCGTAAATTTTTGTTATGTGCGCCGGCAGTTAGCGCTTCAGTGGTCTCGACGCCTCTATCGCCGCGCAGGCTTTGGCGTACTGCCGGTGCGTTGCTTCAGCCACGGCCGCTACGAAATTTGTCGTGTGTGACGTCTATGAGAGCCAGTTACGTTGCGACATGCGCTACACCAGCAACGGAAAAACTGGCCACCAACAAGCAAGTGATGCGTCTTTCGCGCAGCGCAGCGTGCGTTCACAAAATGATCCACTGAAAAACAGTTTGGTTTCGCTTGCAAAGTTTCACCGTTTGCGGACGCTCCTGGTTTATGGCAGGTTTGCGCAGGGCGCTGGCGCGTGCTGTCTCTCCCAAGTGCTGTGTCTCCCAAGAAATGTCAGTCGTTCGAGAACTTTCGCTTGTGTGAAACTGTTGGCGATCGCTGTGCAGGGTCGAGGTGCCGCTGATCTGTACGTGCAAGGGGTTCACATGTCCAGAGTATCCAACCCATCTCCCCCCCTCCTCGGTTCACCAGATTACTTCTTATGTGCGAAGACAGGTTGCACTTTCGTGTTATACCGATTCGTATGACAGAGGGATCAACCACATTATTTCTTTTCTCTATGTGTCTGTTTCATTTGTTCTTTTCTTTCTGTGTTTCCCTCTCTCCATCGCTGAATGAGTTCTTTTTAGCACGAAAGTATTTTATGCCGGGGTCCACGAAGAAATCAATGACGTACTTCCGGTAACTGAAGTGGATCTTTCAAGAAACGAACGTGCATTCACACTGGAAAAGTTCCACCCGAGAGGACCCACCTTCAACCGTGATTTGACGAGACGAGCTGGATTCTCTACCGATATACCACCGCAACATCGCTTATACAGGGCACAGATGGGCTTTATACTTTAGAAGTTGGATTTAACTGTCGTTCGGTTGAAGCAAAGGCGTTTAGCACAGTGAACTATGGTGTTTAATAAGCAAAACTACTCTTGAATTAACATCGCCTCATACTGCACTTTTGGTTCGCTTAGGTTCGCTGCGGTGGTACCGCCATCTAGGAACAATAGATAGAGCGAAGCAGATTGTCGTGCTGATTCGCGCCGGCAGTCAGCGCTTCGGTAGTGTACGCGGCTCGACCGCCGAGGAAGTTAGGGCCGTGGCGGCGTCGTGACGGCGCGTTCCAGGGGCAAAGTACGAACGCGGCTGCTACAATATTTGTCTTGTTTGGCCAGGTGTGTTGCGAATTGCGACGCGCACTGCTCCAGGATCGCAAAGACGGCCGTAGACAAACAAATGATTGGCCTTTCGTTGCAGTGGGCTGTGTGAAAACACAACGATCCGCTGATAACCCGTTCGGTTTCTCTTTCAAGGCGTCACCATTTGCGGACGATCTTCGTTTATGGCAGGCTTGCGCAAGGCTCTGGCACGTGCAATGCAGTGTTTCCAGGGCAATGTGAGTTGCTCGAAAACTTTCTGTCATGTACAACTCTCGAGAATCCCTGTGCCATGTCGAAGTGCCGCTGATGTCTAGATTTAACGTGTTCACATGTTCACAGTACCTAAGCCATCTCCTACCCGTCGATTGGCCAGATTGCCACTTATGCATTCCACAACTTCGCGAAGACAGGTTTCACTTTCGTGCCATACAGACTCCTATGACAGAGGGATCAACCACATTTTTCTCTCTATCTATCTCTTATTTTGTCTCGGCCATAGCAAGCTGTGTTACAATCGTCGGTATAACGCAATCGTATGGTTCCGATTTAAAAAAAGCCCCGTCACGGTCTAGTAACTATGGCACTCGGCTGCTGACCCGAAGGTCGCGGGATCTAATCCCGGCCGCGGCGGCTGCATTTCGATAGAAACGAAATCTGGAAGCCCGTGTATTGTGCGATAAACTCCAGAAGGTCGAATTTCCAGAGCCCTCCACTGCGGCGTCCCTCATAATGATATCGTGGTTTTAAGACGTAATTTGACGGTGTGGTTTTCTGGGCTAGTTGGGCTAGTTCCTTGGGCTTGTTTGGGCTAGTTTCCTTGCAAGAAATGGTGTCATAGCGCAAGCAGACAAGGACGAGAAAGACACAACAGGATAGCGCTTGTCCTGTTGTCTTTCTCGTCCTTGTCAGCTTGCACTATGACACCATTTCTTTTAAGACGTAAAACCCCATGGAAACTATTATTATTCCCATTAGTGCATGTTGTGCAAGCGGGGCTGTGTGGCGTAGTTTTTGCTTTATGACACCCGCCTTCGGACCATGGACGCTGGATTAGAACGCCGCCTTGGCAAGGAAATTTGTCTTGTTTTATTTATTTCCGTATTCCTCTCTCACTCCCTACGTGTGTCTCTTCTCTATGTGCACCTCCTCGCCTTACTTCTCACATTTTCCGCTATGCCCTCAGCAGCTTTTTCCAGACACAAATTCGCATACCAGCTAATTTGTATCCGCTGTCGTTTGTGCCAGCTGTCGTAAAAACGGCCTGTCGTGCTCTATACTACAGGACTTGTTGCACTCAACTGGCTGCACTGAAGGTCGCCGCTCAGCTCTTTCCGCCCTCAACTTCATCGAGGACACGGGGTTAACCGGGTGGTTATGACAGACTAGCCTGTGTTCTCCTACATGTCGCGTTTGATGTGTCCCCGTGCCTTGTATAGTATGGCTCCTAGGCCCGTGTCTCCCTCCTCTCAGTTCTACATTCTTTCTTTCTCTGCTTTAGTCTCCATCCCCCGCACAGGACGGTTGAGGTGTCCTCCACGAGAGACAGTTGACTGACGTAACTAGGCTGAACGCATGCTCGGCGCCGGTTTGACGCCAATGGCTACACTCCGCCACGGCCGCTCGATGAAGTGCTTTTCATCGAGCGGCCGTGGCTCGGCCTTCCCCTAGTGAGCATACCGCGCGCATCGCAGGTGCGTCTTATCTCTAATCTCCTACTTTACTTCGCCCTTGCTCTCTTTGTGAGTTTTTGCGTCTGACACCTGAGTTACTCTAAGCTTGAACAGCTCCGTTGTTAAAAGTAGGAAAGGAGTTCCTTTGCTCATCTTGAAGCTACAAAAGCAGCGGAAGCCGATGGGAACATGTGAGAGGAGTTTCTGGATTGACAAAGATATCCCGGTGAATTTTAGGAAGCGCACACTTCAGCAACGGCTCTTGCGACGTTCTAGCTTTCATGAGACTTGATCCTTTAGAACGTTGAAAACGAGCAGGCTAGTTTTGTGGTGGTGCAGCAAATGGTGGATGCTTGGATGCAAAGCCTTCGGGCAAAGGGGAAGTGTCTGTGCCACTGAGGCGGGCTGAATATTACTGTTGTTCCATTAAGATTTGTTTCAGACTTCACCCAACTACTCAATAAAAGAAAATAAACTGATAAACGTATAGCTATTCTTTTGCTAGGTCTACGGCCTGTGTTCACAAACCTACCTTAACCTCATCGCTGTTTTTCCTCATCTCCCTTGTGTCTATACGGTGCCTGCTACAACGTTATTACAATATCTACGAGCAATCCTTACCGCTGTCTCTCACAGTGCTTACCGATTGCGCGTTTTTAACACGTCTTAAGAGCCAGGAACAATAAGGAAAACAATATATGAGGAGAAGGAGGATTTGTGAATACCTGCCTGTAGGTCTTGCTACACTCTGGCCATGTCTTGGCGAGCGTAAAAGAAAGCTCAGTGGTGCTTTAATTGCGATAGGAATTATACGGACAGTCTAAACGGGTTTTCACCGTCATGCCGTCATGTCCATTATACAGTCCAAATTGATAACAACACTCCGCACATCGTACGTTCTATCCGGGGGGTAAAAGCACGCGATCAGAGGGACAAATGCGGATGAAGCAGAGATCAAACGAGCCCCGGCCCATCTCAGTTGCTCAGAGCGCACGTGCGATGACATCGCACTACTCAGGAGGCCAGCGTCCAAGCTGAGCGGAAGCGCCCAGCCTGTCTCGCTTGATGCCGCTGTGCAGGGCCAAGTTTCTCGATGGTGCTAAGTGCACGCCGCTTAGCGCGGTCGCGCGGTGTGAAGCGCGGGCCAGAAGACATCAAAACAACATGACTCAGTTCGCTGCTCTGCTGGGCAGTTGTCTCTGCCGCTTGACCGTCACATGGTACCTTACGCAACAGCATGCTTACTTAATAAGCCCACGTTCACTGCAATTCAGATTGCCCCTAAAGATGCTACTTCGTATATATCGTGCATTGCTATCGCATTCATTGCTTCGCCCTTCTGGCGAAACTGATATTTTTTAAAGTTGCATCTTACTATAGTAACCGATACTTCCGCCTTACGGCGTTTGCTCATCTACAAAGCGTTCTTGGTTATATATCGAGGAGTTTCTGATCAAACATGTGTCCTTTTCTTTAGGTGGGCTATGCAGTGGCGAGTCACGGGAGCGATGGCGGCCGCGGACGAAGAAGCCTGGAGACAGGCTCTCGCCCATTTTCAGCTGTTCACCAGGTGCGATGTGCCGATGGGCAAGCACTGACCTCTCCATTTACTGCGTGGTGCCCTCCTATACCCTTTCCCGACCTTTCGTTAAAATAAACTCCCTGGGGCTACTTCCACAAGGGCAGTACCCAGTGAACTGCTTTGGGGGACAGGTTTTTCCCTCACATTATCCGTGGATTATGGCTCTACAACTACCATAGTCCTTCATAAAGAGAGAATAAAAATACTAGTGAGGAAGGGTGCAAGACAAGGAGACACAATCTATCTTATTTATTCACAGCATGCTTACAGGAGGCATTAAAAACTTTGGATTGGGAACATATTAGTTTGAAGGTTAATGGAAATTACCTCAGTAACCTCAGATTTACTCATTACATTGCCTCGCTAAATATCTCGGGAGAGAAATTTCGAAACACCATTACTGACAAAGTATAACGGTGAGCGGGAAAATAATATGCAGAAAAATAATTTTCGATACCCCCGGGAGAGCGCGTAGTTCAAAATAGGTGGCGTGGCGTTGAGCCTCTATAATTTCATCCAGTGTGTTGTGAGTCCCTAATGCTAACAGCCCCTCCGTGCTGGTACGGATTGGAAGGCCGAGCGTCCTTTTAAGTTTTATGGATCAGTACATTGATCCTCTCTATTTCTGCAGCGAGGAAATCGTGCATAGAAGCAGCAAAATGGACATGACTCATGAGGAAGCCATGAAAGAGGCGTAGGAGATTGTCCTCCTTCATGCCTCCTTTTCTATTAGAAACTGATAATGAGGCGAAGCGTAGCCGCAGTAACTTTTATTCTTCGTATGGTTTCCGTGTTATGTCCATTCGCTGAGATGAGCATACCTAGTATTGACAGCACAAGGGGCTATGACACAAGGAACAGAGCGCGTGATAGCATACGCCAGTCGTATACTCTATCACGCGCCGAAAAGAACTATTCCGCCTCGGAGAAGGAATGCCTCGCAGTAGTGTGGGCAGCAATGAAATTTCGGCCTTACATCTATGGTCGCCCGTTCGAAGTAGTGGCCGACCACCACTCATTGTGCTGGTTAACCAATTTACGAGATCCATCGGGCCGACTAGCACGCTGGAGCCCTCGCTTACAGGAATTCGACCTCACCATCGTGTACAAATACGGTCGCAAACACGAGGCTGCTGATTCGTTGTCGCGCGCACCAACCGAAGCGTCTAATCCTGAGGATGAGGATGATAGCGGCTTCCTTGGGGCCTTAACCGCGACCGACTTGATTGCGACAACGCGAGGACGCCGAAATCCGCGCAATTATCGAAAATCTAGAAGGACGCAAGTCTCCCCTGCCTCGATGCCTTTCTCGCAGTCTCGTGTCGTTTAGCCTGCGAGGTGGTGTCCTGTAGAGGAAAAACTTGAGCAGTTACGGTAAATCCTACCTTCTCGTTGTACCAGCAGACATGCGCAATGAAATCTTTCAAGCCTGCCATTACGAGGCTACATCGGCCACTTAGGTTACTCGCGAACTCTCGCCAGAGTCAAACTAGCGTACTACTGGCCCCGACTTCCTGCATCTGTGAAGCGTTACGTCAAGAGCTGCCCTGCATGTCAACGACGCAAATCCCCACCACCGAAACCCACGGGACTGTTGCAACCGATTGCGCCACCTAGGGCACCATTCCATCAAGTCGGCATGGACTTTCTTGGGCCTTTTCCAGAAAAACTCCACGCATCTCGACGAAGTGAACCACGACCAGTGGGCGAAGGCGGGGATCGTTCTGTGTTACCGTAAATCACCCGTGACATTGCCCGCTCATGCATGTAAATGAGTGACAATGCGTGTGTATATGTACACACGCGTTGTCATTTATGCTCCTGGTCTTTGTGAGATTCCTGCGCTCCCACGTCGTAGATCGTGCCGAATTCCGGATTAATTTAGTTAACGCGCACGCTGCGAATCCTTATGGTTCAACTACACACAAGAGAAATCTCCCACCGGCACTGCATTTCAGGTCAACATCCAGTGCCTATATATATGGGGTGGCCGCTGAACGGTTGTGCCGTGTGAGCAGTCTGTTTTCTCAATCCAGAAACTCGCTAGCAGACGCTGCCTGCGTCAGCGTTGTCTCTCGCTGGCAAGGACGCGTTCTCGTTCCTTGCGAGCTGGTAAAGCGTTCATCGAAGAAGGAGGGTTTCCATAGTCAATGCGCGCCGTTCGCTCTCTCACGACAGCAGATGACACTGTCTTGGTTCACTGCCTCCGGGATCGGCCCACACATCCACACACACCGTCTGACTGCACTCATGACTGCCGCTGTCGAAGAGAAGAGAGAGAGATCGCGCACCGGGAGGCACGCGCCGAAAGCGAGCGCGAGCGTGGCTACAACGGCGCGACGCGGGACAAGCCTCGACCCTAGGGAGCTTCGCCCCTAAAAATGGCGAAGCGTGCGCTGAGTCGCTCATATAGCTTCGAAGCTGGTCGATTTCAGTTTAACGTGGTTTTGCTACGTTTTACTCGGCAAGCTATTTAGTATTAGCTCAGTTGGTTTGCTTGCTGCCTTTGATAGTAGTCATTCCCAATTGCAACTTGCAAACATTATCGACTTTTCGTCTGGGTTAGTCAGTGCCATACTCGGCCCCACCTTCACTCGTGTAAGGAAAATCGGCGTTTATCATAAACTATACTTCATAGAAGCGCAGGTGCCTGAATTATTGATACTTAAAAAAGAAAAAAAAATTAAGCATGGCTCTGCTATCGCAAACACCAATGACCAGTAGTGCTGTGGCGCCTTAGCGGGGCATTAGAAATTTAAGCAAAAGGAGGAGCGATTTTTAAGCAAAAGCACACCTAACTTTTCTTCTGCTGTGTGAGCCCCTCTTTCTCCCCGCCCGTGTATCTATTTCTCTCTCTCCATCTGGGTCTCTTTCTCTCGCCCGTAACAAGCTGTGTTACAGGTACAACATCGTACGGTTCCCACAAATACATTTTCTGCATGTATGAATGTATCACCCCGTCGTTATGATCCTCGCCTTCGCACCATGGAAACCCGGGCTGGAATGGCGCCCCGCAGATAAATTTTTATTTCGTTTTATTGTTTATTTTGTCTTGTTTTTCTCTCCCTCAGTTTCTGCTACACTCTTCCATAGCAAGTTTTGCTACAATCGTCGGTACAACGCGTCATGTGTTTCCCATAAATGCATGTTCTGCAAGCGGGGCTAAAACAAGCTAAAACAGAACGAAAAGAAAACGAAAAAATTCACAGCATATCCACGGGGTGAATCATGATGAGTGGGCGAAGCTCCGGAGGGAATCATCGGTAAACCGTGAATCTTCCGTGCAATTCGCCCAGTACATCATGAAAGACGTGAGAAACAGTGTGTGTATAGATACAAATCAACTTTTATTTTCTTCTTGTTTTGTTCTTGGTTAGACGATGCATGGCTTGCGTTGTCCCTTCATTATCACGGCTTTATGGTCCGTGAAATGAAGGGAGAGCGGTTCCTGTATGGGTTGCAGTGGAAAATTTGCAAATGCTAGGTCTATGCATGTTCCTCGGATTGTGGTAGGTTTCATATGATCAAACGATATACATCTAAGAGCATATCTAGAAGCCACATGTTGGATAAGCCAATTATTGTCTATGATATACACGTTAAAGTCCCCAACTAGCACAAACGGTCCATTCTTGTATTCTCATAATTTCGTAACGCAGTGTCTATGAATGTCTTGATGTTCCCGGTCGACAGGTTGGGTGCGAGGTAGATGGTCATGAGGACGATTCCAGAGTGAAAGAGTTTGATGGCTGCATATTCTCCGTTGTGGCTTTGACTCGTGAGTGGTAGTTTGGGATCTTCAGCCGTTTCCGTTTGCCTCACGTAGATGGCAACACCACCTGCAGGACGCTCTGATTCCTCGGTACATACGACGGGAACGTATCCTTTGAGGAACAATCTCGTCGCGTTCCACGTCTTGGTAAAGCACAGCACGTCGACTGCGGTTAGTATGGGGTCTCTTTCTATGTCAAGTGCGTGGGCATTGAGAGAGCGAACGTTGAGGAGGGCAATGGTAAACTCGTTGGAAGAGTCAACGTCTTCTCACAGGGATCGCGGACTCTCACCGCCGGGTCCTGTCGGCGAGCGCGCGCTGCAGCCGCTTTCCGTGCCCTCCGCTCCGCCGCCTTCGCTGTTCATGGCGCAGCGTCGAAAGAGGAAGCCCGCCAAGAGCGAGCGCCTTTTATGGTGCTCACCCCCATCTAGCGCTCTCCTATCACACTAACCCCCACACGCAGCGTAAGGTCCCTCTATTTTTCAAAGGTAGCGCAAACTCCTCCTCTCAGCGCCGTTTCCTCCTCGCCCGTCACTCCCGGCCGCCATTATTGGGCGAGACTCGCAAGACGCGCCCGGCCCGCATGCGGTGCGTCGAAGCGCTTGCTTGTACTTGCTTGGAAATGCGACAATTCTGGGCGCAGATTCATACAGCTGTTCGTACGTAAGATGTGTAGTAAAAATAGCTTGTGGTTGGTCGGTACATTAGCTAACATTTCGCGTTTTGTAAGCAACAAATCGCACACTGGTGCCGGCATATATAAGAAATTCCATTGCTGCACCTTACGCGCGAACAGCTTTCTGGATTTGGGACCTGTTTTGACAACATGAAAACCTAGCACTTGTGCATTGTATTTGACTTCATAAATGTAGGATGCGTCGCTCGCACCAGGTGAACAAGAAGCAGAACATGTTAAACGCAATCCTAGGAAGTCTTTACAGCTGCCGTTTTTCTTTTCGGATACCGTGGTGTTTGTTCACAAGATGCATTTTGGAAAATCAGACGCTACGTCAAGTTGAACACACAACACGGCAGAGACACTTATTTGCTAAATATCCCCAGCGTGCATTCTTTTAAATTTCGAACTGCTTTCACAAGCTTCTGTTGCCCCCTCGGGTAAATATCTTTTTGGTTCCATCGCGTGCTGCTCGTGCTCATTAATTGGAGCTAGCTCTTTAACTGAGACTCTTCCAGTGTGCTCAATTTGTGAGATGTCATGCTGATATTCCTATTGCTAAAATACGCTCCTTTGTTCACAGGAGAGCATGGACATTTTTCTTCGTTAATTGGCTAACGGTAAGCTCGTGAACCGCGTTCGTCACTAATTGGGCGAGAACAGCTTGCAGGTCCCTCCCTCAGTAATGAAGCCTCCAATTGCAAATAACTGTTTTTAATTTCCATTGATCACAGATTTATAACTAGTTGAAACAAAGAAAACACAATTACTGTAGCGAATCAAAGACGCTCTTTCTCGTTGACAAATTTCCACACAAGATAAAACATTGACACAGAACAATCATTGCACATTACATCATCGCACATTTGTAAGCGTTTATATAAAAGTAAATGCATTCCTTCATAATCATAACTACATACATAATAAGAAAAAACATCGAAACAGAAGAAACATTGCACGTTGCATGGTAATTACGTAAAAGAGGTAGAAACACTTTTTCTGATTTGCTGATACATATAAAATACACATTAAAATAAAGCAGTCATTGCACATTAGATCCTTGCACATCTTTAACTATATACATAGGATAGGCTAAAACGAAATAAAATTATTGCACGTTGGTAACGGCATCCCTCATCGCAATACTCCTGCTACCAGACTTTCTTGAAGCCAGTCGTTTGCTCTCTGCTTCAGCATTGGATTTTTTTACTAGCATGTGCATCCTCGTTTGCAGAAACAACTGCACAATCCTTCTGGGTAATTCATGGCATGGCGGAAAACAATTAGCAGTAAACAGAGATGCCACTACTTTCTCCTGCAATGCTGGAATGCTAACTTTGTTGTTTAGGAGGTCTAATTTTCATTTATAAAAACAAACTCCACACTATGACAGCACAGGAAGGCGCACTCAAATACTCGCTCCGTAGGCAACTAATTCACGTTCCTGCTACCAGGACGGGGTATGGTAGAGCACTAATTGCATATCGCGCCCCGCAACTTCTAAATCACTTAGGTGAACAATTAAACTTTAACCTCTCATTGACGCAATTTAAATATCACCTCAAAGATGTGCTCGTTAATGGATTAAAGTAAACATTGTCTTCACTACATTCCTGGCTAGGTTCTATATATATTAAACTATCTCACCTTTAGGTACAAAACCCGTGTTTATACAGAAGTATGTACGTATGTACATATGTGCACATGTATGTATGAATATATGAGTGTATTATATGAATGTATGAATATGTAATACAATATTGTAAGTGTGTGTCTACTGAATTTACTTTTATGTAATAGAAAGAGCCTCGATGTCTGATTTTGTATGTCTATGTAGCCTATTTTCTAAATGTTTATGCTATTCTTGTATTCTGTTATTTCGCTGCTCCTTGTATTTCGATAATTATTCTTCAATGTAGCACTGTTTGCTGAACGTTTTGAAGTTTCGCGTAGCGAAGCCACGTCAGGCCGAATGGCCTTTAGCTTCGCTTCGCTTTTCTGTAACCTTTCAGAAATAAAATCTGTTCATTCATAATTCATTCTTCCTAAAGTATGCCTCTGATAGCTCAACAACCTGCAAAACTGCTGCTGAGGGAATGGCAAGTGTCATTTTGTCTTTCGTGTAACTTTTGAGCTGTTGAAGCTTGCAAGTATTAGCCTCGTCAGGGATTGCAGTTCGACAGTCTTGGCAGGCCAAACTATTTTTGATGCAACGAACAACATACTCAGCAAGGTAGGTCAATGACTCCTGCTCTAGAACTTCCAGATCGAGCATGTCGTCAGGGGTATGTACAGAACCTACCCCATCATGCTTGCGCTTACTACTGCCCATTCCTGCAAGCATGAAACCGTCAGCATCAGCATAACTACTATCCTTGCTTGGCCATCCTTGCTTGGTCGTAAAAACAAGGACAGAGTGGCGGTTTTCAACGAACTACGAAATTCTAACCCCCTCGGAACAGGATTTTTTGACCTCAGAGTTGAAGATAAGTTTGTTCTGAAAAAGCGACCCATGGGTCGCTTTTCCAGAACATTTGTAGTCTACTCGATTTCAGTGATTCGTTATCCCAAAGCCCTTGTGAATTTCTGCGGCCTCACCGCACTCACAGTGGTCTTGAATATTAACGAAACATGGGAAGAGCGAGAGCAAAGATAGGCAGATTGAAGGGCCGCACTGAAAGGCGCACGCTCTCGATCAGTGTTGCGGAATGGGCGCCTCCATTCCATTCCAATTCCATTCCGGGGAATTAGAACTTGCCGCAATTCCATTCCTTTCAATTCCTCAGAATGAAAAAAAACTTAGCCCATTCCCACTCCGGGAATGGCCGAGCAGTTCAATTCCATTCCTGTAATTCCTCAACGTAGGAAAGGCATCTTGATACTTTTATCGACTTAAGAATGAACGCTCCATAAAGCTGATGTCATCACATACATTAAGAACTGCAAAAGTACTCGCAACACGTTACCAAGGTCGAGAGATAGTAGCTTGGTGACACATCTCGTGCAGTACGACCGCCCTACTAATTCACATAGGGGCAGTTCTCCCGCTATCTACAGTATTTGCATGGTCAGCGTGTTGGAACGAATGGTGATGTTTTAGTACTGTTTAAGCTTAAATGTCTTAATGCTAAAATGGCGACATAGCGTATTTTTATGCTGACAAAAGTAGTGTTCAGGAAGACTAAGCAGTTTTGCCACGCGTCTGGAGCGGTCGTGAATATGGAGAAAACTAAGATTTGTTTTATGGGGAAGAAAACCCCCTTGTTAGTGCACCGCTCGCACACTTTGTGCCTTTGCATCGAATACAGAACAATGGGCCGCACTGCTCGTCAGCGTAGTTACGCAAGGCGTAACTACGCCGCCGCCGTAGTTCCTCACGATGGTTACGCCAAGAATAGAGACAAACGTCGGAGCAACATAGTCTATATAAGGACAGAATTGTAGTGGGCGCGTTGCTTATAAATGCACCGTGCTTGTAATCAGCCAAGCCATTTTAAAAATACTGCTTTATTGTTAAATTAGAGGCTCTGACTTACTAATGTTTGAAGTTTGAAAAACAGCGCGTAGACGAAAACGTGCTCTATTTTCGGAAAAAAACGTAATTCCATTCCCATTCCATTCCGAGCAAAAGGCGCTTAATTCCATTCCATTCCTCCAAGCGTTGTCCCCATTCCATTCCGGGGTCGCGAAAATGTGGAATGATTCCGGAATTATTCCAATTCCGGAGTGGCAACTCCGCAACACTGCTCTCGATGACACCACCTAGGAGGCGGGGCTCTCCTCTGAACTTCAGCATTCAGCACCAAGTGTAAAACTCCCGTGCGTTACGACCGCCGCGGCACACTAAGAAATTATGAACTATGGAGAACCGATCCTCATAATTTACAGTCAGAGAACAAGCAGTTAATTTTGGGAATTGGTCTACTCTCTCGATGGTTCCGATGACCGCGGCGAAACGTTGAAGGACGGAGCCTGGGCCAAGATGTCCTCACAGCAAAACACGCAGGTTTATTTACAATGTACACTATTTACAAAACTTGGCCGGGGCGGCCAGTACTGTCAGCAGACATCACAACAATACAAATGGGCTCAAACCACACCAAGCGGTTCGTTCCGAGCCCTTAACGTTTGCACTCAAACGTGAATAAGCACCAAGCTTCAAACTTCATATTTCGTCAGAGGCAGCGCCAATCTCAACCTCTGACCACTGTCACAAAATAGTGCCTATTTTGAAGTAAAACCCGGCGCCGAAAGGCCGAAACAACAACAAGAAAAACGGCGCTCGGAAGAGGCACTCAAAAGTCACGCCGCGCCCACAAAAGACCAGAATGTTGTAGAAGCTTTCTTATCGCGGAGAGCGCGCGCGCGGGACAGACGTAAGGAGAGAAGGGAAGCGGAGAGTACACGCCGACGCTCCCCGCGCAGTGAGAGAGAGAGAGAGAGGCGCCGCCCCAACCAAGAAGGTTCGAGAGTGGGCGAGAAGGTTCCCAATTGTATGTGTGCTCTGGGTCACGTGGCCCTACGGAACCTTCTAGTACCCTTTCCCAGGACTATATTGGGAGCGAGGACATACCGTGGCGCCGCCACGCGGGAGAACCGGTGTGACGCGCAAAGTTGGATTGCTCCGACAGCACTGCCTTGCTCAGCCCGGAGCTGGTTTGCGCGTCGCCTTTTTATTGTTGTTGCCGTTTATTTCAGCTAGACGATATCTGTAAAATACTGTTGTGGCTACGTTATTGATTCTTCAACAAGGTAATTAACTCTTCCGGAAAAAGAATAGGTTCATTACAAAGCTTTAGACACCGCGTCGACTGCTGTTGTCGTCTGCTATGGTCACCGGCGAGGATACCGCGCGTGCGGAGTCCGCTGGTTTTTTTAGGTGAGATAGCATTTTGATGAATGAAAATGAATGAAAGGTAAGCATCAGATGGTTTTAGCGCGTGGTTGCGGTAAATACACATAGCTTTTGGCCGCAAGAAAGGCCTGCGACGTGTTTCTCGTGCAATTCATTCATTGTATGTTTGCATCAACAAAGGGACCGCCGTTGACAAGAAGAAATCGAATTAGCAAATTCGTATTCATGCTGAACACGCATACCCCTATGCAGCGCGATGCGAGTGGTTCCTTCATGTTTGCGGAAAGCAGCAGGCATAGAGCTGCATTCAATTGCGACGTCGACCTTTCTCACATGATTTAAGGTGTACACACGACATACGCACATGCGCGCCTCATTAAACCTTGTTATTTTGAACAGGGGGTTCACCTTAGGACGCTGTGGCTTGATCACAATTTAAATTCTCGCCAGTATGACCCCAAGGACACTAGCCTGGAGCACAGTTGTCCGTTGCTTCTCTTTCTGTTGCTTATTTTTCCCGCGTATTCAAGACGGTCGTCACACGGCGATTTTCGATCGCGGTCGAGCCACTTCATGGCTGCATTTTTCGACGAATGACTCCCGTCCGTATTTTGCACGAAAGGGCCAATAGCGATCGAAAATACAGCGTAAGACCGGACGTATTAGTTTACTCATTTGAATGCACTAGCAGAGACTCCGGAACGAGGGGGGGGGGGGCGGTCGCCCCCCTACCATTTTTCTAGAGGGGGCTCGGCCCCGCCCCCTCCCACTTTCCAACCGTTTCCGCGGAAATAAAAATTTTTGACAAGAATTTTCAATCTGGTGGTAGTTAAAAAAACCCCAGGTGGTCGAAATTTCTGGATTCCTCCAACACGGCGTCTCTCATAATCAAAGCTGGTTTTGGGACGTACGTTAAACCCCACAAATCAGTCAATCAATTAAGCTGGTGGTTCTGTGGTGCAGTGCTTTCCAAAACACTGGATCACACAACCACGTGGGTTGCGCGGTGTGCCGCAGGTTTTCAGTACTTCCGAAAGTCCCAAACATTTTGAAATGTATACCAATGTAAATAAGCGATGATGCAAATATGTAAAATATTAAACGGCTAAAATGAATTAAAACAATAATTGATTTCATTAATATTATAGTAAATAATAATACATAATATGCATTTTAAATAAATTAGAATCGACAAATACTGAGAACAAAAATAATCAACACAACATGCAAAGACGACAATAAATGCCCCCCCCCCCCGCACACACACACTCCGAAAAACGTTCCGGAGTCCCTTTGCACTATTACGCTGCAAGGTGTAACTTATTGTGTTCTAAATGATTCAGTGAAACTATCAGTGTCCAGCATCTACACCTTCATCGATAAGCCGTATGACACCCAGCAGCTGCTGATAGAAGGAGAATCTATGTTTGAAGCTGGCCACGTCGTCGCCTGCAGTGTAAAAGGGGGGAGAGAGAGAGAGAGAATATTTTATTGATGAATCCGGAGATGTTAGCCTGGTTAATGGCCTGGGTGTAAAAGGGGAGAAGTGATACTGGCTGGGTTCATTTTGCAAACGACGTTTTTTAGAAAATACCAAGTTTCCAATAACTCCGAGCGCACTTTTCAGCTTTTGTGGTCGCTAGGTGTCCGCAAACGTGAAATAAACGCGAATCGACGATGTTTGTAGATAAAAACGCTGGCAAATGGCTGTTGAAGCGCGCGTGAAATGCGTGAACCGTCCGCTTCGGAGGAGGCTCGGCGCGAGGTGGGATCGTGGGGTCACGTGATCCAACTTTGCACGTCAGAACGACCGCAGCGCCAGCCCCTCCAGTGGTGGCCCTCGCGCCCAATAAGCGGTCGGACACGGGCCGCGCAGGAGGGGCGAAGAAGAGACGAAGAGAGAGAAGAGCTGCAAGTAAAAAGAAGAAGCAAGAAGTCTGCGTGACTCAGACGCCGAGCCAGCTGACAGGCCACCTGCAAGAAGACGCCGAGTGTCTTGGTGAATAGGACTCTTTGTGTTTTGTTCATTGTTGCAGTGCATGAACTTGTTCGTGTTGGTTGGCCTTGTATAACTTTGCGACCCATCTGTGTTTTTGAGTTTGTGAAAGCCGTGTTGTGTACGTTTGAGTGACTGCCTATTTGATGAAAATATATTTGTTTTGTTTGACCACCCTTGGCTCTGACTCGGTCTCTGAACCACTGCTGGCGTTTTGCTAGTGTGCTAAAGGGGACCAAAAATCTTATTGTCCAAGCTTTCGTGGGATCTTTTTCGGGGAACCAAGACGTTGGTTCTTGGAATTATTTCCGGCGATCGCGCCCCGTACATCATAGCACGGGTTTGGTGACAATATTTCTGGCGTCCGCGACAGGACTTCTTTGGCGCTTAAGTGTGTTCAAAGTACGGAGGACGAGCCTTGGGTTGTGTACGTCTTGAGTAGACGATATTGTGTGTCGCACCACGTTCTCGCTAACCTGTGTGCAGAGAATATTTTGAGAGTTGAGGTATAGGCAGATATTTGTTTGTGCACGCGGCTAGATTTTGTGGAAGGGCGTCATGGATCTTGAGAAGTTAGTTGCCCTTGGTGAAAAGATGGGTTTGGCCGGAGCTGAGTTGCGGAAGTGGGTTACCCAGAAAGAGAAAGAAGCTAGAGAAGCGAAGGAACGAGAAATACAAGCAGAAGTTGAGAAGGAACGGCTAGCAGCTGAAAGAGCGAAAGAACAGAGAGAAGCGGAGATGGCCGAGAGAGAAAGGCAAAGGCAGCATGAGTTGGAGCTTGAACGTCTCCGATTGCAGCAGCGCGTTGACGCACCTGGTCGAGTCGACAGCACGGAAAGAGAAGAGTGCTCGTTCCGACTGAATCCAAGCAAGCTGCTTGTGGCGTTCGATGAGAGAAAAGATGATTTAGATGCCTACTTGCACAGATTTGAAACCGTTGCTAGAAGTCAGAATTGGCCGGAAGAACAATGGGCAACGGCATTGAGTACTTGTTTGAGCGGCGAAGCACTCAGTGTGTATGGCAGGTTGACGCCTGCGGATGCCTCGAACTATGCAAGAGTTAAAGCCGCTCTGCTGAAACGATTCAGATTTACTGTAGAAGGCTTCCGAGACAAGTTCAGGACGGGAAAGCCCGCCGATGGAGAGACTGCTACGCAGTATGCTGCGCGACTCAGCCACTATTTTGATCGGTGGACTGAACTTTCGGGAATCGAACAGGAGTACGGTGCGCTTAGAGAGCTTCTCATTAAGGAGCAATTTCTCGTCAGTTGCCACCTGAGCCTGTCTCTTTATCTGAAAGAAAGGAAAGCCGAGTCTCTCAGTGACATGTTGGAATTAGCAGACCAATTCTTGGAAGCGCAAGGAGGCACCAATCTTGGCAAGATCAGAAGGGAGGAAATGGAAGATGTGAAACAATCGGCACCTGAGGAAAGAAGAATCCCTCCGAAACCTGTTACGAGGTGTTTCCTGTGTAATCGGCTGGGACATCGTGCTAGTGATTGCCGAACTAATTTTCCTCGCCCGAGTGCGAAGTGCTTTAAATGCGGGCAGACCGGTCACAAAGCTGACACGTGTCGGAATGAAGTGAAAGAAGTTCAGCAGGTGTCGTGTGTATATGCCCCGCCGAAACAGGAAGAGGATGAGAAAGTTCAGGGCTTCTTGGAACTTAAGGACGGAAAGAAAGTTCCAATCGTCGGTGCCATAACAACTACACGCCCCGGAGCACTGGATAAGAATATGCCAGTACTTTTTGGAAAAGTAGCAGGAAAGCGTGTAAGCGTGCTACGAGATACTGGTAGCAGCACAGTAATTGTGCGAAGGAACTTGGTCCGGAACCACGAGCTCACAGGCGCGAAAGGTATCGTTTGCCTAATTGATGGTACAGCGAGAAGGCTCCCTGAAGCGAGGATCAAGGTGGAAACCCCCTACTACAGTGGGATGGTTACGGCTCTGTGTATGGAGAACCCACTTTATGATCTGATTGTGGGAAATATCAAAGGTGCACGAGGCCCTAACGATCCGAAGCCACGATGTGAAGAGCCGAAGAATGAACCTCATCGGGAACCACCAGCAGCTGCAGCTCGAACTCAATTCCAAGAGAAGCCTGTTGAGCGTTCTAGGATGCCGGACTCCGACAAGAATTCGGTACTAGCTTCATTCGAAGCAAAGGAGCCTCGCGAACGGCGAGAGGTTGCTGTAACCGTGACACCGCGCATTGAAGTACAGTCAGCTGGGGTGTGCACTAACAGCGCAACTTTTGATGCAAGTTCGGAGAATAAGAATAAAGCACCGAACAAGGAGACTCCGAAGATCGACAGAGACGAGAAAGAACTGCAAATCGCATCGGAGCCAACACAGCGTTGCGAGGAAGTGGAAGAGGGGCGTTCACCACAACAGCTAACGCCAAGATTCACCCGGAAGAAAAAGAAAAGGAACAAACTGCGACGTAAGAGAAAGGCAGTCTCGAGATCCTGAACTGCCCATTAGAAGGATGAACCAGCATGTGTTGTGACTATTTGCAAGTGTTCATGTTGAGTGAACAATGTTCTCTTGTATCGATGTGTGTGTTACATTCGGATGTTTTGTAAACTTGGAGAAAATGCATGTATTCAGTGTTATTGTCTTACGCGTGTACGCGATGAGTTGTGAAGCTTTCAAGTGATGTATTTTTATGTGACATGTGTGTGCGCGATTCATTGTGAAAGTGTGGCGACGTTCCGTGCGTGGACTTATGAGTTTGAACTCTCAAGTGGACTTATGTGCTACTGATTGTGAGAAGACTTGTGGAACTTTGTGTGGCTATATTTGTGTGTGCACTATTTTGTGTGTTTTTGAATATTATTTCATAATATTCTTAAAGTGGGGGGCAGTGTCACAAAATAGTGCCTATTTTGAAGTAAAACCCGGCGCCGAAAGGCCGAAACAACAACAAGAAAAAAGGCGCTCGGAAGAGGCACTCAAAAGTCACGCCGCGCCCACAAAAGACCAGAATGTTGTAGAAGCTTTCTTATCGCGGAGAGCGCGCGCGCGGGACAGACGTAAGGAGAGAAGGGAAGCGGAGAGTACACGCCGACGCTCCCCGCGCAGTGAGAGAGAGAGAGAGAGGCGCCGCCCCAACCAAGAAGGTTCGAGAGTGGGCGAGAAGGTTCCCAATTGTATGTGTGCTCTGGGTCACGTGGCCCTACGGAACCTTCTAGTACCCTTTCCCAGGACTATATAAGCGGTCGGACACGGGCCGCGCAGGAGGGGCGAAGAAGAGACGAAGAGAGAGAAGAGCTGCAAGTAAAAAGAAGAAGCAAGAAGTCTGCGTGACTCAGACGCCGAGCCAGCTGACAGGCCACCTGCAAGAAGACGCCGAGTGTCTTGGTGAATAGGACTCTTTGTGTTTTGTTCATTGTTGCAGTGCATGAACTTGTTCGTGTTGGTTGGCCTTGTATAACTTTGCGACCCATCTGTGTTTTTGAGTTTGTGAAAGCCGTGTTGTGTACGTTTGAGTGACTGCCTATTTGATGAAAATATATTTGTTTTGTTTGACCACCCTTGGCTCTGACTCGGTCTCTGAACCACTGCTGGCGTTTTGCTAGTGTGCTAAAGGGGACCAAAAATCTTATTGTCCAAGCTTTCGTGGGATCTTTTTCGGGGAACCAAGACGTTGGTTCTTGGAATTATTTCCGGCGATCGCGCCCCGTACATCATAGCACGGGTTTGGTGACAACCACCGCGCCGCATCTGGGACATCGAGTGTGCCTGGTACTCGAGTTAGCGCTAAGCTCCCCCCCCTCTCTCTCTCTTCTCTGTTCTCCGTTAAATACACCTGATCGCTTCTGCGACCGCCTTCTAGGACCAACCCATATGCAGCACTTCACCAATAAAACCCGTGTTCCCTCTCTCCGTGAGAGCCTATGGTTACGCCTTCGCGTTCCCACCCTTCGACCCGCTCGCTGCACGTAGCTTCTCCGAAAGATAGCATCGTTCACTAATCCCGTGATGAGTTAGCAGAACTCCGTAGCAGGCCCAAATTGTCACTCTATTTACCCGGCGGCATGCATCCAGGCCGCTGCTTCAACGGGACTGCCAGACAGGCGTATTGTCATCGAAAGCACTTCCGTACATTTCCACGGCGCGGTCATCTCCCCCGAACGCGCCACCCCATGGCGACACGTCGACCGCGCAGAAAGGTCAAAGGATTACTTGGACAGCGAGACCCCGATGCTCTTGCCAACGACTCTCCCCTTTTGTTCCTTTCTCAGATGCCACGTCGCTCCGAAAACGCTCTACAGTCCCGCAGTGGAGAGACCTGTCACCCGTCATGTCCTCTCTGCTGTGCAGCTATGTACGCGTCGCGGGAACAAAGTCGCCGCTTTTGCTGCGCACTGAGTGAATACGAAGACGTTTCTACAGAAAAGCCATGTGCTAGGCCGCCTTCACCTACTCTTCTCCGTCGATCTACCGCCGAGCATAACACAAGCTTCTTAGATGAATACTGTACACGTCTCTCGCTTAATTATTACGACTGGTCAAGTGGTTGCTTCTACTGCCACTGAATCCCGGAATCTGCGTTTCTGTAGGTATTCCCCTGTCATTGTGAACACATATAATTGTGGAAAGACGTGAGTGTGAACGTGGGTGGGTACAGACGAGTGTGACTACGAACGTACCTGTCGTTGTAGATAGACGTGAGTACAAACGGGAGTGAGAGACGGTGTGGGTGGGTGAGCACCACCACGGCCGGTCTGGACACGCGCGCTCGCTCCGCGAGCGCGCGCGTCCAGACCGGCCGTGGCACCACTTAGTGTGAGTAGAATGCAGTAAGAGTGTGACTGAAGAACACCGTGAGTAGACGGCAGTACAAAGTATACATATTGTGTTGGACCTCAAGGTCCGCCGGCTACCAGGCTGTCTTGTAGGACAAGAGACGGCACGTCCGAAAACGGACGCTTTAATGGAACATTAAAAGAAAAAAGAACAGATGCCTTCATGCCTCGAGCGAGCCGGAGCTCGTGAGGAGCAATCCCGATGATGATGACCGTCGTCTGCTAGGTTGGCGAAGACGAAGTCACAACATCTTCCCGCGCCCAACAGATGGCGTCACTCGACTTCCAGTGGGTAGAGCGTTTGAACAGGGCGGCTGACTTCTGCTCCGCCCGGCTTCTGGAGAGAACAGGAGCGAACTTTTCCATCGCACCCTTTTCCAAGACATCCCAAGAACCTTCTGCATTCCTGGCGGCATACATAGTGGTTGGTCTTTTGTTATGATGGAATCTTGAAAACAGGTGGTCACTTCAGGGTCATTGCTTTCCCACTTCCTGATGTTCATAGATGCATCCTTGAATATTCTCACTATTTCTTCATGCAACCTAATAGCATCTTGTGTTGTGTCGACTCCTATCAGGAGGTCATCCATGTACGTGGATACCTGAAGCAGGAGAGCCGTCGTCTTGTAGCGATTCTCGACGCACCGGAAACGGTGTTGCAGGGTGGCCATCAAAAGAAAAAGAGTTCAAGTTGCTCCAAATGGCACTCTGGCCATTCTCCAGATTTCTTGTTCTGGTAATGGTTGATTTGCCTGGGGAGAATTGGCGAACCAGAGGAATCGGAGGGAATCTCTGTTCTCTTCATGCAGACCAATCTGAAGGAACGCCTTTTCCACATCTGCTGTCAAAGCCACCTTGTATCTCCGGAAACGCAAGAGGAGTGTGGCTACGTCGGGGTTTAGGTTCGGACCGGATTCCAAGTTGTCGTTCAGTGTTTCGCTCCACGTTCATGTGAGGACGCGTCAAAAACGATGCGAATCTTTGTTGTAGTCCGGTCTTCCTTGATTACGGCTCGATGCGGCACTTAGTACGGTCGGTGATCAGGTGTGTTACTTGAACTGGAAACTCGTTCTGCTGAACCTTCTTCGAGATATACACGTATGACTGTCATATTTTTCCAGAAAGCTGTGGTCCTTCATGAGCTCGCGCGTTAAATTTCCACGGCGTTTAGAAAAATTGTCTTTGGCCACAGAAAAATTGTCTAAGTTCTATGGTTTTCTTCCAGGGAAGTCGAACTTGATAACGACCGTCCTTTTTAGTTATATTTCGTTCGAATTCTTCTAGTGTCTGTTCGCTGTCTGAGATGCTTTCTTCATCTTTAACGCCGATACTTTCAAGATTCCAAAATTTCGTGAGAGCATCCGAAACCGTGTCCTTTTCAATGCAGGTTCGAAGTACTATGGCGGTTGAGCAGTGAATGATTTTTCCTGAGAGAGGTAGTGGACCTTGCACAGTCCATCCCAGTTTAGCGTGCACAGCCTTGAGATCTTTCCATCTGTTGCACGCGCTTCTTACGTCACCAGTCACAAAACGCCAGTAGTAGTCAGACCCCACAAGCAAGGAAATGGAGTTTTCGTTTTCTCCTTTTAGACAAAGGGCTCGCGTGTCCGCTCTAATTTCCTCCATTTTCTTTGTGACTGCTTCCCTTGGAATTGGTATGAGCTCGCTACAGATGTCCTCTACTTCTAAAGCGTCGATTATAATCGGTTTCTTCGTGGCTTCTTCGAAAATGCTCACACGGACTCTTCTCATTGTTTTCTGCGTCTTGTGACCTCCGAAAACTCCAACTCCCACCGTTTCTTCTTGCAGAAGGTGGCAGCCAAGTTGGCGAGATGCTTCGATGGTGATGAAGCTCCGCTGACTCCCTCCGTCGAAAATTACCCTGTAGTACCTTGAAGGCGTCGTGCCTGCTATTTCGGCTGTCAAGGACTAATAATATAACAGGGCTCGCTTGTTCCGAGAGGAGGTTGACAGCCGTCGCAGAAGGCTCGTTTGCCTTCTTCCGAAAGTCCGGGTCACACATGGACGTTACATGTCGTCGAGAGCATTTGTCGCATTTTTGTCTTCCCCAGCAGTCTCTTGCCATGTGACCTTGCTTGAGACAACGAAAACATCGCCCGGCCTTGGTGAGAATCTGCTTCTTGACTGCCAAATTCGTTTCGCCGTGGCAGACTTCTGCACGGTGCTTCGTTGACTTACAGAACAGACATGGATCAGGCTTCCCCAGCACGCTTTGCAGAGACGCTGCTGACGACATGGTACATCTCTCCAGTTTGTTTACGGATTTCAGGTCTTCTTGGGGACGCACACGCCGCCAGAGTTTCTCTGCAATGAAGCTGATGTTCGAGGAATTCCAGAAGATCTTGCAGCTCTTTCTCGATCTTGGTCGTCCTGTCCTCCGGATCCCTTTGCGCTTGCATCGTTGATACCGCAGTTGTCATCGGCTTGTGAAGTTCGTGATATTTGAGCACCAAGTCGGATGGTATGACTCGCAAGAGAATCTCCCATAGCATGGAGCAGTATGTATTGGGTCTTGTTCCAAGCGCTTTCAGACTCCTCACATGTACTTGTATTTCGTCGTAGAGGTCTCGAAGTTCGGCGGTGCTAGAAGACGACAAGACTGGCCTGAGATCTAAGAGACTTCGAAGATGTTCCTGAACGATAATTTTCTCGTCCCCGAAGCGTTTCTTGAGGATATCTATTGCGTCTTCATAGCACTCTCCCATTGTCTGGAGTCCGGATATGGCTGCAGGTGGTGGTGGTAAAAACGTTTATTGAATAAAGGATTGGACAGAAGGTATGCTGGGACCAGGCCGTAAAAGGCTGGTCCTCACAAACACTAGGTGGAGCTCCCTAGTTCGGTACTCCAGTGGCGGTAGCCGCCGCCCGTGCGCGCCTGACTAAGGCTTGTTGCGCCTGTAAGTCGTGGCAGCCGAGCAGGGTCGCCTCCCAGTCCTCCCGTGTTGGGTTGGGGTTGGGGGGGATGGCCGGATTGGAAGGGCAAGCCCACACCATGTGGTAGGTGTCTGAAGACACCGCACTACAGTGCGGGCAGCTGCCGCTAAACGAGGGGTCAAAATGTTTTAGGGCTGCCGGGCACAGCAATGTATTGGTGAGAAGGCGGAGTAAGAGCCGCTCATCCGCCTTCTTAAGGCCTTTACATGGGCGGGGGTAAAGGCGATGGCAATCTTGGTAGAATTTTGTAATATCTTTGAAGGTATAAGCCGGATTAAAATGGGTTTCCTGATCGGTTGGGGAGGAGAAAACAGCCCGGAAGGAGAGCGCGCGGGCGGCTGCGTCTGCTGCCTCGTTTCCTACCAACCCCTGATGAGCAGGGGCCCATATAAGGTAACGGTGTGCGGGGTCCGTATCCCGTATGCAATTTTGGTAGATTTTATAAGCTAGAAAGGGGGTCCAGCCTTGTACGACGTTCCGACAGGCCCCTCGCGAGTCGGTAATGATGTATTTTGAGTCGGAATGTGAGGCCGCCAGAGCAATTGCGACTTCTTCCGCGTGTGTTGCACTGGGAGCTCTAAAGGTGAGGCCGTTAACAGTGATGTTGTTGTGGACTACTGCGGCCGTGTACCATTCCCCGTGGTGAGGGCCGGAGGCGTCCACGTAGTATACGCCTGTTTTGTTGCCATAATGTCGGGCCAGAGCTTCCGCCCGCGCCAGGCGCCGGCCATTATGGTCTTCGTGTGACATGTTGGCTGGAAGAGGTCGCACGTGGAGGGCGCGTCTCCACAGTTCTGGGATACGAAACCTGTCTTCCATGGGAATGGTGTGTTGGATATGGAGTCGAGCAAGAAGACGGCGACCCGACTCCGTTTGCGACAAGCGCGTGTACTGGTTTGTAAGGTGCGCTTCCCGAAGCTCCCGGAAAGTGTTCACCACCCCAAGGGCCAGAAGACGGCCGTTGGAAGTGGTGACGGGGAGGTCCAGGGCACGCTTAATAATTTTGCGAAGGATCACCTCAACGGCTTCCTCCTCTTGTTTCCGTAGGTGAAGGTAAGGAGTCGAATAGAGAATTCGACTGGTCACGAAGGCGTTTGCCAGCCGCAAGGCATCAGCACTTCGTAACCCCCCGCGTTTGTTGGAAACCCGGCGGACCATGCGGCCCACCTGGTCCCCCACCTTACGGAGTTTGGCCAATGTGGTATCTGGCCGCCTGTGTTTGTGGATGTGGAGCCCGAGTACCCGTATCTCGTCAGCTTCGTGTATGGGACCGCTGTCAAGAGATAGACAGATTTGAGTTGTGCACTTTGGCGAGGGGCGGATGTGCACAAATTCCGATTTCTGAGGGGAGCATTGAAGACTACAGCGGCGGGCGTAGCGGTCTACTATCGTCGCTGCTGTTTGCAGGCTGGTTTCAATGTCCCCTATGCTGCGCTGCGTGGCCCACAGGGTGATGTCATCGGCATACAGGGCGTGCTGCACGCCGGCGACACCATCCAGCTGGGCCGGCAGGTGCATCATGGCCAGATTGAAGAGCAGTGGGGAAAGTACCGTGCCTTGGGGGGTTCCCCGGGTGCCGAGTATGTAAGGGCCGTGCTCTTTGTCTTGGATGCGGATGTAGGAACGTCGATCGGTGAGAAATTGGCGTATATATCGGAATGTGTTGAGGCCACAATCGGTCTGATTTAGGTTAGTGAGTATGATGTCGTGTGTTACGTTGTCAAATGCCCCCTTAAGATCCAGAGCGAGTACTGCCCGGTCATTATGGGGGCATTCGAGGGGGTCAAGGACGTCCCAATGGAGTTGCAGGAGGACATCCTGTGCGGATCTGTGTGGGCGAAATCCGAACATGGTGTCCGCAAAGACATGTTTGTGTTCAAGATATGCAGATAGCCGGTCCCGCACCATCGTCTCCATTAGTTTGCCCACACAGGAGGTGAGAGAGATGGGGCGGAGGTTATCTGTGTTAATTGGTTTGCCTGCTTTAGGAATAAACGTTACTAGAGCCGTTTTCCATTCGATTGGTAGCGGGCTGTCCCCCCGCCAAATCGCATTGATGTAGTCGACGAGAGACTGGTATGCTGGGTCGGGCAGGTTCGCCAAAAGCTTGACTGTGACCTTATCCCTACCCGGGGCAGTGCCTCGTTTCATTTTTGCAAGAGCCGCCCGCAGATCATGGAGCTGGAACGGTTGATCCAGCTCCGTGTTCTCTCTGCCTGCATAAGAGTATGCAGATCCACGAGGGTCTTGAGCTGTACAGAGATACTGGTCTCGAAGTTTCTGTGCCAGTTGTGTCGTGTTGCCAGGGAAAGCGTGCATGGCTCTCTGTAAATGTTTCTGTGTTTCGCTTCGTGTTTGCGTTGGATCGATCAGTGCTCGAAAGAGGCGCCATGTATTGCGGCTGGACATTTGTCGCGCGGCCGCGTTGCACGTATCCACCCAGTTGGAGTCGGCGAGTTGGGCCGCGTACTCGGCCGCTCTGTGAGTGAGCTCGGCAATTCGTGCTTTAAGCTTTTTGTTGTGTTTATGGCAGCGCCAGCGGCGAACGAGGCTGCGACGTGCCGCCCAGAGGTGTAGGAGGTGGTTATCCACGTCCGTGACGGCCTCTGACAGTTTGATGTGACTTTCATGCTTGCGAAGGTGTGTCAGCAGGAGTTGAGACCATGCTGAGTAACCCTGCTCCGAAATGGGTGTGTTATCAAGTGTGAAAGTTTTCCTGAATTTGGTCCAATCTGGGATATGGGCTTGTCTTGTGGCACGTTTGAGGGGGCGTGTACGTAGTGTAATATTTAGGATGCAGTGGTCGCTACCGAGCGTCTCCTCGGTGTTGAGCCAGTCTGCGTGTCTTATGTTGCGAGTGAAGGTTAAGTCCGGGCACGTATCCCTTGTCACGGAGTTTCCTAGCCGGGTTGGGTGGACGGGGTCTGTGTGGAGGGTGAGGCCCAACGTGGACGCAAGTTCCGCCAGCTTACGTCCGCGTACCTCCTCTTTGCGATACCCCCACAGCTGACTGGGAGCGTTAAAGTCGCCCACAATCAGGAGGGGATCGCGACCCGCTACTCTTAGCGCGCGGCAAAAGAGGTCTGCGAAAGTGACTCGCTTGAGTTTCGGAGCGCAGTATACGTTGAGGACATGCAGTGGAGGGTCTCTGCGGCGGAATGGTAGGATAGTCACCATTGTATAGGAGTACTCGAGTTGTAGGTCTAGATCTACTAAGTTGGCTGTGTACGCTTTGTGTACGAGAATACAAGACGAGGGATCCTGTTGGAACGTCGAGTAGTTTGTAAGTGTGGCGCCCATGCCTGGCTCCTGGAGGGCAACCACGGCTGGTAGAGACTCGAAGGTTTCAAGGTAGAGGCGGAAATTGGCCCGCTTATTGCGGTTCTTAAAGCCTCTACAATTCCATTGCGTTATTAATGTTGAATTGGCCGGATTGGAGGGGGAGGATCGCCTTTGATTAAGGTGTCTCGCCATGATTAAAATTTGGTAACGGGGAGGACAAGGGAGTGGCTGCCCCAGAGCCAGCTCTCTGTGCCACCAAGGGATTGGTGGCAGAATGAGCGGGGTAGCTGTCCTCATCCTCCGATTCAATGATCGAACAGTTGAATTTTGAAGGACGGGATACATCCTTAACGGGCCCCAACCGACGGAGGAGGCGGGGGTTGTCCGATATATGTTTAGAAACCAGCGCGGGGACGGTAGTCATGACCTTGGTCAGGATCTGGTCCATGGCGGTCTCGATCATAGACTTCATTTTAGAGGTTAAGCGCTCCTCAATCGCGGAGAGGGTTGCCACGAGGGCAGGCGAGGGCTCCGCGTCGCTCTCCATCGCATCCGAGTTCTGTGGGCTCGGAGTGGACGCCAATTTTGATTCTAAATTTTGAATTTTGTTGAGCAGAAGCTCATTTTGTGCCCGGAGCACATCGATTTGTTTTTTGTATTCCGCGTCGAGCGTGGAGACATTGGAAGGGGAGGAGTGGGGGAGGGGAGAGGAGGCGACCCCAGCCCAGCTGCTCACCTGTTTGCCGTGTTGGGGCACTAATGCCCGGGGGCCGCCAGCGCCATCTGTCTGCAGCGGCAGCTCCAGTGACAAGCGTGCTCAAGTAGTTGAACTTCTCGGCAGCGCTGAGGTCGTCGTTGCTGTGCACTGCCGTCGAGAACTGCATCCAAAATCGATGCCATTTTTGTCGATTGCCTCGAATTTCTGCTGTTCTAGTTGCGGCAGTCTCGACCTGAAACCGACGGAAGCTTGGCTCGTCGTCGGGCGCGAGGCTTGGGACGCATGGTTCTTCAGAATCGCGAAGCGAAGCTTTGCCGTCAATGTGACAATCTTGTCCCCATAATATTGTTCGCGTCTATCATTTCTGCCTCGATCAGCTCGTCAGGCGTCTCCTCTATAAGGCTTTCATTTATCTTCGTTATCTGTGCGTAGAGCGCATTGACTCGATCAATTGAAACGCTGACCTTTGATGATGACACCTCTTGTTCTCGTAGGAGGCCTTCCGCTTCTTGTACGATGCCATCTAGTTGCGAGCGCGGGCACTTGCGTCTTCAGAGTAGCCGTTCCATGGGTCAGTCGGCAGCCGGGAACTCTTCGCCAAAGGCTCAGGGGTCGCGACGCGACACCTTGAATTGATGAGGCGTCGTTTAGAAGATCCCGCTGGGTTTCGGCACCATGTGTTGGACCTCAAGGTCCGCCGGCTACCAGGCTGTCTTGTAGGACAAGAGACGGCACGTCCGAAAACGAACGCTTTAATGGAACATTAAAAGAAAAAACAGATGGCTTCATGCCTCGAGCGAGCCGGAGTTCGTGAGGATGACCGTCGTCTGCTAGGTTGGTGAAGACGAAGTTACAAAACTCATAGCATGAATAAACGAGATTACCTGTGGGGGCGAGTAGAGGTGAGTATGAATGTGAGTACTTCTGAGTGTGAGTATTCGTGAGTATGAACGTCAGTGTGTACTTGTGAGTGTGGGCAGTTCAGATACGGACGCGAGTGAGTACTTGTGAGTAGCCGCGAGTATGATAGTGAGTACCTGTGAGTGTGAACGGTCGTGAGTATGACGGTAAGCGAGCGCTTGTGAGTGTGAGTAGGCGTGAGTACGAACGTGAATAAGCGCCTGTCGGTGTGGGTAGACGTGAGTGTGAGTGAATACCTGTTAGTATGATAGACGTATGAACGTGAGTAAGCGCCTGTGATTGGGAGTACTCGTGAGCACGACCGTGAGTGAGTACCTGTGATTGTAAGCACACTTGAGTGGTCGTGAGTACGAACGTGAGTTGATGTGAGTGTGAGTGGTCGTGAGTATGAACGTGAGTGAGCACCTGTTAGTGTGAGTGATCATGAGTGAGCATCTGTGAGTGTCAGTAGTCGTGAGTATCAACGTTAGTGAGTACCTCTGAATGTGAGTAGTCGTGAGCATGAACTGAGTATCTGTGAGTGTGAGTAGACGTGAGTGTGAGCGAGCGCGACGTCTGGAAAAATTACCGCGAGTGAGTATAAGTGAGCAGACGTGCGCACTGCCGACCTATGCTGGCTTAGCTTGGTTAGGCTTGTCTTAATTGTCGCCGGCTTAATTAGACTTGTCAACCTAACCGTACTTGATTTAATTAGGTCTAGCCTAATTATGTCTGGTAGTGTAATTATACTAGGTATAATTAGTCTTACCTCAATTACACTTGTCTTATTACTAACCTAATCAGGCATGGCATAGTCATAGCTTAATTCAATTCTTTATTCATCATTAGTACAGAAGGAGGTCGCGGAGTTACAAAACTGTCAGGGGGACCTCCTATTAGTCATTTGTCAATATCAATAAATTGCATAAAATGGCAGAAAGCAGTTAATCAGTAGAAGAAAAAAAAGATGTGAGAAAATAATGGTGTGAATTAATTATACTTAGCCCAATTAAGCTTGGCTTCGGTAGTATCACCTTAATTAGACTCTATCTAATCAGTCTTAAATAATTAGGCTTCACTATAGCAATCATGGCGTAATTAGGCTTAGTGGACTAAACTATGCTTAGGTTAGGTTGCTATGGCGACGCGTGGCTCGGCGAGGTTTAGTGCGGACTCAGACAGGTGCAATGAATAGTTAAAGAGACCCTGAAACGGTTTTGACGATTTTGTGCAAACATGGTGATCCAGTAGAGGGAGTCATTAGGATCATTTGAGGGCAGATTTCAGCGCTGTGCGTAAAGTGTGGAATTTACAATAAGGTTTTCAACACGTGCATCGCAAAAGATCTCAGCGGCTCGCCAAAAGGAGTTTTCAAACGCCCCCGCCATCGACCGATCGAATGAGAGGTCGCTGATTGGCCCCGAACCAGTGACGTGCACGTAATTTTCAAAACCTAGCTGCGAACAACGTGCTTCTATAACGTACTCGTTCGTTTCAGCCAACGGTATCGTCGCGGCATCTGGCGGCGTACACACGAGTCGCCGGCGCTCTATTACAGAGGCTAGCACTGCCGAGGCGGGCGACCTCAGTGAGGATATCGGGGCGCTATGTCGCGGTGGAGGGCTCGGCAGGGCGGCTGACGCGGGAGGCGCTGTCGTCGCTAGCGCGCACTCCGCAGCAGATCGAGTTGAGGAGGAACAGACGTGGTAAGGAAGAAGGCGACAGAAATAAGCCCATAGCTGCCTTAGCCGCATGGTGCTTCGCTTTATTTATGGTGTGAATGATTTCATAATTGTGTTGCCTAAGCAGTGACGCAATGTCAAAAAAACGTTTCAGGGACCCTTTAAACTGCTTCAGTGTTAAAAGCTCGCACTAAAATATAGACGATGGGCATTATCATAATTTATTCTCGAACGCTTGAACATCAACAATGCGAGCCACCGCATTGGGCATTGAGCCAAACGGACATCGAGTAGCAAATGTATTGTCCCTACGAAAACATAAAAATGTTGCTATCTCCCAGTAAATTTCCAGGCAAGGAGGTTGTAAAGGGGACCTTGTCGTGGTGAACTTGTCCGCATTTCCCCCCTTCTGCTCCTTCCTTCTTCCTTTCGGAGCCGAGCTCCTCCAGCTAGCGTTGCTGCTGCGAAGAAGGATGGACGGAAGCCTTCCTGCTATCTGCCCGCTGTCGCGTTGTCGACTTGAAAGATGGATACCAGCCTTTCAGACTTTATATACGAGACAGACATTACATACACATTGACATACACATAGATGACTTAGCTTCGGTTGGTAGGACCTAGGTGGAGCCATCGGTTGGTAGGGCCTAGCGGTGGGACCGTCGCTCCAATTCGGCAGAGCCGACCAGTGCATAGCGCCTCTCCAGCGACTTCAACCACCGCCCGGACTCGTACTAGATGTCCCCTCTAGTACTATCCGCGCCCGAGCCCCGGTTGGGAGGACCTTGGTGGAACGATCGCTTCCATTCGGCAGAGCCGATCCCAGTGCATAGCACTGCTCCTGCGACCGTAACCACCACCCGGACTCGTGCTAGATGTCCTCTCTAGCACTATCCTCTCCGTCCTCGCCAACCTTCGGGCTACCCTCCAACCTTGCGCTTACCTTCGGCCTTCCCAACCTCCGCTTCCAAGCCTTGCTTCCCGTCTCTCCTGCCAGGGAAAAGGGGCCACCTTATATACACCGGTTGCTCCGCCCCTGAACCCCTCATAGCCAATCACAAACGGCGATCGACACTCCGACGCCGCACTAACAAAAGAGAACCGTGAACAATACATTGGGTACGCTTGCTGCCCACCACGCTGCGGGGGAGGGGGTGAGGGCGCCAAACCAGCTGGTGACTACAGACATACCTGGACACGCTGTCTGAACTACTCCTTCCCCTGGGGCCGCCAAACACCTGTCAAGCCGGTTTCCAGTCACCAGCTGTACAATGCATCACAACAATGGTCGTCTCCTCCCCCACACGTTCACCACGTGGCTGTGCGTCTTTTCCGGTGCCTACTTGACCACCTCGGCATACCATATTCTCCCTCTCATTCCGACGACCCTTACACTCCCTGTTATGGAATCGATATAACACGAAAGTGAAGAAATTCACGCATCTCTGCGAAGTGAACCATGACGAGTGGACGAAGCACTGGGGATCGTTCGGTGTTACCGTAAATCACCCGTGACATTGCCCACTCATGCACGTAAATGAGTGACAACGCGTGTGTATATTTACACACGCGTTGTCATTTATGCTTCTGGTCTTTATGAGGTTCCTGCGCTCCCGCGTCGTAGATCGTGCCGAGTTCCTGATTACTTTTAGTTAACGCGCACGCTGCGAATCCTTATGGTTTAACTACGCACAAGAGAAATCTCACAGCGGCACCACATTGCAGGTCAAGATCCAGTGCCTATATATATATATATATATATATATATATATATATATATATAGTTAGTGGATATGCTACCGCAGGTACAGTGGCTAGAATAGGGAAGTGTGATTACCGCCAAGCGGCGCGTATGGGAGGCGTTGACGCCACTTGGCGATGCATCCGCTAGGTGGCGCGCTCTCCCGCATACACTTTTCGAAGTAGTGGAAATAAACAGGGAAGTGCATAGGTGGGGGGGGGGGGGGTTTCCAAAGAGACAGAATTCACTTCGATAGGAGGCTTGGTCATGAGGTGGGTTGGCGGCTTGCAGGACGTGCAGTAGCTTTTTTGGAGGGCACGCGGGCCCTTCGGAGTCCGGGGTAGCAAGGAACAAAGGAAACAAGCAGGGGGATTTTCGGGCAGGTAGCGCTGAGAAATGCCAGAAAGGGGGTAAAAGGATTGATTGATTTGTGGGGTTTAACGTCCCAAAACCAGTTCTGATTATGAGAGACGCCGTAGTGGAGGGCTCCGGAAATTTCGACCACCTGGGGTTCTTTAACGTGCGCTGACATCGCACAGCACACGGGCCTCAACATTTCGCCTCCATCGAAATGCAGCCGCCGCGGCCGGGATTCGATCCCGCGACCTTCGGATCTGCAGCCGAGTGCCATAACCACTAGACCACCGTGGCGGGGCGGGGGTAAAAGGAAGAAAAGAGCGAAGGCGCGTGTAGCAATTAGTTACATAAACATGCAGGGTGGCAGAAAAAAGGCAAAATGGTTAGAGATTGGGGAACAGTTAAACAAAGAAAAGATAGGCGTTTATGCGGTTACAGAAACACACCTTAGAGACCTGGAAGAGCCACCACATATTGACAGTTATGTTTGGGAAGGGTGCAACAGGATCATATCAGAAAGAAAAGGTGGGGGTGTTGGAATGCTTATTCATAGCGGAGCAAAATGGGAGAGAGTAAAACAAACGTGTTCAGAGCACCTCTGGGTTTCGGGCACGGTAGGTGGAAAGAAAACGTGGCTAGGTGTAGCTTACATGTGGACGGGAAATAACTGTAAGGAAAAGAATCTGGAGATAAAGCATTGCATAAACACCGATATTAAAGAATTTGGTCACGGGGCCGAAATCATCCTTCTAGGGGATATGAATGCCCACATCCACGACCTTGACGGATATACAGACACCAATGGGAGGTCATCGCTCGATCTTTGCGAGCACCATAGTCTTATGATAGTTAACACAGGGCCCAAGTGCGATGGACAGATCACGTGGGAGGTCAGAATCAGACAATCGAACATTGATTACTGTCTTATGACAGAAGGAATCTATGAAAAACTGAGAGAAATGAGAATAGACGAGGACGGGATGAACAGCTTGGGTAGTGATCATAAACGCATAACGTTACAACTGGGATATAAAACTGAAAATAATAACGTAGAGTCGAAGTTTGGCAGCTCGTATTTAAATGACAAACAAATAAAAAATATAGCCGCAAGAGTAGAGGAAGAAGTAGGCAAAATACGAGGCAAGGACTGGGGGTATAATGAGCTATTCATGCAATGACGAAAGAAATAAGTAAAGAGGAGAAAACTGTTTGCTGGAAAGGAAAGAGAACGCCAAAAAGATGGTGGAACAAGGAAATCCGGGAAGCGATCGAAAAGCGACGTAAAGCATCAAGGGAGCGCAGGCAGGCAAAAAGGGAGAAGCGGCCGCAAGTCGAAGTCACGGAAAGATGGGATATATATTTAGAGAAAAAATCTATTGTACAGAAATTGGTCGAGGCAAAAATTAAAGGTGAAAGCGAACGCTGGGTGACAGAAATTCATGACAAAAAGAAGGCCGCGCCTAGGATATTTTGGAACCACATAAAAGCGCTAGGTAAAAAGTCTGCCACATTGCAACAGCATATTGTTGATGAAAGAGGACATCAATTGGAAGGGTACGAAGCGTTGGGTTACATACAGAAGGTAACAGCCGGTTCGTTTAAAAAGATCGTCCAAGAGATTCCCCCAGTGGATAAACCATGACGGATAACGTAACTAGAAGAGCTAGACCTTGAGAATTTCAACTGGAAAAAGGCCGAAGGAAAAATTCCAAAGCGCACTGCTCTGGGTTTAGATGGGTCCCCGTTAGCCTCATTAACGATTAGGACATAACACTAAAGAAGCACTATTGAAGACCGTAGAAAATGCTTACAGAAGATGCAAATACCGGACAGTTGGCGAAAAGCAGAATGAACTTAATCTATAAAGGCAGGGGAAAAGAGCAACATTCGCTCGTATAGCACCGCTAACCATTACATCGTACTATCAGGATGGCTATGCAAGCAGTAAAATTAAAAATAAAGCCTGGGCAGAACGTAACAATATTTTGGAGAACTTCAGAATGGATTTCGAGTAGACAGGCTTTAGACGAAACCTATTTGTTCTTACTCAGTGTATAGAAATATCTAAAATAGAAAGGAGGCCGTTGTATGTGGCTTTTCTAGACAT